>CM070039.1:38575472-38586699 GCA_036250615.1 Ptychadena robeensis | reverse complement strand
TCTGAATGTGAGGAGGCTGGAGTTTTTCCATTCCATCCAGCCAAGCCAAAAGACCACTGCCAAGAGGGAGAGTTTGCTGTATTAGCACTAGCAGTACCCATTCTCTGAACACACTGACCAAAAGTGAATTGAGGCTATTTAGATAGCAAAAGTTGTGTATTTACATTCTGTGACACAGAGTCAACCCTCCTACCATATGTAAATAGGTAAATGTAAAATGTGTCTCTCCATAAGTTGGTCAGTGTGTTCAGAGAATAGATATGGCTAGTGTATAGGCACATGCTAAAGTAAATGTCGTGCACATTCTACTGATCTATTGATCTATGCTCTGCCTCCTGGTACTTTTGGCTGGGTTAGAGGACTATTTAGTGAATATTACAGCCCTGCCTACTTTGCTGGAGCATGCTATATATTATTATTATTCTTTTTTTACTACCATCTCAACAGAATATTCTCAACTAAAATAACAATAGATAAATCAAGTAATGTTGGGGAGGGGATTCCTAATGGTTGACTTGAATTACATTGCCAAAATAATGTATTTAATGTAGCTCTACAAGTAACCACATACATAATACTTCAAGTCTCATCCAGAGCTGTAGTTACAGTTTATATGGGAATGATCTTGACTAACTTGAAATAATGATCAATAGGTTACTTTGAATACACAATGTCAGCACTGATGATCTTAACTTTAAATGCCAGGTGGTCCCATGGTACATCTTGATGCGTTTTTTGTCTTTTTAGAATTTGGTTCAATACTTTGTGTACTGAGAGTGTAGCCTTCAAAGTGATCTATTGATTCTGTTATCCTTTGATGCTTCATTCATTTTCTAGTAAGCCAAGCACAATGGGAAGTATTAAGGGTAGTTATCATAGTGTACATATACTTTATCTCTGAAGCCTTTTTCTGGAAAATCTGATGTTAATGGTGTTTCCTTAAAGGGAACATCTACTAAAAGTATAATGTTGGCAGACATTGGTCATCTAGTATAGAATAGAATGTATTTGCAGGCCAGCCAAGAAATCTGTGATTTTAGGAGTGTGGAAGCCGGTGGAATGAGCCCCAAAGTTGTAATGAGGATATAGAGGATTGCAGGTTACAGACATGTTTATTCCCTGAACAAACTTCAAGAGACCTCATCACTAGAGCATTTGGTGGTACAAGCAGCTGGAGTTAAGTAAACAGTTCATGCTGAGGCTTGATAGTGGGGCCATCCACTTATGGACCTTTTCATCTCTTAAACTACGATGATATTTACTACGTTTACCAATCAGTGGCCCCCCATTCTTCCTCGTTAGCTCCGTGGCGGACTGGGTTATACTTATACCTTTTATACCTACAATTTTGTATTATAGAATACCTCCTGATGAAGAAGTTTTTCTAAACCTGCGTGGAGGTATGACATAATCTTTTTGCGAAACAACTGGAGAACCTATTAGGCCTACCCACTATACTCAGCCCGGAGAAACCTGACATCCAGAACAATCAACTTGGAAATATTAAATTCTTTTGGAATCTACTTTTGGACTTTATGACTGGACTTGTTTTGGACTTTGATTTTAACTGTTGAATTTATACTTTAAAATCTCCTTCGGGGGTATGGTTTTGAACTAAGACAGTGGCCTTTAAAGTCCCCTAGTCCTTACCTTTGGAAGGTATTCACAGAAGGCCGGCCATCTAAGCTGAGTGATCAGGGGAGAAGGGTCTTAGTAAGCAAGGTGACCAAGAACCTGATGGTCACTTTGTCTGAGCTCCAGAGGTCCCCTGTGGAGAGAGGAGAACCTTCCAGAAGGACAACCACTTCTGTAGCAATCCACCAATCAGGCCTGTATGGTAGAGTGGCCAGACAGAAGCCTTAGTAATTCTCCTCCTAGTAATAGACACATAGCAGCCCGTCCAGAGTTTGTAAAAAGGCACCCTCAGACCATAAGAAACAAAATTGTCTGGTTTGATGAGACAAAGATTGAACTCTTTGGGGTTGTTTTTCAGCGACATGAACTGGAAGACTAGTCAGGATAAAGGGAAAGATAACTGCAGCAATGTACAGAGACATCATGGATAGAGATGGTTGAATTTCTTTCAAACATTTGACCAGTTCAACATTGTGAGTTGATTGCAAAGCCCCAGATCATGATATCATCACCAAACTTGCTGGGGATCTAGAGAAGGTTCCAGTGTATACTACAAAAAATAAAGTATTATTTATGCAATAATTTTTGCTTAAATTAAGGTCACCATCCAAATTTTGACTTTTGAAATTTTGACTTGACTTTGAACTTGAACTAGCAATTATAGCGATGATAGCATGTTCGGGGGCTTTGCAATCAATTCACTAATCAGCTATTCGAAAATTTTAACCATCTCTAATCCTGGATGAAAACCTGCTCCAAAACTCTTGAGCTCAGACTGGGGCAACAGTTCATCTTTCAGAAGGACAGCAACCCTAAGGTTACCCGCACCGTGGATCGCGGGTGCCCACATGGGGCAACAGACCCCTGTCGCCCCAAAGCTCGGTCGGCCAGAGAACGGACATGTCTGTAAATCCCTGTTCAAACTAAGACAAACAAACAAAACTAACACTGAATGGATTCAGGACAACTCTGTGAATGTCCTTGAGTGTTCCAGTCAGAGCGCAGACTTGAATGCGATTGAACATCTCAGGAGAAATCTTAAAATGGCTGTGCACCAATGCTTCCCATCCAACCTGATGGAGCTTGATGGTGCTGCAAAGAGGAATGGTGGAAACTGGCCAATGATCAGTGTGCCAAGCTTGTGGGATCATATGCAAAAAGACTTGAGGCTGTAATTATTGCCAAAGGTGCAGCAACGAAGTATTGACCAAAGGCTGTGAATACTTATGTACATGTGCTCTCTGAGTTTTTTTTATTTTAAATATGTTTGCCCAAAAATCACTGCACTGTATGTGTCACCTTAACATCTCAATAATGGTCACTTCAGTCTAATAAAGCTATGATCACCTATCAATGGCTGCAGGCTAGCTTGGGGGTAATGGCAAGACATCTGTAATGGCTATGGTAAGCATAGCTTCTTGAAAGGGGTATTTCTAACACATGTCTGCACCCAGCCCGTGTACTAGGGAGGGAGCTTGTGAGGACAACATTTACTTGTAAAAAAAATTAGTTGTATTTTTTTCTTTATAATGCACTCTATGCAAAAGGAATTGTTGAAACTGTTACAACTGGTGGTCTTCTCTGACTGTGTCTAACATTTAGAAATGACATGGGAAGTTTACGCTTCAGACAGTGTCAGGATAAATTATATATGTTATGTGAACGTACCTTAGCCAATACAAGTTGACAGATGCAGGCAGAGTAGACCTTAATGATTTTGCTTGTGACTCAGAGCCCTCACACTGGCAGAATGCATTGGAAGCTCCCCCAACTCCCTCACCCGGGATGGAAGCAAACATACTTACTGCATTGTGTTTGCCGGCTGGGAAAGCAGAACTTTGAAACACAGGTTATGTCAAAGCTGTTGGCTAGAGCCATGAATCCATGATGTTAATTTCAACCAAATCATTGCCCTGTGAAAAGCTTTTCACTGATTATATTTACTGCAAACTCAAGTAGCATTTCACATGATCTAATTAAAGAGTCTCTGTTTTTTTTTATCTATTGCCTAATGAAAAATATAAAGTTTCCACTAAATGAGGATTTGTCAATTTGTCAGTTGAAGGATGTTTCATATGTGCTGGTTTTTACAACATACTGCCCAATTACCTAGAGGATGGGAAATACAATATCATTCAATGGTAAATGTGCCAGCGCTGACTGTGTTTAAACCTAATTATAGAATATTAATATTATACAGAGCTTTTTTTCTGGGGGAACTCACTGGAATGGAGTTCCACCACCTATTTTAAGCCTGGCCAGAAATAAGGGCACTGGCTGCAGTGCGTCGTGGGTGGCCCGCCGGGGGGCCCCCATTTGTGTTGTTTAGTGGGGGGAAGTGTGGGCCATTCAGCACGTGTTACGGGCGAGCCACAGGAGGGTGATTTTGTGCTTCCCCTCCCTCGCAATGTGCAGCGAGGGAGGGGCGGCTCCTTCCCATTATTTATGGGTGGTGGCCCTATGACGGGGCGTCTCCTCCCCCATCCATGCTGGAGAGATCTTTCTCTTCAGCGTGGACTGGGAGTTGGAGTTCTAACCATCCTGAGGGTGGGGAGGCGGCGTGCTGGCAGGCGCACTTGCCCCCGTTCCCCCGATGGGGAGCTATTTATGGAGCGGACACCCGACATAAAGGGGCGGTTTTAGGGGCAGTCCTAAGGGTGGGTAGGGGCATGGCCAGGGGAGGGGCGGTGAGTTCCACCACCTTTTCTCTGAGAAAAAAAGCCCTGATATTATACAATGTTATATGGTACTATGCAGTATGTGTGGTCTTGTTTATAAGATACAATAAAGATAAACTGTATATTTTTTTAAACCCGATTTTCTCATTATTCTTAACTATTATATTCTTAGAACTATAGAAATTATGTATTTTTCATATTTTGACAGCTGCCAACTATAATTTTGAATAGATGTGTGGACCATTCTGTGCCACCACTGGAGAAATTATTGTTTGAAAATGTAACCAATTTGACTTGATTGAGTTGAGTGAGTTGATTACAAAGCCCATGAACTTGTTGGGGATGTAAAGATGTAGAGAAGGATCCAGAGTATACTACAAAAAAGAAAGTACTGCTCTAATACAAATGTTTTATTTCATAAATAAAGTTTAAAGTCAAGTCGCAATTTTGAATTTGAGCTTTATCTGAACTTAATCTAAAACAATTTTGGTGATGATACAATGTTCAGGGGCTTTGCAATCAACTCACAAAGACAGGTAGTCGAAACATTCGAACATCTCTAGCCACTACAAAGTACCATTTAGATAAAGATTTCCTTAAAGCCATTGGCAGCTATTTTATGGCCTAAACAAAATCACTGACTGAATGGATAAGGTCGCATTCTCATATATGCTGACACAGCTTGCTATTTATGTATTCGCTGTATACACTGAATTTAAGCCTTGTAACTGTGTGAAACCTTTTTATTAATGTTTTTTTTCTACTGGTTTTGCTAGGTTTGCTGTTTTTGATACCGGCAATTTTTAAAGCTCTACTCTTCGGTATAAAGGAGGACACTAACTGTGGCAGCGGGTAAGTCTGCATACTTTTTTAAGCTTTTTTAATTTGTCTGTTTAACATGATATATGATAGATATGATTTGTAATTTTAACTTATACACACACCATTAATAACATACTGAACAACATACTGTTTGCCTATATCGTGGTCAGCGTCAGAACAAACTGATAGAAATTGCATGAATGAACATAGACCTGCCCTACTGACTTAAAACTATGTTGCTATAAGTATTTGGAAACCCTTCCAAATCATTAAAATGATATGTTGCTATCATGGCAATGGCCAAAGACTGCTTCTAATAACATTTGTAAAAGAAGGGGTTGCTCTCAGGAGCTCAGTGAAATTAATCATTGTATTATGATAGGATTCTGCCTGTGCAATAAGTCCAGTCATAAAAAGTCCTTTTTGCTAAATATTCCATGTCAATTTTAATTGGTATTATAGCAAAGTGTAAGCAATTACCCTGTCTACCCGAAAATAAGGCACCCTTAAATTTTTGCCTCACGCTGAAATATAAGGCATCCCCCCGAAAATAAGGCACCCCCAAAGATATGATACTGTAACTCCGGATAGGGGGGGATCAGAGGGGGCAATCAAAATTACAAAGGAGGATCAGAAGGGGTTACTAAAATGGTAATCCCCCTCTGAGTCTCTTGTGCTATTTTGATTCCCTCTTTGATCCCCCTGTGTCATTTTAAGTGATCTCCCCACCCTGATACCCCAGTGCCGTATTCTTCTTCATTGAAAAATAAGGCATTCCCTGAAAATAAGGCGTAGGGCATCTTTGGAAGCAAAAATTTATATAAGCACTGTCTTTTTTGGGGGGGAAACACGGTAGGTACAGCTACTCAGCCATAAGGCCCAAGTAAAATCACCAGATACTAAGTACATTGTCACCAACTGCAAAAGCAAGAGCTACTTAACTCTAAACTTTATTTGGGCTTCAGATTAGAGTGCTTCATGGAATGGGCCTTACATCACCAAGTGCAATGTTGAGCGTTGGATGAAGTGGTGTTCTCTAGAATGGCAAATCAAGCTTGTCTGTCTGACAATCAGATGGAGGAGATGAACAGTACAACTCTATCTTCATTGCGCCAAGTATATAGTTTGGTGGGGGGGGGGGCAATTACGGTGTGGGGTTGTTTTTCAGTAGTCAAGCTTGTCCCCTTGGTTCCAATGAAAGAAACAGTTAATGTTTCACAATAGAAATACATATCATGTCCACAACTTTTGGGAACAGTTTGAGGATGTGCCCTTTCCTGTTCCAACATTACTAAGCACCAGTACACAAAGCAATTTCCAAAAAGATATGTATAAGTGACTTTAATGTGTAGAACTTGGCTGGCCTGCACAGAACCCTGACCCCCCAACATGACTGAACACCTTTGTTAGTGGAGATTGCAATCCAGGCCTTCTCATCAGCTTCAACATCAGCACATCAAAAATCCTTTGCTGGCAGAATGGTCAAAAATTATGACACTTTTACACCATTTCAAGAAGAGAAAAGATGGACCAACTCCAAAATAGAGTCTAGAGTGCCAGAAATTGGCACGATTTATTAAAATGATAATTTCTCACTTAGTATACCGATGGGAAGAAATGAGGTTCCTTACATGACTTATAGCTTCTACTATATGAATGCTAAACAAATAGAACAGGTGAACAGAATCCAAGCCTCTTAGTTGCTTCTACAAAATCAAAATAAATATAAAAATTTCCAAAATGACTAGCCATTAGGGATGAGGTTTACGACCTGGTTGATTGGGTAACAGTGTGACCAAGTTGACATTGACTCTGGTTCCCAGTTGTAAGCATACGAGATGTTTAGTAAATTCATGCATACTGTATACAAATCACATTATTTTTTAGTCCTGTTTTACAATTGAAACTTTACAAATGAGTGCTTTGGTGGATGTATGGTCTTGTTTCTGTTTATTTTTGGTTTGGTAGCCCCCAGTGACTCAGCTGTCTACAAACTAGAGGTCACAGCAGTCCAGGAATGCTAGCTGCCTCCATGTCATAGTTGAGGTTTGCCTTTCCCTGCTTCCCTACAGGTTCTCCTAGACGTTCTTTATGACAAATATGAGTCAAGTTACAGCTGGAACTAAGCTCCAGGTATTCTGCTAGAAACTGAGCATTTGCTGATAAGGCTTGTTGTGGAAGGAGCAACTAATTGTCCCTGGAATATAGGCACATTGTTCACCCAGGGTGAGTAAAGCAATTCAATCAATGAATGAGCCTCCTCGCTGTTTTTCACTTGCAGCATTTACCATACGGAAGGTCTCACTGCAGAGCCCAAGTGAGCTGAAATACTGCATTGCAGGCACTGTGCTAAGCCCTAGCTATTTAATTGCTGGCTAGTGATGCAACAGGGAACATCTCCTCTCCTCCAGCAATTCTGTAGCATGAATATGATTACAGAATACAAAATTCATTATTCCTCCTTTTATCTAAAACATGACTTAGGATGTTATGCATTTTAAAAAGGTTTAGGTGAATGGAGTCACACTAAATACAGGAACATTACAATAGTTTTATCTTTTAATATGGCATATCATTAATATATTTTAATATGTAATCTGTAGGTTAAATTGGATTAGCAATGTGTACTTGATTTAAGAGAAAAATATAAACATGGTTGTACTAGATTTGTTAAATAAGTGTTCTTTGTGCTACTCTTAAAATGCGTTATTGCCCTACATCCTTATTTTGGTGCAAGATGAAAGCATTCTTCCCAGTGTAGTCCATTATGTACTGTTTCGCTCTTCTCTAAATGATTACTTGTTTCCTGTAATAATGTAATTACATCCTGTTACAATTTACTCTGACTGCTATGTCAATGGATTTTGACTTCTGATGGTTTGCACCCTGATTGTAACAACTTACATTCCTAGAAAACTTGGCTTTAATTGCAATTTTCTGAGCATTTCACTAGCAACTTCACTAGAAGTTTCTGCAGTTGGTTCAGTACATAAGCACATAAGTACATAAATCTCAAGAATTCACTGACTTAGCCTATGAAAGGTGAAGATGGTGACTTTGAGTGCACAGTATAGTGTACCCATCCATGTGCAGCCTACCATATCAGCATGGAGATATAATTCCTGCAGGTGTCATATGTGCAGCAGAAGCCAATAGTCAGCACAAGTGATTAACAAGATGTAACAAATGACCTGATTTATGTAGATTCACTGAGCTGTAGCACCAGGCTTGGAATTAGAAGGGACTGCTGATAGCTAGTGACCTGGACCTGTCTGGGCATGGAGTGCCCAAGGCTTATATAATTACTTACTGGAGAGAAAGAAAGCCATCACATTGAACTCTATCCAAGAAAGCAAGGGTAACTGATACAGAAATGTATACTGAGATATAACTCATATGTGTTTCTAGTTAAATGTCACTGCTGGTACATAGCATTTTCGGACACTGGTAAAAAGATTTAAGCATTTAATAATTCTTTTTATATGGGATATAAACCTGAACTTAAAATACTTTAGTCAAAAATCGGTATAGTATAAATCGTTATAGTCAAATATTATAATCTTTTTACAAAGCCATACATGCATCAATTCTCGAACAATTGTTGTTGATCGCAGCGCGCTTCCACAAAAGTCTAAGAGCAATCGGTCAACGATCGTTTGGCAAACCAAAGCGCATCACATTGGGTGATTGATCCCTGGCCCTCAATCCCCATGCAAAGCAATTGCAATCGAACAGGGATTTACTGACATGCCGGATCCCTGGCCGATCAACATCTAGTTCAAGCGGTATTGATCGCTCAAGGTGGGCAGTGTTTGATTTAAATGCAATTGTACTTGACGAGCATACTAAATGAAAGATAGTGACCGCAGAGCTTTACATGGCATGAGATTGATTTAAACAAAATGTAAAGGCTGTCCTTAATTGCTATTGCATTGTTTTTCAACGAATCAAAGTGCAGTGGTATTCTAGATGTGGTTCTTGTTGAAATGCATTGTATAGTTGAAATCTCTAAAGACTACTGGAAAAGAAGTCAGCTGGAAAGCATGGAAATCTTTGAAGTCATCCTAGCTTTTGGTACCAAAATAGATCAATAGAAGAACACCAGCTCTGGAAGCTCATAGTTCTAAAACAAATCCAGTAAAATATTCTAAAAATCAAGTGTAGAATCCAGCTTATTTTGATAGATCAGTCTCCCTTCATCAGGGCTTGAAATGATGGATTATGGGTGATATGTAAAGTTATATACATTATAGATAGGTATGCTTGAAAGGAGATTGTGGAATTCCAGAAAATCTACAATGATGATTTAACAATACCAGAAAATGTGAAATAATTTTTAAAAATGTTATAAAGGATAAATTCATTACAAAAGTGATGAAAGGAAGAAAGTAGGTAGGTGAAAAATACATATTTGAATATTATAGTGGTGAGTTTAAATTAGAACGCTAAGGTTGCAAAGATGGTTAGGATCAGATGAAATAAGAATAGAGATGAATGGGGCCACTCTTACAGAAATGTGTAACTGGGTGTTTTTGCTCATACTGATGATAACTTACCTAAAAAAATTTTGGGGAAGGCTTTATATAGTAGGGTGACAGTGTTTTCTTCAAAGAACTGATCCTTCAGGTGTCATTGCATTTTATTTGTTCCTTATCGTGGTCCATAGCCCAGATTCTGCTTCACTAGTCAAGAGGTTGTTCTTGTCTTTCAGAAGATGAAGAGAACTTGGGTGATCACTCAACCAAACCCTCTCCCACCTCCTACTAGATATGTATGGCAACAGCATTTCACCATCAAAGTAGGCTAAAGATAAAAAGAGTATTTTTAACAATGAACAATGACAGTGAAAGATTATTCACTTGTTTTGTGGAATACATTATTATGAGTGTACAAACGACCTGATTTAAGTTAAAATTGTCAGTTTACAGAAAAATAAAATAAAATAAAAGTTTAATTGCTGACTTTTACTTAATTCATTGAAACCATAATTGGATCACCAAAACAATTAGTAATTGAGTTTAAATCCAATTGCCAAGAGGCACTATGCATGTACTATATATACTATGACCATGCTGGTCTGTTCTCCCATACACTTTTATGTATGGGATGAACAACCTTTTTTATTAGTTGTTTTATGTATAAGTGGTCAGCACAAATAAAGACCATTTTTAGCCAATGTTGTGATTTGGTCATTTGTTCATGTCATGTTGTGCCTCAAAACCCCCACATTTTGCCCCACCATTTGGTGCTCTGTTTCCTCAAAAATGGGTCTTAAAAAATTAGAGCTCAAACTTCAACTCAAACTCAAATTCAAACTTCAAAGGGGCTAATCTGGTTCTCTGTGTAAGCTATTTATTAATCGTCCAATTATGAACAAGCAAAAATGCTTTTTAATAATTGTGTAGTATAGTTTAAAAGTGATTTTATTTGTTTTACTGACAGTTTGTTTTACATGAATAGGGTCAGTAAAGTTCTAAAGCTCTGTTACATTAATCTACTGTATACCATATTTTGTGGTCCATAAGACACTCCACTATATAGGAACGTACCCTAAAAACACCAGGAACTGCACCTCTGCCACTCGGAACTCCATGCTCCAACCAGCAGTGCAGGAGATAAAGGAGGCAAGGAAGCTTTCAGAGGCTTCCTTGCCTTCTGATCCCACTCTGCAGATCTGTAGGTGGGCTAGGTGAAGCTGCCAGCTTACATACAGAGGCAGGGACGATCCGCCGGTGGGCACATTATTCCCTGTATAGACTCAATGTGAGCTATCTGAAGCTGCCGCTCACTTAACAGCTCTGCAAAAGGGATCCCTGCTTCTGTATGCGGGCTGGCTGAAGGTGCATGTGATCTGCACATACAGAAATCTATAGATGAACAATCCGTCTGAATGCAGAGGCAGTGTATGTGAGCGGCTGCTTCAGCCAAGTCACATACAGAGCTCTGACAGCTTCCCCACCATGGCTTAGCGGGACAACCACTTCTCCTTTCTCTCTGAGATTTTCTTTTAACCGCCCTACCATCTCGCCCAGCGCTGCTAGTGCTACTATAGCACTGAACGAGATGCTGCCATCCAGTACACATCGGGGCTC
>CM070039.1:38534965-38565627 GCA_036250615.1 Ptychadena robeensis | reverse complement strand
TGTACCAGGACTTTGGTGGTCTCTGGGGATAGGAAGGGGCGGATCACTTACTTTTATGGTTGCTGGTTATAGTCTGACCCTGTGGGTGGATCTAATTTAAACCACCAACCATTAAGTTGACAAGCAGGTGTAGATAATTATGTCATGTCTTCACGCAGTGTAGACATGGTTGCGCTTGCATTGCCTGTGGGCGTCCAGGTTGTTGGATGCCTGGTCCAGTTTATCTAGCGGATTTTCGGTCCATATTTTCCTTACTACAACAACAGGCCAAAAAAAAAACCATCTACCATGCTGAGGAAGTGATTAAGTATTCATTTATATATATGTATATATATATATATATATATATATATATATATATATTTTATCCAAATATAAGACCACATTTTACATTACGGGTGACTTCACCAAGCCTTCCTTTTTTGTAGTGGAATACTACCAAATCTTCCATTGGTGATTGATTTTATGTTCATTTTCCATCATTAAAAAATATCAGTGTCTGGCCACCTTTAGAGAGACCCTCTCACCTTTGACATGCATACAAGCAGGCCACAGTGGTTTGGTCTCTGGGACCTCTTATACTCACCCAACCAATGCTCCAGCATAGTCTAATCATGGCATTGGGCTGTAGGCCCCACCAACACAAAAAAAAAGACACCAGAGAAGATATTTTGGCATGTATAAACTTCCAAGTCCCTTTATTAGGGTTTTTACCATTTTGACCATATGACCAATAATATATTATTAGCCATTAACTGAAACCAAGGACACGAGAACCAACAATAACCACCAAACTGCTCCATTATACAGACTCAAGGAGTAAAACTGAACCAACCATAATACTGTAATCACTGTCCACCCACCAATATGGTCAAAAATATCCCTAATAAAGGTGCTCACGATAGAAAATTGAGAAGAGATGGAGGGACCAGAATACACCTCGATTAAAGATGAGATGTGTGAAGAGCAGTTGTGAGAAGAAAATATATAAAAGGTACAGCAGAGCACGAATATGTTAATTTATTCATTTGCCTCAGCTTCTGTGACCAACCCTCACAGAAACATTTCCAGTAACAGAAACCAGGGCTGTGGAGTCGAAGTCGAGGAGTCGGAGACATTTTTGGGTACCTGGAGTCGGAGTTCGACTCCTACTAAATTTAAATGGAAATTAGAATTTTTTTTTACTTCAAATGTCGCAATTAACAGTTGACTTCTCTGTTATAACAATAAACGCATGCGGTGTATAACATTACAGCGCCCACTGTGACCCTACCCTAAAGGCCCCCACACACGTACCAAGTGGGGGCCGACAGATCACCTCAGATGAGCTCTAGACTCTCCAGAGCTGACAGCATCGGCGGGCACCCTATGCGCTGGCCGTTAGCTTCAATGAAGGCGCCGGTCTTCATTGAAACTAACAGCATCGGCCAGTGATTATCGGACATGTCCGTTCTCTGGCCGGCCGAGCTGTGGGCACCCCCGATCGGCAAGCGCGGATGCAAAATCGGCTTCCCCTCGGTGCGTGTATGGCAGCCTTAACTCTCGCTGATAATGAAGTAAATAAATGATTTTTGCCGGACTAGAGACGTGCCCCTTCGTTCTGCCTCTTCTTGAAGCCTTCACTGCCCTATCTTCAGCAGAAGATCAGAACACTAAAGCTTGGTACACACGGGTAGATCTGTAAAAAGATTTGAGTACAATCAATCAATTTGCGCGCTCACGGTGCTTGATTGTACTCTAATCTGTTTACAAACCTACCCGTGTGTGCCTTCCTTCGAGCGGGATCAATAGAGCCGGCTCGATGAAACTTGATTGAACGGGGTTCCAACATGTTGGAAAGAGCCCATTCGATCTCCAATACTTTGCATGGAGACATGAGTCTTCATGGAAAGTATTGAAACAGCTGCGGCTCCTGCCTCCTCCACAACCGTTGGCTGTCAGTGTGAAGGGGGGGCGGAGCCAGCACTCCTCACTCGGAAGCTGTGTGAGACAGGCTGCTTCTCCCCAGCTTGTGGCGTGTTGTAAATAACACACTGCAAGCTGGGGAGAACGGGTCCCCATTGAACAGGAATCGATGTGCCCATGTGGTGCACATTGATTTCTGTTCAATTGATCCCCGATCAATGACAGCGTGGTGCCTAGCTTAAGGAAAAAGTAGCAGCATCTTCTGCCCTTTCTCTGCTTTAATTGGCCATTACAGTCCAGTGTTGGTTACCTAGCCAGTAGTTCTGTGGTTAATGTATGTTGCCTTACTTTCCTTCAATGGATGGATAAATTACATTAGCATATTAAATACAGAGGAGTCGTAGTCGAGGAGTCGGAAGAATCAGAAACTGAAGGGTCGGAGTCGGGGAATTTATCAACCGACTCCACAGCCCTGACAGAAACCAAGTTGGCAGAATTGCCCAACAACCTCCATTTTTCCAGACTTAAGACAAAGAGATAACAATAGTTAAAACAAGGACACCTTTAATCTAAGACCTAGTCTGCACTGGCCCAGATATGCCCTGGTTTAGATTTTAAACCTAAATAACATGTGCCCTAAAAACAACAGGCACGTATTGTACTGATATTGCATTGACTGTCAATGGACATGTTCCACATCATATGATGCATATTTAACAACAAGGAGTTCAGGATATAACTCAGTGGAGAATAGGCCTAAAAGGGTGGTTAATATATGCAAATACAGAGTACAGAAAGTACAATTAAAATGATACTAAATGAATTAATGCAAGTTAATAAGTAGAAGAATAAAAACAGAGTGGGCAAGGGGCCAACGTCCCATGGGGGTACTTCATTTGTTTTTTGTGCCCCACACATTCCACATAAGCAGGCCCCACAACACACGAATGTAAAAACACAATACTATACATGCACACATATTACAGCTATAATAATGAACATAAAACAAATATGTGGTATAAAAACATGCCATAGACTCGTCATGTTATCCATTCCCAATAAGGAAAAATAAATTAAGCCTTGTTCAGTGTTGTAATTACCAAAGCACAGTGTGAACTGTTCTTCATCCCAGGAAACACATATTGCCTCAGGTAACATATATTTATTTTTATTTGCATATAAAATGCTAAATCCTTTTTTTTAAATTAATATCCAGGGTGCATTGGTAACACGAATGGGAATTGCACATTGCCTCTGGTTCTTAAAACCCAATAAGATTGCACAAGCATAATCGCCAGCATATGAGTATTATCTGGAACATGCTTTCTGGCTCTGAGGCGTAATAGATAATGTGAGGCATTTGTGTATATGGCCAGTACTAATAATTAAGTTAAGAAATGGGGCACAGGTTTATATTTGGCTCTTGGCCCAGAGAGATTTAGCTTTGCCCCTGAGCCATAGATTTGAATATCTTTATAATTTAGGTGACAGACCAGCTTTAATATGTTTAAATCATACTGGTGGATGGGTGGGGAGACCACTATTTGGACTGGAGCCATGCTGGGACCAATTAACAACAGTTGCCATGGAAGCATGTTGCACCCTGCCAGCAAAAGAGAGTCATGTTTTGACTGCACTACACTGATGATAATTATATTCTTACTTGGCTCATTTTTGTATTTATAAATTAAGAAGAAAGGATTCTCATGTCTAACAAAAATATTATAGATATCTGTGTATAAAATATGAGCTTTCAGATTTGTCTCTCAATATAACTACCGTACTTTGTTGGAACGCCATCATTCATCGTTTTCTGGATGAATCAATCTTCCTCCATAAACCATCAAATATTTCCCCTATAAACCAACAAAGATGCTAAAATCCTTCCAGGAGTGAGCATCATACTTCCTTTTGTATGTTGATAGCAATATATACAAGAGATGAGTAGAGATTGCCAGCAGCGGCAAGAAGTTGAACTATATTACCTTGTGAAGTGCTGATAAATGAAGACAATTGCAGCTTTCTTTGTGTAAAGAAGAATAAGCTATAAATTATCTGTGTAGACAGTGCAAAAGCTTTACGATGGACTTAACAGATTTGTTAATTTCTGTTGACATTTGTATTTAATTAGACAGATGTAAACCTTTTTCTTTTATTGGTCAACTTCAAAAATTCAGATGTGACATTTTCCTCAAAAAAGAAAAAAAAACATTGAGCATAATCTATTTGTTGCTAGTGCTTATTAGTACTTGTAATGCAGTAATGTCAATAGTTTATGATGGTGCCATCTCGTCTATTCTTTCAAGATCCAATAATCCAATCATTCTAGGTTTAAAGATTCATAGATTTCCAGTTTGTGTTTGCAGCTTGTATGTCCACATTTAGCTAACTAATGGCTATCTTCCTCAATTAGTACAGTGCTCTTAATCATTCTAAAGTCTGAACTTTAGTGAGAGAACTTGCCAGTCTGAATATACATTTTTATTTGATTTACAAATAATATAATAATATAATAGTATATTGTACTTTGTGTGTATTGGTGGTATAGTCTATTTCCTGCTTTATAGGCTGACCCTATAGGTGGGCAAACTTTTTGACTCATGGGGCCATGATGGGTTTTTCAGTTTGACTGAGGGTCCGGATCAAAAGCAGATTATTAAAGTGTTTGTTCAGGCTAATCTACGCTTTGCACGGCATACACTGCCCATCTATGTTGACATGTTGTTTTACCCACCCTTCACTCACTTTCAGCGTGCAACCTGTACCATCCGTAGCTAATGAGTAGCAGCACAAAGGAAGACAATACAGCCAGGCTGTTGGACAGCCTACAGAGCACAGTGTCCCCTTCGTTGTATTTCATGGGGCTTCATACATCTGTGCACAGGTCCCCCAAAAGGTAGAAAACTCTAGGTCCAGCAGCCTGCTCCACTTGTTCATTGCAATGGCATATGTACATCACCATGGGGACCAAGCATGTGGATGCCATTTCCGTGAACAAAGAGAGGGGAACCTCCTTTTCCATGTGACCACAATGATGGGATTAAAAATCTAAACGGGCAGGATATGGCCCCAAGGCAATAGTTTGCCCATGTCTGTTTCAATCCCAAAAGCAGGGAAGTAAAATTCCTACTAACAAAGGAATGCAAAATGGTAGCTAGGACTTATCCTCCTGGTATGATGATATCTTTTGGACAACATTTGTTTTTTCTTGATGACACTTAACAGAAGTTCAGGTAGATAGTTTTAAAGATGGCATATACTCTTGCACCTTCTCACAGTTAGATGTTTCTAGATAACCTTCATTGTAAGACTACCATAGAACATCTTTATTAGATGTATTCCCTTTAATTTGGAAGTTTATTTGATGACACTGTTCTGAGTTGCTCCTGAATATGTCGTTTCATTAGCAACTTTGCTCTGTCAGCATTCATAACTAATATCTGAGTATAAGGACATATTTTTATTAGTTAACGCCTAACCTCCTTGTATCATCCTCCTGCTTACTACTTTATGTGAAAAAACTTTTCCTTTTTGTATCACAAGGGAACATCATGATATGGCAACGCCTTCATATTGTATGATATACCCACCATTTGTTTCAAAAATAGAAAAGCTTCATAAATGTTTAAGAACTCTAGTATGTGTTGAACTTGACATAAAATTCATCTGACAAGCATTTATTTGATAGCTGTACTGTAAAATAAGGGATCTCTCTCGCCCTATGAGATTAAACCATTGCAGAAATTAGGCTTCAGTAAGACATAATGAAACTTGAAAGAATGAGGTGAAAACAAACAAGCTAAGAAGCAAAAATGTACAGACTACTTTAAATTTGGCAGGCTATGTGTTTTTCGCTGTCTGTACCCTTCCTGTTCCTTGAACTTTGGGTGAACCCTTAGGAAAGTACAGCTTGAAGAATATCTGGATGAAGCCTTGAAGGATAAAACAAGAGGCTGGCTTTGCTATTTATAGAGGCCGTCCATTAGTTCAGAAGTGTCTGTCCCTTTTTCAGCATCATTAATAGTAAAAACACAATTTCTACCGCAGTGCTTCTTTCCCTTGTCTCTTGGAATAAGCATCAAACTGGTAGATATGAAGCTTTATTGCTCTTGAGAAAATCCCTCAAGGCTGGCCGGTTATTTTAGCTAGTGTTAAAATCTGTGCATAAAGTTTACATTTCCGTATTGATACATGGTGGACTTATAGTATTAATAAAATGTTTTGTTTGGCCAACTAAAACAACTACGGACATCAATTGGATATGCTGGATTGAGTGTTTGATGAGTTAATGAATGAGGTATGCTGAAAATGGGGGTGGGGGGGGGGGGATAGCTAAGCTACTCCCATCTTTTGGTCATGGCAACCAACACAAGATACTAAAGTTTCTAACTGCTAAACACTTGTTTCCTAAAGGTGCCCAGGGAGTGTCTCAGATTTCATACAACCAGAGAGACCTTTTTCTCTTTTCTCCTCAAATGAAGACTTGAACCTCATCAGCAGATATTCACCTCACTTAAATCTTGATAAGGCTAGAAGGAGGAACTGTATTTGGGAAGTAGTGGAACAACCATGACAAGGGTCGCTAATGATCCCTATTCTTTCTTCATTATTGCCCTCTTTATGTGAATTTTGTTATTAGTCACCCATGTAAGTCCACCTAAATCCATCCAATAATTTATTCCCTAATTGTATATCTATAATTACAAGCCCAACTTCTCCACAACGTGTATCGAATGCTTATCTCACTTTCTGTGAGCAAAGGATACCAACAGTCAATTAGCTGTTAGATGCACTTTTTAGACATGTGTGGGTTTTATTGCAAAACAAAACGGATGACCAAAAAAGTTCACTGTAAAGGATAGACATTTTACATTTTTTTTGCTAATACATAACTCAATATAAGCAATATCATTATGTTTACTGCATATTTTTAGAAAAAGTGCAAGTGACATCCAGTGGTAATGAAGCCACAGTTCATAAATGGTAGTTTGTGGTATATAAAAAGGCTACAATAGGATTTTCTAGGGTAGAAATCAGCATGGTGACAATATTTTCCCACTATTCCTTACAAAAGTTATCCAAATGTGTTTTCTATCTGGATTTAGGTATTGCATCTGGCTGGCACCTTCCAATACCCTAATTTCCTTCTGATAAAGCCTTTCTTTTGTTGATTCCTATTTGAGGTAATTTTTGTTCTGAAACTGGTATTTTGAATTTTTCATAATTCCCTCCACCTTAAATAAAGTCCCAGTTGTAGCTAAAGAGAAGCAAAAAGTCAAACATGATACTCCCACACCATGCCTAACTAAGGTTCTTTTTGTGAAGTGTTATGTAGGATTTAGGGTTGGTTTGCAAGATTTAATACTTGCAAAAAAAAGAGAAACCAACATTTAACTTTTTTCCATCACCATTCCAAAACAATACTTTGCATCAATAAAGATTACCATGTCAGTGAAGCATGGTAGTGGCAGTATCATGCTTTGGGTTGAAAATGTACTTGCAATGATGCTTGAATAATGTAATGGGCTATTCATGCATGACTGGTCTATTTATCAAGACATTTAGGATTTATATGTACAGTAGCTGCCTTAGGTCTAGGTCAGGGGTAGGCAGACTTTCTGACATGTGGGCTACAATGGGCTCTTACATTTCACAAAAGGGTTAAGGCCCCCATACACGGGTTGGATTCCGGCCGGATTCCGGGCCGATCAATTCCGGGCGCGTGCACGCGAAACGATCATGCCGGAATCGCGTGCAGCCCACCTTGTCCGATCGATCAGGTCCGATCGTTCGGGGGCTCAGAATCGGATCCGACAGAGAACCAACATGTTGGTCTTTTTGATCCGATTCTGCACAGATCAGGGGGAGTTGCCATTTGTGAGGTGGACAATCGGACACGGAATCGTCCCGGAATCCGTTGGACAAGGTGGTATGCAGCGATCGGATACTCTTAATTGGCCGATCGATCACAGCTGCGATTCCCGGCAGAATCGCCGGAATCGATCGGATAGGTGATCGAGCGGCCATGGAATCCGAACGTGTATGGCTAGCTTAAGACCAAATTATGGACCTTAAATGGTGTCCCAGTTCTTTGCATCCCCATCATCATTGATGATGCTGTAGATGTTCAGAAGGGCCATTATAGTTTATGTTTTAATTTTCTGTAAAAAACAAATCATAGTGCCAGGAAGGTTAAAAAGACAAAAGAGGGGAGCCAGAGTGTCATACTTCAATGGGTGTAAGTTTATGTAGGCATATCAACTTCCTTCAAAACTCAGGTTGCACTTTGTGAGCGTGAAGCTTTGCACACATATTTACTATTTCTCTAACAAACAAGAGTAAATATAAGTAAGAGATGCTTTACAAAATAAAACAATAGTCTTTAAATCAAAATCTGATCTCAATACGGCCTCTTTCTCTTTATTTTTATTTAATATTTTAAGTACTAATTGTACTTTAACTGTTCCTCTTTGGCATTTTAAAACATCATCAAATAGGACTCTGCTTACTGAATGGGCCAAGATATGTACTTAATTGTTTTGGCAAGGTTAGAACTTTTGTGCAGTTTCCCTCACTTGGCATATTTTATCAAAAAGATATAAATTGCAAAGTTGCATAACACTTTGTGTTTGCTGTCACAAAATATACCCATGAATGAATTCTCCTAGCAATGAACAGACATGCAGACTTGGTGAATTACATAATCGTGTTTAAACAGCAGCGAAACAGAATTAGATTACTTCCCAAGCAGAAGTTTACCACAGTTCACTTCCCAGTGGAAGAAAAAATGCCTGTGTAATTGTGCTGGAAAAGCTCTATACCAAAAGGTCAAAGTATTTGCAGTCCATTTGGTAATCTCCTAAAAAAATAAAATATTGGTGAGTTTAAAAAAACACTTTAGAAATCTAAAATGATATAATTCAACCTCATGTTATCAGAAACCACCCCAAAAATATTTTCTTTTTTTTTTTCAAGCATTTTAAAAGCTGAGTGTACTACTATATGAGCAGATCTTAAACAAGAATACATTATTTAGAGTTCTGTAGGAGTCTTATTCCCATAATCATATTTCTTAATCTTATATAAGATAATCTAATATACAGTAAATATAATAATATTTAAACGTTATTATATTTGAAATATAGGCAATCAATTTAAATTGGAACTGGAGGGTGGCTATGAATATTCATATATTTACAAATTCTAAACAAGACGTTAATAAACAATATAGCAATCTCTCACTGATCATAGGCACTGCAGACACTGTGGAACAGTTCAGTCTGAGATTATTTTTTTGTTCTCTCAATAGCTTTACCTGTCACCAGTGATTTGACAGTATTCTAATTTGTAACAACAATCCTACAGGAAGTCTACCTAAATGACTTAACTGTATTGTGAACATTAAAAATTTATTTTTCCACAATACCTGCAGCTGCTGAATTCAGTGAGAGTTGATGTGAAGCTCATTTACTGCTTGCTAAAAATGAGTAAATTCATAATTTGACTTATACCTGAGGTGTAACAATGTTAATTGTGGCTGTCTTAGAAGGAAAACATCTGTATTTTTCTTATAAGATAATATTATTACAGATATTTGTGTATGATTCCCTTCTGGGACTGAATATTAAAATTGAAGGTAATGTAAAGGAGTAGTTTGCCTACATCAACCAATCAAATTTTTTATGCCCCATATAATGATCCAGGGAATCTGATTGGTTGTAATGGGTGCAGACTTATTGCCACCCGTTTTGATACAGCAGACCCTGACTGGCTATTGACCATTCTAAATAAGAAATCTGTAAATTCCCTTCCCTACCATATTAACAATATCTGTGTTGTTTGCTTGTCTTGTTTTGCCCCCATTGGTGCTTCGGCAGAGGAGGTATCTGCACGAATAGTCCAAGTAGTAACTGCTGATGCTGTAGCGGTCCTGAGAGGTGAACAGGAGAAGGAAATCCAGCTCAAGGGCCCTCCGGGAGATCTGCCTTTAGGTAAAGCAGGATATAGTGAGTGTAACTTGTACTGTCGTGTAGAATCTCCCTGCAGTTGGGGATTAAAGTGTATGATACCTTTGTCTGTTTTGGTTGTAGGTGTGTATGTGTGTGATCAAATTTGGGGGTATATAGGGGATTGTGAGTTGTGATGAATGAGTGTGTTTGTACAAATAAGTGTACTTCCTATGTGTTTCTGAATGCAAAGTGTGTCTTGTGAACAATAATAGATGAGTGTCCCCAAACATACTAATCAGTCCACTGATTCCTTGCCCTGCATTTGTGTGATTCGTTTAGATTTTAGAATTCATTGTGGTGTTTTAGATTTTAGGTACTTTAACACAGGTTTTATATTTGGTAGTAATGTGCCTATATTGTAGCGTGCATACCTGTATTTTATTTCATTTACAAGGGTCATCGTAGCTTCTGGTACCCCCTAGGCTCATCACATTGGTTTGTCATAACTGGTATTTACAAACTTGTTACATCTTGTTCTATGTAAAACTATTCTGTTAATTCCTTCAAGGGAAAAGCTTGTTGAATTTAGTAGTATTCAGTTACAATGTTGCATCGGGGAGTTGTTTAAATAGGCTTTATTGCCTGTGTACAAGGGGATATTTTACCGCTATTCAATAGCAAAATTGTCTGGCATAGAATCTAAGGAGTCATGGAGAGCGGCACACAGTGAAAGTGACTTTTTCAATATTTCTTCTCTATAGGAAGAAAGGCAGAAATTGTAATGCTTCTTTTTCTTATTCTATAGGAAGTCAACGGATACTATTAACTTGTTATGTGAAAGCCTGTAGGGTAGAAACATAATAACTGTATATATATACGCTGCAAATGTATATGATACATAGGGTTAGATGTTCTTTCAATAAAATATAATAAGGCAAATCTATACAAATAAAATTGCTACCCAAAGTGACAAACACAGCTTTTGATAAACAAGTGCTTGAATTTAGTGTGTTGCTTTGGACAACATCTTCTGAGCAACCTCTTATGTTTAGAAATGTAAAGATAATGTAAACTTGGAATCCTAACTAAAGCTAGCCATACACGTGTCGGATTCCATGGCTGATTGATCACTGATCCGATCGATTCCGGCGATCTCAGCAGGAATCGGAGCTCCGATCAATCGGCCAATTAAGAGTATCCGATCGCTGCATACCACCTTGTCCCACGGATTCCTGGACGATTCCGTGTCCGATCGCTTACTTCCGAAATGGCAACTCCCCCTGATGTGTGCAGAATCGGATCAGAAAGACCAACATGTTGGTTCTCTGTCGGATCCGATTCTGAGCCCCCGATCAATCGAACGCGAACGATCGGACAAGGTGGGCTGCACGCTATTCTGGCACGATCGTTTCGCGTGCACGCGCCCGGAATCGAACGTCCCGGAATCCGGTCGGAATCCGACACGTGTATGGGGGCCTTAACAAATTTCCGGGTAAGTTCAAAATAAAAATTTTAAATTTCATAACTTGGGAAATGATTAAACCCCACCCACAGCAAGAGTGACCTGATGGGTGGTACAGTCTATACCATTTTCACGGAGGTGCTTCACACAGCCAAGAACAGGCAGTTTGCCTAAGAGCGAGCATGCCAAGGAAAACAAGAAAGTTCAAGATAAGGTGCTGTGAGGTTATACAGTATATGATCATATATAAGACAACATTTCAACACCTAAAATTTGTTGAACAAATTACATTTGGTTTATAGAGATGAAAATAAGTTTTACAGGCTCACTTGAGTTAATTGCAAAGCCTCTGAACATGGTCCTCACCAAAATTCTTGGTATATACTTGAGTCATTTAATTTTTTTAGGTAAAATTAGGTACATTTCCTTATTTTCAAATTGGGTTATACTCAAGTATATATGCTAGTTGTGTTATTTTGAACCCTTTACATTGAACCCTATAATATTGAAACATATACATTGATTTCTGATTTTTGGTTTTGTTTTGAGAGTCTTTTAATGTGAACTTGTTCTATCATTGACATGTAACATACAACCAATGCATTTTTATTCTGTTAAATGTATTTATATATAACAAACAGCGTTTCATGTCAGTCTAACTAATAACGTAAATAAAGGGCTGAGTTGCAGTGGTTTGGATCAGACCGCAGCTTATACACGTTGGATCCGTTATCATTACAGCTTTCTAGTATGTTGTAACTGTATTAGTTTTATTTTCCCTATTTTCACTTTGTGTCCTATCCATGTGACAGGGCTATAGAAATCTTGAACCAATCTCCTACCTCTGTAATATAGGGAAGGTGTTGGATAGTACCAGGGCATCCATCAGAAATCATGGGGCCTGGTACAGCAAAAATGTCCGGGCCCCATGGCAGGACTTGTTGAGGGTGGGGGGTTCTAGCAGAGAAATATCACAACCCCTACACCCCCCCCCCCCCCCCCGGCATGCTGCCTGATAGGTACAGCAGCCTATCAGTCCGGACTGCCGGCAGCACATCGTACACAGTGGCAGTCCGGGCTGACAGTGAGCAGAGGCTGCTGTACCGATCAGGCAGCACGCCGGGCCCCTACGTGCTGACCATCAGGCCCCCCTAGCTGCCCGAGTCTGGGACGGGAGTCCCCTCTGTCCCCCCCTGGCGGCGGTCCTGGATAGTACACAATAAGGACTGTTAATAATGCTGCAGGGAGCACATTAACTTTCAAATTTGATGGCATAGTGGATAGCTATAACAAGACATATTTACCAATCTTAAAAGGGTCAAATATGAGAAGTTCACTGCTAGTTTAACTTTTGTTTTTTTGTTTTTTAATTCAACAATAAAGTTTATTAAAAAAAAGTCAAGGATATTCATTTAACTTTTGTTTTTAATCTGTGTTTTAGCTTGCGCACAACATGTGTCCCCTCAACCAAAATAGTTGTTCTTTAGGACTTTCTTTAACACTCTCACAATTGAGATCCCTCATTTTTGAAGGTATATTGTAGAAAGTTAAGACCTGCCTCCTCTTTTATCATGTATGTCCTTTCAATCACAATTTCTTAAGGCAAATTGGGTTGATTGGATTGTCTATGATTCTATTACCCAACCTGATGATTTGGGAGTGTCGAAGAATGCCCTAGCACCTGCTCCACACACATCACGTGAGGGTGACTCTCCCATCTTCATCCAATTATACCCCTGTATTCCTGTCTTGTAAATTTTGAATGACTTAATATATGATTTTATTTTGAATGTAAGCAAAATAAGTATATGATACATCTACAACCAATTATCTATCATTTGCCCCTTATCTCTTCTTCCTGTGGAAAATGTTTCAAGTTTCCTATCACTTTTCATAACAGAGAGAATGGTCACAAGTGCAAATGGAGAGGGTAAAGCTTTTTAGGGTCCCAGGCAGTCAGGAGTGGTTTAAAGAGACCTCTACTCAATCCAAACTTAGAATATTTGGCTTTGCGTTTACTTGGTATACCTTTTGGTACAACTGTGCTCCAGGGGTTCCACATAAAACTATTACAAGTAAAAAATAAATACTTAAATGAGGGCTTTACGAATAAACAGAAAATTAAGAGGCAGCTATTACAATCCATGAAAACAGTATTAGTTTTAAGGTTTTTTTTAATTAAAAAGTTAATTTACTTCAAATTGTTTTTATATTTTAGAGGCCATATGTTCTTTAAGTAGAAATGCTAAATATATACATTTATATATGAAGCTGTATTTGTTAGAGCATTTTATATACAATTTAATTTGTTAGAGAATATTGCCAAAGTGTTACTTCAAACACTGTGATCCCAGATGGTACCTCTGTGCTACATTCTGTTTATGTATGTTTCCACCTGTCTTATTCTTGATCGAATGATGCATTTCATTGACCTGCTTTCATTTTCTTTACATCCTAGCTGTAGAAGATACAACCAATCTGCCTCCTTCTCCTCCTCCTTCACCAGCTTCAGAACAGATGGGAACGGTGGAGGAAGGTAAGACATTGGTCCCATGAGATTTTAATATATGACACATGATGCAAAATCTATACTACAAGTAATGCTGAATGTGCACAAGCATCACAATCAGATGGTAATACACCTTAGACTATCACTGTCATGTTCCTACTAGATAGCTTTACCCTCATATATCTACCTTCTCCATACCCATGTCATACACTGCATGTACTTCTATACTTTACCAATGGGAATCATCACATCATGGAAAATTATATATTACAAGATACAATCTAGATTGTGTTTATTGGTTTATATTATAAACAGGATTCTAATAAGGACTTTCTTGAATAACATTGGTAGTGTAGTATTATGTAATTAGTATTTCGTCAATCGATACCGCTCAAAGAAAGCTTGATCGAACAGGGAACCAACATGTTGGTAAACCCTGTTCAATTTCCATTACTTTGGATGGGGACCGAGGGTGGTGTGCATCGATTCTCCATTCAATCAACGAAGCTCAAATGCAGCATAGTGACGTCATCACGCTGTGTTAGAGGATCCATCGATTGAAAGAAAATCGACCCATGTATATCCACCACAGAGAGCCACTGTGATCCACAAAAACTGCTAAAGTCTTTTGGAAAAAAACGCAAGAATATGGATTTCTCTTGATCTTCATGTTTCTGCTATATACACTATTATAGAAGTCATCAGAAGAAACCATTGAGAGCTGCTGGACATCTATTGTTTCTTCTCTACTGTTTGTTCAGCCCTACCTATTTTACATTTTACAGTGCTGCAACACTTTTAGGTGTGAAAGATGTGGCCCATTGTTTACAATGATATGCTTGTCTCCACAGGCTCTTTATCGCGAAGCGTTGTGTACATAATGGGGCCCGTGGGCATGGTGTATGACACATCCAAGAAAAATCAATAGACATGTCAAATGACAAATACAATATGTGCATGATTTTTTTTTAGGGAGTTTATTGTACACATACAATAACACCCTAAAAAACGGAAATTCGCACCCCCTGGGTGTCATTGACGTGTAACGTCAATATGTCCACACCCAGTGTAGGCAAGGTCTTAAGCTGGGCATACACGTTCCAATTACTACGATCCTATGCCGTGCGCGCTCCCGCATCCCTTAGGGATCGGGTCGTGCAGGAATTGGAGGCTGCAACTGACGAGGATTGGGCTAAAATCAGCCGCCATGTCGGATCGCACAGTTATCCGACAGGATGGTAAATTTAAGCCCGATCCCATTAGTTTGGCTGGGGACGGCTGCCCCAAGCTGAAGTAATGAACTGCACATAAATAGTGGCGTCCGATTCTCGGCACTAGCAGGCGGGCGTGATGACGTTATCACGCCGTTCCTAGTGCAGAGAATCAGATAAGGAATAGACGGTAAATCGTACTGTCTATTCCCAGCTTTAGATTTGTATAAAAACGAATATAGTTTATGCATACAGTATATGGTCTTTTGATCAGTTAAACTGCATCTGACGATCAAATACTATTTGTGATCTTAGGGAATTATCTGCAAGGGGAGTAAGTAGCTTGTTAAACTGCTTTAGGTCATTTTTATACCAGTTTTACCATCAATAGTTGATGGTGAAGCAAAATAAACAAATTTTTCAAATGAAAAAGGAAGCTGTTAAATGTATATGGAAGACTAAAGACTAGATGTAAAACATTTTATACTTGTAGAGTCCACCATCAATTACTGTCTATGTTACTTCAAGGCAACATTACTATTTGGTCAGGGTCTAATATCAGACATATAAAAATTACATTTGGGAGAAAAATAAAGTTTAAATTAGTAAGTCCAAATGATGAACTCCATATTTATGTGTGCAATTTCCCAAAATATTTCATTTAATAAGGTATTCAATTCATAACTCTGCTGTGAATGTCTTATCTGTTCTCTTCATGTCATCTTGTTTCCCAACACCAAAGAAGAGACAGTTAAGGGGCCTGTGACTGAGAAAGAAGACGATAAAGCTCAGGGGGGAGAAAGCAGGCCAACTGAGTCCTTCAACTTGGGGCTCAGCCTGGTCCAGTCAGATTCAGGATCTGATGACACACAACACCAAGAGGAAAGTGTTGTATGCGAATTAGCAGATGGAAAAAGCATTACAAAAAGTGAAGCAGAGTCCTCTGCTATTGTAGTGCCTTCCTTACCAGAGGAAGGTGTGTCCTGTGTATGCTCTGCATGTAAACTGCTCCCCAAAGCCAATGTATATGCTTATCTGAGGCTGTGCCATTTCTATGTGTTGCAATGATTATTGGCTTTGCTGTTTTGCTAAGCTGACTGCAGTTGGTTGTCTGTCATGGACAGCACAAAGCGTTTCCTACCTCAGTAGCTGATTGCAGGTTACTTTGCCATGATACAAACATGCTTTGCTGCTAAGCTGTTGCTTCATGTTAGTCTCTCTTCTGCCATGTTAGACGTGTTTGCCAGTCACATTGCTGATGACTATATACCTCTCTGTTTTGTTCTTCATTTATTTATTACATTCTTACATTTTTTCTTTTGTTTTTTTGTACATAGAGACTTGTTTTTTAACTTGATTTATTTTAACTTGATTTATGTATCATTTGTTATGTTTTCTTTTGTTGTCTCTGGAACTTTTATTTTTGTAATAATTGACGTTTTCTTTTTTTTAAAGCATGTCCATCCATTGCAGTCTGCGGCTGCCCATTATAAAGCTATGCTATAAGTTATTCTTCTCTCTCTCATTCTCTTTTCTTGCCTTGAAATGTGTAGTTTTGTTGTTCCTTTTCTTCTGTGTGTGGTCGTATTTGTATTATTAAATATATATGATAATGCCATTTAAGTAGACTTACAGTACATGTCATACATTGAGATTTAACAATGGAGGCCAGGAATTACATTTGTTACCCATAACAATCAGTCAGATTGTTTATATGCTTTGATACAATCTAACTGGGTGTTCTGGGGAGTAACAATATTTTTAATGCACATATCTTTTATACTAAATTCAGAGCCTAATATAGGCAGAGGTACTTATTTTTACACAAAATTCTGGAAAACCTGAATGACTCGAGTATAAGCCTGGGGTTGGGGGCAACAATTTGCTAAGGCACAGAAACACACAGTAAATGTGCTTTTGTTTTGAGTTATTATTATTATTATTTCAACTAGCTTGTAAGTTGATGGCAAAGCCCCTGGACATGATGTCATCCCCAAAAATGCTGGAGATGTAGAGAATGGTTATGGGAATATTGGAAATAAAAAAAATATTGCTCAAGCATATACAGTATATGCATTAATGCAATTTTGACTTGACTTTCAAACAAAAAAATTTCAAAATTGTGCATGTGCTAGAGCAAATTTTGCAAATGTTACTACAACCCTTCTTTACATTTCCAGCAAATTTGTTGATGATACCATGTTTAGGGGCTTTGCAATTCACTCACAAAGTCCACCCGAAAAATGTGGCTTATATTCAAGTATATACGGTAAGTAACTGAAATGTGTAAAGTTTAAGAGTTTATATTTCTTCTAGTGAAGCTAGCCTTATACAGGTCAAAAGTAGACCTTTTACAGATGTACATGCCAGCTTATGTCCTGTTAATTTTCAAAGCTTTATTCCTGCAAGCCAATCTTTATATATATTAGCAATTAAAGGAATTGCTGGACCTATAAGATAAGAGAAAGAGAGAGATAGAGATCTCTTAAGGTAGCCATACACAGGTCGATTTCCCACACGAAATGGCCGATCGATCACCGGGCGCGTGCACACCGATCGATCGATGAGGAATCGAGTGCAGCCCACCTTGACCAATCGACCCCGCCCGATCGACATGGCCCCCAAATCGGTTCGGCCAGAGAACCAACCTGTTGGTGTTTTTTGATCGATTGGGCACACATCAAGGGGCGTTGACATTTGTGAATCGATCGACTGGTAACAGAATCGTCCAGGAATCGGTGGCCTAAGGTGGTAGGCACAGACTTGTATGGTCGATCGATCGACGCCTGTGGCTTCACCGGAATCGATCAGAGCGTCGAACGATCGATCAGGAATCGACACGTGTATGGCTAGCTTTAGGGTTATTATATCACACTCATGTGTTGCCTTTCCCTGTCCAACAATGATTTGTACCATATCACTGTGAGGGAGCAATAGGACATCCCAGTTAGTATAAACATGAAGAAGGTTCAAACCCATTACCATTTACTGGTATTATTATATTTGTGTCTATGTTGAATGGATTTGGCCTTACCAGGTCCTGGTGGCATAAGGCAAATAACATTGTCTTCCAGGGTAACTAATCTAAAACTAATAAGAAAAAATCTGACAAGTTGAATCTTAAATGAAAATAACAGACCTGCAGGTGGTCAATAAATCTTTCCAAATTTTATTGGCTGTGTACCTGAATAAGTTACCCACCAGACACAAAGCAATATAGAAAAGACCATACAAATATTAATCAGTGAATTCCTCGATTGAAAATCATTGGGTAACTTACAATAAATTCCTTCTAAAACAATGACTGATACAATTGAGAATGTAACATCCAAATACATATATTATACATTATATTATACAGGGAAACAATCCTAGAAAGGGTTACACAGCATGCCTTTTATACATAGGTCTTCCAAGGTCCATGTCTGAAGATAATCTCTTGTTTTGATGCTCTTTGTACCGTTTTCCATGTATTTGCAGATGCACTGTAACCTGAATAACTAAACGTACTGCAAATTGAATATTAACAAAAAGTTTCTAAATTGAGTTTTTGCAAATGAAGTCTAAATATTCCAACAGAAATTAACATTTGAAACAATACTGTTAAATCTATTTTGTTCTTCACAATACTAAAAAACTTATTTGCTTAAATTGGTTTAAACCTGAATTTGAGGATAAACAAATACAAGAAGCATATGGCCTTGTATACGAATCTTGCTATACTTTCTGCTTTTCTTCTAGATTTGTACAGTTGTGTTCAAAATTATTCAACCCCCACTGAAATTGAGTGTTTTGGCCATTTTGACATTGATTTTGATCATTTAAGTCATCTTGTTTACAATGAAATCAGTGAGACACTTGTAAGTCAGACAAATATAACATACCATTAATAATGAAATAACCACAAATGTCTTTTCTGTGCTCACACCATTATCAATTTTATTCAACCCCAAGTGACATTCATTCTAAGTACTTAGTACAACATCCTTTTCCAGCTTTTAAACCTAAGCATAGCTTGACACAAGTGCCTTGCAGCAATCTACGGGTATCCTAGCCCATTCTTCATGGGCAAAAGCCTCCAGTTCAGTCACATTCTTAGGCTTGCGCGCTGCAACTGCTTTCTTTAAGTACCACCAGAGGTTCTCAATCCGATTTGAGTGTGGTGACTGTGATGGCCACTCCAAAATGTTCCCGCCTTTAATCTGCAACCATGCTCTAGTGGACTTGGAAGTATGCTTGGGATCATTGTCCTGTTGAAAGGTCCAACGTCTCACAAGCCTCAGGTTTGTGACAAACTGCATCACATTTCCTTCCAATATCTCCTGGTACTGAAGAGAATTCATGGTACCTTGCACACGCTGAAGCTTCTCTGTACCTGCAGAAGCAAAACAGCCCCAAAGCATGATTGACCCCCCGCCATGCTTCACAGTAGGCAAGGTGTTCTTTTCTTCATAGGCCTTGTTCTTCCTCCTCCTGTTTGGAGGAGGATATTTGTCTGAATTACAAGTGCCTATTTGATTTAATTGTAAACAAGATGACTGAAATGATCAAAATCAATGTCAAAATGGCCAAAACACAAAATTTCAGTGGGGATTAAATAATTTTGAACACAACTGTATAATAATTCACTTAAATATTTTGCCTTTGTCCAAAGACCAGTGACTTTGGTGCTCTCTTAATCAAGGATTTCTGGTGGTTGCATTCAACTACCTGTAATTGCAGCCTTAGCAGGAGAACCTTTTGGGGCTCTGCTGTCTGGCTAGGCTATTCGAAGCAATGTGATAATGACACTTATATTTGTACAAGGCAAATGCTGGGTTTGCAAGGGCATTTGGTGCCCTTAGATTATGTCCTTTGTAGCTATTGAGGGATATACCATATTTTTCTGCTGATAAACCGCTCAGGTTGATAAAATGCATCATCAACTGGAGTTTCTTGCTTCTGTTTGGCAGTATCAGAGTTAAAAGAGGCAGGGAAGCTGTCACCTTCCCCATCCCCTTTCTGCCCTACGGAGCAGTGCTTTGTCTATGACATAGACAGAGCACTGCTCCGTAGAGGCCGCATGCCAGCTCAAGTTCCAGCTGACTGTCCTAGCTGAGCGGCTTGTAGCTACCAGCCGTTGGCTAAGAGTAGGGGAGGAACCAGGAAGAAGACCTGCCTGCAGGTGCTTCTCAGCTTCTGCCTCTGCAGCCAAGCTCAGTACTTGGCTACAGAGAGGGCGCACAAAATGTACTTCCACCTGCAGCCGAATAGTCTTTCGGCCATGTGTGGTCGCTCATTTGTCTCATAACATGCATGCACTCCCCCTCCAACTTTGGGGGAGAAAAGTGCATCTTATGAAGCGAAAAATATAATACTTTAATTAAAGTTAGTGATCCAGGAGTTTAGTTTTAAACTCAAGACCTTTGCATCATTCACTGATACTAATACTACAAATTGTTTTTCCTTCAAAGCTTTAGGTGTTTTTTTGTAATGTTAATGAAATTTTCATAAAAATAACATAAATTGCTTGCTTAGTGAAAGAGAGCAGAGAAGAAACATATTGCTTAATAAATAGGGTATAAGAAAAATAAAATGTGTTTAATGTCTGTTTCCAAGCATGTTTATAGAGCTGCGGATTTCTATACTCAGGTTGCTGACTGTGACTACAATGGGAACCTTGGGATTAGCAATAAAAAAGAACTTGATTCAGTCTAAGTTTGGAATCATTCCCATGGGCATCTGGAAGTGCCATGTTTCCAGTGCCCCCCCAGATACTTTTCGGGTGCTCACAAGCCTGGAAAGTGCCTGTGTGAATCCTACTTTAATATGATTTCCCATCATTTCTGGCTTCTGTCATCCCTTGCCTGTAAACATAAATATTGATTGTATACTTGGTGCTGCATACAGAGCTCAAGTTAACAAATTTGTTGTCCTGTACAGTGGCTCCAGTTTTTAAAATAACTGCTAATTTAAATTGCATTCAATATGTCATATAATTTGGGTTACTTGGGTTACAGTGTACTCTATTCCCAGGCTGCTTTACATATGAGCTTTTGTGCTTTCTGCTTTGTTATATAATTGCAATGTAATCATTTATACAGGCATTTCTGATAAATATTTGCTGGCTGATATGTTTTGAAAAAAGTCAAACTTCTCTAGATTTCCTTGCAGCCTCGAAGATGGGGGCACAAGGACATTCAGATTCTGTTCCTTCCTCTGTGGAAGCCGTTGAAGATATTTCATCTACTAAGAGCAAGACTGAAGAAGAACCAAAGCAAGATATACTGGCATCACAAGTTCCTGAGAAAGATGTCAAGAAACAGCAGAAAGAAGATGACAAACTGCCTTCGGCGTTACAAATGCCTAGCACTGATATGGTGTTTGAGGCTCCACATGGTTATTCATTTTCTGTTGAACCATGTACCCCTACGTCTCCTGAAGCTGACCAAGACTTTATCAAAGTTGAAACTGAAAGCAAAGATAACCTTTCAACTTCTCCAACAAGCAACATGAAGGAGAACCTGTTCTCTAGTTTCTCTTCAACAGAAAATTCTGTACCACTGTCCACAGTACAGGATAAAGGGCTGGCTGTCAAAGATGAACATTCTTTACATACCTCATTGCTTGTCACAGATTCCTTTGAAAAAGACAATGCAGACAAGAAAGATGTTGCCAAAGATAGTGCCATTGAGGGTTTTCACAATCAGCTGGTTCAGCCAGAGACAGAAACCATTAGCATTTTAAGTTCACAAATGAAAGATGAGATATCTAGTGATTCGATTAGTAAAGTTTCTGACAAACAACTTGATGAAAAAGATGATGAAATATTTAGTGGCAAAGCTAGTGACAATGAAAAGCAAGTAAAACTGGAGGCATCAACAGTAGACACATTTAAGATTCAAGATGGAAAAGAAATTATGGTGGAAGAGAAGTCTAAGGATGTTGGCAAATATGCAGATGAGCATAAAATCAAGCTGGAGGAAGACAAGTCTGGAATGTCTACATATTTTGAAACATCTGCTCTAAAAGAAGAAACTTTAGAAGGAAGTGTTCAACAAAGCAGTGATTACTATGAGTTGACGGATGTTAAAGAACCACCTTATGAGGCTGCTTCCATCCCACATATAGCCAAAGGAGAGGCAGAGGAAGAAGAAGATGACTTATGCCCAGCTGCGGAAGAAAAGGGTGGTGCAGCCCATGATGTAGGTTATAGTACTCTTACATCTGGAAAGATTCAGTCATGTTTAGCTGCAGGGGAACGTTTATTTACAATTGACCCAAATATCTATGCTGACAAATCCGAATTTCTCAGTAAAAATAAAGATGATCTTACACTTAGCCGTAGTTTAGGACTTGGTGGAAGATCTGCCATTGAGCAAAGAAGTATGTCAATAAATCTTCCAATGTCCTGTCTTGACTCCATAGCACTAGGATTTAGTTATGCCAGAGCCCATGACCTTTCTCCTCTAGCAACTGATATTCTTTCTAACACAAGTGGCAGCCTAGATGAGGGAGATGAAGCTGACTTGCCAGCCACTACCCCAGCTTTTGAAAATGCTCCTTCATTCCCAGAAGAAGCAGAGCAGCAACAAGAGGAAGAAGAGGATAAGCAAGAAACAGAAAAAGATACAGGGAAGGAAAGGTTTGAGTTAGAACCATTGTGTGAGTCTCAGTATCCAACAAAAGAGTACTACAAGAATGGTACTATTATGGCACCAGATTTGCCAGAAATGCTAGACTTAACTCAACCTCGATCCAGGCTAGATTCAGGTAGTGCAGATGCAGATGTTGCAAGAAGAAAGTCTGGAGCTTCTGATGTTTCTGAAGCAATTATTGATGAAGGCAATGTAATCCAGCAATTCTCTGTATTGGAAGGAAGCAGCATTCTTGTAAAGACAGATAGCCAACAGGAAGAGCTAGGTTATTGTGTGTTCAATAAATACACTGTTCCTCTTCCATCTCCAGTACAAGACAGTGAAAGTGTTAGTAGGGGGATGTCTTCCCTTTATGAAGGGCTTGGTGTAGATCCATCCATCATTCAGGTAAAGCTGGCTGCTGCAGAGAAACTTGGAAAAGAAATGGAGGATTCCAGCAGTGACACTGGGTCTGTAGTGTGGGAGCCAGAGCAGGATAAAAAGTTTGGTGAGATTAAACTTGATACAGTCCTAGAAAAAGCAGAGGAGCAGGTTGAAGTTAAAGAATCATTAGGCACAACACATATTAAAGACCAAGTAGAAACAACAGAGTACGGCTTGAAAGACAAAAAAGAAACTCCAGAGATTGAAGAAGAAATATATAAGATATCTGTAGAAGACTCCAAATCTGCAGAAATCAAAACAACCCCTGACACTATCCCTGAGAAAACAGAGACAACTGAACAAATCAAGCTGTCTACAGAAGAAACACTCAGTCAAGATGTTACAAAACCATCTGAGCTGCAGTCACAAGAGGAAAATGAGAAAGGAGGAGCCCAAACTGAGGCCACTGAAAAAGATCCAGATTCCACCGCAGTTAAACTGGTCTCTGAAGAAGATGCTGTGAAGGAAGGCAGTAAACTTTCTGAGCTTGAGTTGAAGGAAAAAGGTGCAAAGCCTGACTTAGTACATCAAGAGGCAGTAGACAAAGAAGAGTCTTATGAATCCAGTGGAGAACCAGAACAAACTCAAGAGCCAACACAAGAAGGCTCCCAGAGTGCAACAGCTGTAGATACTCAAAAACCAGATGTTGATAAACCTACGCAGGTCGCTCAAGAACCAGAACCAGAGTCAGATACTGTTCCTTCCCATGAACAGGATATAAAGCATGGGGAGTCAGAGGAAGCAGAAGAAGAAAAGGTGGTTGAACCTCAAGTAGAGCAAACCGCAGAGACAGCAAAGACAGAAGAATTAGATCAGAAGGTAATAGAACATGTGCATGAAGAATCCACTAAAGAAGAACATCAATTAGAAGTAACAGAGGAAAGTAGTAAAAATCAAGAATTTCCTAAAGAGGCTGAGGTAGAGAGTGCTGTTCAAGAACTAGTTGAAGAATATACAGAAGAAGGGAGAGGAGTTGTTGAGTCTGTGGTAATAGTTGAAGATGACTTTATTAAGATAGAGCAAACTACTGTGGATGAAGGAGAATCTGTTGCTCACAATGTCCGCTTTGCTGCATCTCAACCTGCTGAAATTGATGAGAAGCCTTTAACAGAAGAGGAAGAGGAGGAGGAAATAATAGAAGAAGATGAACCCAAAGAAGGGTCACCTTGCATGCCAGCTTCCCCAATAGGGGATGAAACAGAATACAAGACAGAAACACAAGATGATTATAGAGATGAAACAACCATTGATGATTCAGTTCTTGATACAGATAGCATCTGGGTGGATACACAAGGTGAGTTACAATTCTATTTTACTACTTATTAAACAGTTTTTAAAATGGTGTCTGTTGCAGCAATATACTCAACCTAATTTAACAGAACACGATGCAGGAAAATGTTGTATTATAAACATACCTTCTAGCTTATCTAAAAAAATGTCATATCAAATATTCTGGTCTTGTTTTCCTTCTTTTCATGTCAATCTTTTGCAAGACACAAGAAGTCAATCAGTTGTGCTACAGTGCTCTTTGCTTACAGGAGGAGAAAGCAAAATACAGAGGAGCACATTAGTCTGGTGCCTTAAGTTGATGAACCCGCCAACCACACAGGGGCCCTGGACAAGGTCTTGTAGTACATAACTCCACTAGAGATAAATTAGGTCTGCTCCCCCCAGACGAGGCAGGATGATAAGTACATTCCAAAACTGAATAGAGCGAAACACAGTCACATTAGTCCCATGTTTAAATTTTAGGACTCATTTTAGGTTTCAGGACTCATTATAAAGTGAAATTTAACCCCCTTAGCGAAATTCACAAGTGTGGCTCTGGGTAGATTTTGATTACCACTATCAGTAACTCCAAGCAGCTCTCGGGTTAGCTAACTTGCACCAACCATGCCTGCAACGTCCTGCAGCAATGTAGTCCAGTGAGTTTATCACTGGTTCTACCTATCTGACATCAGTCATGACGCCGGGGAGATTGGTGGGGTGCCCTCATCATATGCCTGTATTGCCTATATAGAGCTGCCAGGAAATACAAATAGATGACATGCTAATGTTCCCTTTGGAAAGGAAAATCACAATTCAGTGGACCACTAGGGAGGTTAATCAGTAGACACATGTCACCCTCCACTGACTGGCATTTTACTTTTGGCAAACAGATAAGAAAGAATATTTTCTTTAACCAAGAATATAAAATAATAAGAACATTTATAAACAAAACCAATGGCTTTCCCCCCACAAGACAAGTTCTCAATCTCAAACTCAGCAGAAAATTGCTGTTCTCATTGTTCATTGACTCAACAGACAGATCCCTGTAGCCCCACAGCTAGGCTGGCCAGAGAACGGACATGTCCAATGTTCTCTGGCCGATGCCGGCCGATGGCATTAACTTCAATGAAGACCGGCGTCTTCATTGAAGGTAATGGCCGGCACACAAAGGGTGCCCGGCCGATTCCATCAGCCTGGGAATGCAGCGTGATGACATCATCACTCTGCATTCCAGAGCTCACTGGAGCTCGTCTGTCGGCACCCGTCTGTGGATGTATGGCAGGCATTATTTGGACAAATACAAATTGAAAGCATTTTTTTCTAGTCGTGTAACTCATATCCTTCTATATTCACAAATACCTAGCTTCTGGAAAGATCATTAGCTTGCCTAGTGACTAATAATACCAATGCTGTAGTCAGCATTTGGCCATTTGTAAGCATAACCATAGTCAGAGGAAAATACAAATATACTGAGATCTATGTGAGAGAACAGAGCATGTGCAGATTGGTGTTGTCCATTTTTACACAGGCAAAACCAGGCTGCTTAGTGTGGACACTGGAAATGTTTTTTTTATAGAAGGGGCTTTAAATTAAAAATTCACATAAAAGGAGATGATGTTATTTGGAAGCCTGCAATGACCAAACACATTTTGGGTTTACTGACAATTTAAATCAAAGAAATAACATTTACACAAAAACAAGTAATGTATTTAAGTTATTTATGCATAAAGTATATGCTAAATTAAGCTTCAGATAGGAATGCGGCCCTTGGCAAATATATGGGTTATGTTCTCACAGCCCGGTGAATTCTAAATATTATAGCAGGGTAATCCATGGACCTATTCAGCTGCATAACAATATTTAGAGGAATTACATGTTTGATTAGATGACATCTATGATCAATTGCACTTATGTATTCAATTTAGTTTGCCACGGTCTCTATTAAGGAGTAGTAGAGTAGTGTGTAAGTCCAGATATGGCTGCACAGTCATATATTTTCATGGACATATTGTGAAATTATAGATGTCAGCCTTTATTCATATTAACCATTTATTATTTTTGAAAAAATACAGTGCCTATTCAGCTGTAAATATGCATCATAGAGTTATTGACATCTTCCGTTGGCAATTAAATATTATAAGCCCTACTCCGCCTTCACCATAAACCAGTTTGATATATTATGGGCAAGTTATATCAATAACATTATCAAGTGTATTAGTTGAACATTACATAGACTCTAGGTCAGTGGTGGACAACTGAGTTGATATGGAGGGCCACAAGTGCGGCCCTTGGCTTTACTAAAGGGCATTTTCAATCTATAATGACTTGTATAAGCATTTTATAATGAAGAAATTAGAGCAGGCAGAGCTAGAATACATTATTTTTCATCTTTAAACAAAAACTTGATTTAAATTATACTTCAAGTATTAGGAAACACTTTCGTGAGGTAATGCACATTTTGTGTCATATATATCATCAAAGCCTTTGTGCCCCTATTCTGAGGTTTTGTGCTGCACTATATAATCTACAATCATCGCCCTTTTGTTGGTGGTATAGAAAGAGCATTAACCCTCACCTGTCCGCCGATTTCTCCCCCCAACACATCTTTGCCTGGGATCTTTTAAGAGCGGGAAGAGAAAGAGAGGAGAGGGGCTTACCCAGGTGCTTTGTGGGTTGCAGCATGCTCAGCTGGAGCCTGAACTAGTCACTCGCCTCTCCTCCTCTTCCACCTCTAAGAAGATCCCGGACGAGGACATGTCAGCGGGGAATCGGTGAACAGGTGAGCTCCTATGCATTAACAGTTAGGTTTTGGGGGCCGCAAGTGGAGGACCAAGGGTTGGGCACCCGGGCTCTAGGTAATCATAAACCTTAGTATCATCTGCATCTGTCCAGAAAGCAGCCAAATCTTTACATATATCCGTGGGTGCCATGTGTACTTTGAGAGATAATTTAGTGCCCAGGTGCCCCCTTCGGTCCTCCAATTGAGGCCCCTTAAACGTAACTATTATTGCAAAGGGCATAGGAACTCTCCTGTCTGCCGATCCCCCACTGACAGGTCCACGCCTGGGATCTTCTTAAAGTGGGAAGAGGAGGAGAGGTGATAAACTCACGTCATGGGCATACGTAAAAGCCAATCAGAGCCCCAAATGGCATTTGAGCAAGTCCCTTGCCTCTCATCGTCTCCTCTAGTGTTGGCGGGGGATCAGCAGACTGCTAAGTGCCTATGTCCCCACTATTCTACCAATGATGATGTCTATGAGGCACCTATCCTTTGACGATGTGTATGACACAAAATGTGCATTACCACTACACACTACAAGTTTTGTTATTTAAAAATTAAAATGTCTTCTAGCTCTGCCTGCTGTCATTTCATTAAAAACCTAGGTTTAAAATGTTATGTGCGGCCCTTCAGTGATGCTGAGGGATCGCACTTGTGGCCCTCCATATCAACTCAGTTGGCCACCACTGATTTAGTGTACCATGAAAACAACAACAAAGTATAATATAGTCATTGAGCAGTGCTTGGAAAGAACCTACCTTTATAGTATTTCCCATATTTTAGAAGACGGAATCTTTTGGCTTCACATTGCCTTCAATTATTTATATGTAATACATAAGCAAATGGGTGAGAAGAGCTAAAAGCAACAACGTGTTTTCAGCACAAAAAACAGCTGTCAGCTCTCTGAGTTGGTAACAAATGTGTAATTGCTAGTCTATTTAGGAGAAGGGGCGTAACAGGTTAGCTGGCAGACAGATAAACAGCTTGTACTTCAATAAAATAATTTGTACTTTGCTATTTGATTTTTAATGAATCACTAAATCCAGAAATGTAGAATATGAAATGAGATGAGATGTAGAGGGAACATGTTTCTAGCAAGATGCAGTCATTCGTATTGAGAAGCTGAATCATAAGTGACAGTTTCCATGCAGGCAGCAGGCTAATGGTGATCAACCTCCGCCGACCATCTCTACGGGGTTACGTCTCACCAGCGGTTGTAGTTCCCAGTGATTGGGAGCTGTCACCAAAGGGTAAATAACTAAATATTGAGCTGAACACAAATATGGCATTGTTTTTTACTGGAATTGGTTTGTCATTAAGCCTTGTTCTGAAACTTATCTCTAAAATTGCCAGATTGTTGACTTGACTTTTATCTGTTGGAGTTATGTCATACAGCTTGGTCCTCTCACCACAACTAGCCTGTGATTGAATATTAAAACATAAGTAAGAGATTTGACTCAGGTCCACGATTCATTTCTTTTTCCTCTTGTCAGCATGTTCCTTGTTATATGCACACTGTAGCAAAGCTGATTGACTGCCCAGTCCTTTGCTGTATTTACACTAGCTTTTATTTTTTTCATGAAAAATTTGACCTTTATGCAAAGAAGTTTACATTTAAGCAAAAACAGTAAAACAAAATTATACCTCTGCTTTAGATGTTTCTGCAAACTAAGAAGAGGGCTTGCTGTTTCTTGTAATGTCCTTTTTTCTCTTGGCTGACTAAGACTTATTTTTGATGTATAGTAACAACTACAGCATGTCGTAACATTAAAAATGACCAAACTGGTCTACCACATGCTGCAGTGAAGTTGAACTTCTTAAAACAATGGTAATATTTTGGATGGGGGAGCCAACTTTTTTAACCAGCAATGGTTGAGTTTTAGTTTTTTCTCTCTAGAAACCATTGTTAAAGCAGATCCAAACCAGTTTCCCAAAACAGGTACATTAACACATGCTTGTGGTAATATTTGTAAAGTTTGTCAGTCTTGAACTTTTAAGCTCTTGGCTGTTGCCAATGATCACATTGAGGCTAGGATGGTATTATCCTGTAAAGAATAGGGGGTTTAGTTCTTCTTTAACTGGTGCTCTAACTGCTGCAAACATAACTGACACATATAACATAGCTAATAAGCAATATTAGAATATGTTTTATTTTGGCTATTTTTGCTTTTAAAGTTTTAGAAGTTTCTTTCCCTAAACACTTATGTATGTGCTGCTCTCCTACGTTTTTCTAACTGTATAGATGATGACAGAAGCATCATGACTGAAGCTATAGAGGCAATTCCAAAGGAGGAGAAGGTAGAGAGAGAGGTGCAAAAGGCTCCTATTGAAAGACATAGAAAAGATAAGCAAATCAAAACTGGTCGAGGTCGACTTTCTACTCCGGAGAGAAAAATTACTAAAAAGGAACCCTGCGCAACCTCCAGAGACGAAGTGAGAAGGAAAAAAGGTCCATCATTTATTCAACTTTTATATTCAACAAAATCTTTATGGCTCATCCAGGGAGTCTAAATAAATAGATACAATTCAAGAGTGTGTGTTTTAATGTTGCAGTATGTTGTCATTTCCCCTGACCTGTACTTTTTCTCTCTCTCTTTTTTCTCATTTTCCCCATCTATAGCAATACTTAAGAAAGCTGAAATTGGTAAAAAAACTGACGTTCAGACCCACTCTCCCTCCAGGAAAGTTATTTTAAAACCTGCGGTCAAGCAGTCTAGACCAGCCCATCAGGGCATGAGGAGGAAGCCGGCAGGTGACCGCTCTGTTCAGTTTTTTGCAAATGTGGCTGGCAAACATGATTTTGGTTAGTTTCCATGTTGCGTTGCTTGCAAATTTCATCCTTGCAGAGTTTATTCTCTTTTTTACTATTTTTTTGTTCATTTGGAGAATTTCCAGGCTTCCATAATAACTAATTTTCCATGTTAAAGCCTTGCAAACATTTTATTTTACTTTGTGTTGCTTCTTATTTAGTTTCCTGTTCTATTTATTTGTTGATTTATGGATTCTTGTTCATTTCTTTGCAGAATTCATGATCACATTCGCTTGCGAAGCCATAAGCGTGCATTGGTTGTATCTTGGCATAGTGACTTAGTGCTTTCTTAGAAGTTTGTATATCCATGTCTCTGTTCTGGTGGAAACCTCATGATCGATTGCAACCATGGTACACATTTCCATTGATTTGCCTCTGTGTCATACATTAATTACATCACCTCTGAGTCTATTCTTGTCTACTGTAGAGATAAGTAAAATGGATCTTTTGCTAGCTTTCCTAAACTCCCCTCCCCCCATCCCTCCATGTTTTTGTTTTGCTCACATGTTAGTTTAAGGTAAGGGTGTTCTCAATCTGTGTAAACTTGCAAAACAATTTAGGTATTGTATGTCTAATGTGCAAAACAAAATGCCAACCTTTGCTTCTTTCAGATGTTTGCAGCTTGATTTACCTACTGTCCTAGTTTATCCTTGGTCTTCACTGCAATAAGTCTAGGTGGCTGCAAGTTTATAAAACAAAAATCCTTTTT
>CM070039.1:38524571-38534865 GCA_036250615.1 Ptychadena robeensis | reverse complement strand
TTTGGAGATAATATGGTCATTATTATTTAAAACTAAAAAAAGCCAACGAGTATTTCTGTTCTGTAAAGTTTACTCTTAATCAATGCATTAATTTTAAGTGGAGTGATGTTTTAAAGGTTTTAAAGAGATTCCAGCTTTTCTTTACCAGACCCCTTAATGTACCATCACAACAAGTAGGTGCTTTGAGAGTCAAAACTTATATCACATAACAAGAACCTGAGAAGTGAGCTACTTGCTGTAGATTGGCCACATTGAAAAGGCAGTAATAGAATAAGAAAACGTTATATAGAAAGAATAAAGTTCCACTGAAACCCCCTCAAAAAACTATTAGCTGAAGAATTATAAAATGTGAAGAAGCTGAAGAAATAAAAAATTATAAAATGTGTTGGACTGATGAATGTAGGTCTGAATAGACATATAACAAATAGGGCTTCCAAACATTGAGGAATATAGCATTAAGCTGTCATTAAGCAACCAGTATTTACCTCTAAATATCATCGTTTTGGTTCGCTTTGCAGAAGTCTAAGGAATAACAGGCTGATCAAAAAGCTTCTGTTCCTTCAAAGTCAATAACTTCAACTATGCAGATTATTTAAATGAGCTTTATTTCACGGCATTTACTATTCAAAAATTTGCAAAGTGGTGACTTTGGAAAGTGAAAATGGTCTATGTCTTTGCCTTTTGTTGTTATCTGCTAGAAGATGCTTCCTAAATAACTGGTTATTGTTTTTATGGTAATTTTATGTTTATATGTTTGGTTGTGGGTTGGAAATCATTATTTTCATTTAACATATTATCATACTCATAATTTTATAATTGCCACCATCTAACTTACCATTGGCTATTCAACGTTTTCTTCTTCTACACCTTGTTTTCGTAATTTTTCTCAACTTTTACTGCCTAGTATATCTGGTCATGGGGATATTACTTATTTTGGCCGCAGTAAAAATGATCACAGGACTGGAATATGGGAAATATCTCTCCAGCAAGAAACAGGCATCTTCTGAGATTTTAGGGGTTGGGGAAAAATTGATAAATTGCCTGTATTTCCTGTCCTATGCCACATTCCTATGGTTGGAAACAACAGACATTAACACATAAAGGCTTGAACAGAAGTTTATCTCTGTAGGGTCAGCAGACATCACAGAAATGAAGGTTTAATAATATTAAAATATACCTTTACAATAAACTATTGTTGGAGGTTCATTGAAAATGAAAATTGAGAGCAAATATTTAGCATCTGATTCTTTCTGTAGAATGAGTAGTACCTCTGAAAATTTGTATGCTTGTTAAAGCGGACCTACCACCAGAAATCTATGTTTTTATGAATGGCACTAGAAGTGCCAATAATAGGGAGTAATGCAGTAAAAAAAACTTAAAAACGTTCCTGTAATGAGCAAATTAACAAGATTACCACTCAGCACCCCTCACTTCCTGGTTCGTGGAACACATGAAACACATGGGGGTGCAATATCGCGGATGGCCACTGGGGGCGTTCAGTGATCTTCTATGGGAATTTTCAAAGCAGGTCACTGAAATCTAAGCTTCCTGTGACGTGCTGCCGATTTCTGCAGACCATGAACCAGGAAGTGTGGAGAGCTGCCGGATTATATTCTTAAATTGCTCATTACAGGTAAGTTTTTGGGTTTTTTCACTGCATTCCTCCCTAATATTGGCACTTCTAGTGCCATTCATGAAAACATAGATTCCTGGTGGTAGGTCCGCTTTAAGTTAGGCACAACATTCTTATCCTATAGGCATAAGGTGCCCCTCATACATTTAGCAGAAGAGATTATGATTAGTATGTGAAAAGAAACTGGTCTACCAGGACCTCCTGTCTGGTGGTTCCATCGCATTAAAATGACTGCTTGTAACCATAAAGTTTTTTTTTCCTGTGTTGTGCCAACAGGGGGAGATTCTCAGCAGATGTCAAGTGCCCTACGGCAATCCAAGGAACGGATCATTGTGAGTAATTAATCTGCTACTTTTTTGTACCTTGCTTCATTCTTAGTGCATCCAAGCAAATGTTCATTCCAATGTATAATTCAGTGGCTGTATTCAACTACAGATACCTAAAACAGGACGGGGGACAACAAAAACCCAAATGTTGGCAGAAAGGTTCCTTCTCTTGATCAGGATGGCTACTGTATCAAGCATTGCCACATAGAGAAATATGATGATATGTGAGGCCTTACATTGTAATGTGGTTTCACCATAGTTATTTACCCACCTTATCTTGCCTGGTCCAATCTACGATTTCTGTCCACAAAAAATAATCCATTAATTAAGTGCATAAGGAAACCTTATGACTGGGGGAGTGTTGCAGGTGCAAGTGTTCCAGTTGCTCAAATGATATACCTGACATTTAAATTACTGTAAACTTAAATAAAGACACAACACAATATTTCGAGAAAAAAGTGGATATATATATTTGGCCACAGCTCACACAATTGGAATATGAAACACCTGATCCCTGACAGTGCTCCCTTCTCAAAATGTCATTATACCACATAACATCAACCAACCACCTGTACCAGCCACCAGCCTCACCTACACCAGCTCAGTGGGTACTCTGCCAACGTTGACTCCTCCCACCACCATTTTGACCATCACCACCTTGGGTCATTGACCCTGTAAAGAGTTCAATGTTGTCCTCCAAGTGACTGCCCCCTCCACCAGCACGTCACCAAAAATAGCTTCACACCATTTTTTCTTCCTAGGCACTGCCACTGTGACAGGAAAGCTATAACAAAATAAAACCAACATTATTACAAATAATTAACCTTAACTGTTACAACATTGTACAATACAACTTACAGAAAAACTAAATTGCAACAAAAAACCCTGAAAAGGAAAAACAGCCCATAAAATTTGGGGAGGGAGGGTGGGGAAGATCTTTCACAAAATGGGTGCTGTCACTTCCACCATGCCTTTTTGCCCCCTACCAATCCAACCCATGTGATCACATCACTTCCTGTGACACTGTCCTTTCTCTGCAATGCCCCCAGTCAGGCACCCATACGCCTATGGTGCCCTGGCTGCGGGTGTTATGACGACGGGGGAGTTGCCATATGATGTACGATTCTGTATGATGTTTTTACAGAATTTTGAGGGACTAAATTGGCCAATTAGGGATGTTAAGGCATCACAAGTAAACTGACAGTGGATTTCCTAGTACCTGATACCAGCTGTAAATGTAATCAACAACACATTTACACAACAATCTAAATGAAGGCAGAAACATATGGATGAAAATGTGTTATTCTGTTTGTTTTTTATTTCACTTGTAATAAATATATTATAATTATTTGATGATGATTATTGGAGATTTTTTTTAACAGTGTTGTAATAATTTGATCTTTGGTACTTTGCTTAGGATGGTGTGAATAAGAGTCCAGAAAAACGTTCATCCTTGCCTAGACCTTCCTCCATTCATCCTACTAGGAAGATCATCCCTATAGATAAAGAAGAGAACTCTATATCCACCAGCACTTCTGTGTCATCCTCAGTGAGACGCACTACTAGTATGTTTATTATCTTTTGCTTTTTAGCTACAAATTGTAAAAGGGCTGAAACTCTAGTTAAAGTTGTATTAACTAATATTTGTCTTAGCTGGTTTGCCCTTATTTACTGTGTGATCCAGAGAACAGAAAGTGATGGGAAATATCCCCATGACACCCCATTTTCAAACATCACAATGTGTTTAAACAATAAGCAATAAACCAACAAGCAATGTGCCAACTATGTCTACTGTTAACAAAAGACCAAAGTGTCCCAGGAATGTTATATAATATAATTGTTTGTGCATTTTATGGGAGACAAAATGGATCCATGGAGTAAGATTTTTTTGATTTTATTTTGCAATTTATCATAAGGAAAAGCCATATGGCATCCAGTTTAGATTTTACCTTTTGACAAGGTCTATCTATCGCTATATAGGTTGCCAAAAGTATAGATTAATAAACACATGCAGCATATCTCCATATTGACCACAATTGTCTTAAGGCCCTTTAACACTATATGTATTGCCATTTAAAAACATGGGCTTTTTTTTACTGCGTGCATTCTTACACATTCTTACACATTCACTGTATGCATTGCATTTTTAAATATGCAGCATTTCCGCAAACATTTTTTAAAGAGGCCCTGCTGTATACATTTTGGATTCATTTATCATGCATTTTCAGATACTCTGTAAACCAATTTAGGCCAATCTACTAGGTCCCTCTCCACAACGAGAGCCAACAAATACAGTTTATAAGGTAGAGATGTATCTGTCTAGAATCAACATTACTGGATACAGGTTTAAAATGAGTGCCTTTTACATACTCAGACACATATTGTAGAATTAGTTTGAATTAAAAATGGTTTCATCTCCTTTTATATTTTATGTTACTTGTTGAACAACGCCAAAAGAACCACAGGTTGGGCACCTGGGACATAAATAATGATACTTCCTTAAAATTTTTTATAACACAACAGAAGGCAAATAGAAAAAAGAGGTCTGGTTAAAACAGGGATACAAATGGCCAGTAGGAGCAGTTCAATTGTAGAACTATAGGAAAAGGTAGACAGGAAGCTGGAGAACAAAAGGGAAGATCTGAAGGAGGATTTAAGAAGGAGATTCATGGAGAGAAACACCGGTTTCCATAGCAACAAAGAAAGTCATACAAAATAATTGCTCATGATTTGTTTTCTATTTGTGCTAGCAAATGAAATGCTTGCATCTAGGACAGTGATGGCGAACCTTTTACAGACAGTGTGCCCAAACTGAAATCCAAAACCCAATCATTCATCTCAAAGTGCCAGCATGGCAATTTTATTTACATGTAAACATACATTACATTCACTTAAATTTCTTATAAGATATAAAACCACCACTATTTATCTTAACAAAATATCTTTTTTTCTATCTGAGTTATATATGATTTGCTTCAGCGATTTGTATCTCTACCATTTATTGAAACCATTTTTACCTCATTGTCCTCTTTTTTATACCTCAGTTCTGCTTATCTTCTCCGGCCTCTTCTCATCCACTGGCTGCCTGGCTGGCAGTCCTAGACGAGGGTGAGGGCATTGTGCACAGTCAGAACAAAGAAGAAGAGAACTGACAGCTCAGAGAGCCAATAGACTGCCATTCTCTATCTCATTCTCTGTGCTGGCTGACAGCTCACATGCCAACAGACAGGGCTCCAAGTGTCACCTCTGGCAAGCGTGCCATAGGTTCGCCATCACTTATCTAGGACATTTTAGGAAGATTGTTGTTGGAACTGTAACCTTACATACCAGAATCTTTAATCATGTTCTAAACAAAACATATTTTACTTTTAATTAAAGCATTCCCTCTTTTGTTTTTAAACATGCCTTTTATTAATATTGCATATGTGTTCATCACAATTATTTTGTAACTATTTCATATGGGAGAATTGAACTGTTGTCCAAACTGTCTGATTTTTATTAAGGATCTGAGCCAATTTGGAGTCGAACAGGAAAGAGTGGAACATCTACCCCAACCACACCTGGATCAACAGCTATTACCCCAGGAACACCGCCAAGCTATGCTTCAAGAACTCCAGGCACACCGGGAACACCAAGTTACTCACGCACACCACGCACTCCAGGAACTCCAAAGTCAGCTATTTACATGTCTACAGAAAAGAAAGTGGCTCTTCTCCGAACACCTCCCAAATCTCCAGCTACACTGAAACAAATGCGTGTAATGAACCAACCACTACCTGACCTGAAGAACGTCAGATCTAAGATTGGCTCCATAGACAACATTAAGTATCAACCTAAAGGAGGACAGGTAAAAGCTCCTATTTTGTGTACTATTTTCTTAAAAGTACATGTACAACATACACATGAACAACATGTATAGGAATTTTACCTAGGTATACAATTTTGGCTGCCAGTCAGTGCTGACAGTGCCAATGAACAGGAGTTCATTTTACTTTGGCCAGTCAGCAGAAGATTTTTACCAACAGTGGACCATGCATCGCTAAACTGAAAATTATGTTTTACAAACTTTGGTTACTCTGTAATGCTACACATTCTCATTTTTACTTAAGGCCCCCATACACGTGTCGGATTCGCACCGGATTCCGGCACGATCGATTCCGAGTGCGTGCACGCCAAACGATCGTGCCGGAATCGCATGCAGCCCACCTGGTCCGATCGTTCGTGTCCGATTGATCAGGGGCTCAGAATCGGATCCGATGGAGAACCAACATGTTGGTCTTTCTCATGCGATTCTGTCCCGATCAGGGGGAGTTGCCATTTGTGAGGTGGACAATCGGACACGGATCCGTCCTGGAATCCGTTGGACAAGGTGGTATGCTGCGATGGATACTCTTAATTGGCCGATTGATCACACCTGCGATTCCCGGCAGAATCGCCGGAATCGATCGGATGATGAATCGATTGGACATGGAATCCGACACGTGTATGGCTAGCTTTATTAAGGTACTTACCACAATATTTAGGGTCTCCTCGGCATTTCTGTATTTTTCCATCCACAGTAGTGAGTAGCAGCATAGCCAATATTCGTATTTGCCTAATATTCACAGTAAATTTGACAATTCGTGATCTCAAGTCATTACCTTTATTGCGAAAATCATGTGTTGACAACACATGATTTTCGCAATAAAGGTAATGATTTGAGATCACGAATTTTCAAATTTACTGTGAATATTAGGCAAGGTGACATCAAGTGCCAGATTGTGAAGTAGCAACTGCAGTGTAATCAACACATGAGACAACACTCATAGAAGTAATTCATCTGCGAAAATCGGAACTTGTATATGCGCGTATTATGAACGCAATGCATGGTACTTTCTACACAATCTTGAATATTTAAGATAACCAAGATATAGCACTATATTCGAGATCTTTGCATATTCTCAAAGTGGCGATAAATACAAAATATTCAAGATTTGAATATTCATGATCAACACTAATCCCCAGCTTGTTTGTAAGCATTGATTGACTCATACTGCCACCTGGTGCTGTGAATCACTGTGGATATATGGATGAGTATGTCATGCAGTACACTAGGAGGTAGTATGAGCCATTCATAGTGAAATCAGTACTCACAATTTATACAAGAACATATGCAAGAATGAAGATTCATGTATATGATTCAAGATACATGTATACAGGGGCATTTAAAGATGTGTAACCCCATCCAACACAGAAAATATACTGTGCAGGGTGGCATTGATCATTGTCATCATGAAGTACATTTGGTCATTTATTCTAGTATAAATTAATGTTTTCATTAAAAAACAATAGAAAACAATGAATTATTATATGTAGTCATCAAAGTGTTTTTTGCATAAACTGCAATGCAAGGAATGGATCTGAGTCAAACATCTATAAGGTACAGTAGTGACAGTTTTCAGTGCTTCTTCGTTTCATTTGGGCACGCTTACTCTGCCTCATGTTCCTTTTAGGTTAAAATCTTAAGTGAGAAGATTGATTATAGTGCTGTACAATCTCGTTGTGGCTCCAAGGATAACCTCACTCATAATGCTGGGGGAGGTCAAGTAAGTAAGGGCACACTCTGTGATGGGATTTCCTCCGCCACTTCATTGGTGCTCCTTTTAAGGTCCTCAGCGGTTCTACCCTTATCTGTGCCTCACCTAACCTATAAGCACTTGGTCTGTTCTGTTTGTCTGTTTTCTAAATGTTCACTTTAGTAACCAATTCCCAGAGGTGTGTTCACTTGAGCAGCTAATCTGGTGCCACATAGGTTAGTAAAATAAAACCAATGAGATGTATTTGTAGGACAATTACTGACAAGCACTGTCTTTTGTCTCTGAGAGGTTTTAGAGCCAAATCACCAATTCTCCTTGGTCCGATAAGGAATTTGCGGCTGCTGCATTTCCTGTTATGTAAAACAGATGGCGATTTTGGCAGTCAATAGTTAAGACTTGTTATGATTATGGCAAGTGAGTTACGAGCTCTAGTGCATGTCTTCAAATCTCCAGAGCTAGAAAAAATCAACAGAACACCAATGTAGCATGTAAGGATCCTATGTTAATAAAACATTTTTTTTAAGGTTATACAAATGTACTTAAGTTAAATTCAACACTGCCAAGGTAGTTGTTCAAAACGAAAGATACATGCTATTCTGTATTTGTCCAATCTCTCCATGAGGTCAGATAAAGTGTTTGAATAAAATACAATGAACAAATGGCAGAGTCCAGCCGTGACTATCCATGTTGGCTGCTTGTACAAAACAACTACTTGGTACATTACTAATGTCTTCTGAATGTAGTAATACGTGTACCCTGCAGTAGATGCTTGCTGCACTGACCTGTCTGTCTTCACTGCCTCTAAAGCATGAACCAGTTCTTACAAATAACTATTTTTCAGCTTCCCTAACAACTATTCCGGTGAAGGGTGTCTGCATTCTCTATATGTCTTCATTTATTGCTTTCTTGCTTTTCTTACAGATCCACATTGTAAGTAAGAAGATTGACCTTAGCCATGTCACATCCAAGTGTGGATCTCTATCGAACATACGCCACAGGCCAGGTAAATGACATCTGGATTTACCAATAATATTATATTACCACAAACTGATTAATAGAATCTGGGTGATTAGCAACTTAAATTTTATTTGTGTAAAATAAATATTAGCTCATTTGTAGCACTTTGTCCATTAATCTTAACAAATATTCACCCAAATATTCTCCAGATTTGCCATTTTCACAGTTCTAATGTTTACCTAATAAATAAATGGAATAACAGGTTATATTTGCTGACCTTGTTCTGTGTGTACCAGTCCTACTTCTACGTGGCCCATTTTTTACCTACTTAGGGATCATCTTTTGAAAATCACATAAAAGCTTAAACTCCAGTTCTGTACAAAATCCTTTTTTTGTTGGGTAATTGAACATATTTAGCAACTTGAGGTTTCAGGGGGCATCTATACTGGTGTCTGGAAACAGCGCATTTCCAGTGCCTGCATACCCGAAAAATGCTAAAGTTAGGAAAATGCGACATAAGGTGTATGGGGTTGTGGGACGTTTGCTTAACAGTTGACAAGAGCCCGGAAAGCGTGCATGTGAATGCCCCCTAAATAAGTTCAAGTCAGTGCAGAACTTGTCAATCTGTTTTTTATATTAGAAACATGCATGCTTTCCTCAGCAATGACTAATTAGTTGTACAATGGTTACAATACAATATTTTGATACAATGGTTATCAATAACTTACTGTAGTTGTAGGTTACTTTTTTTTTTTTTTTTTTACGTAATAAGTTTTTATTGAAAATTTCAACAGAATAACAAGCACACTACAGAGGGTGTGGTTGTTGCGGGCTTGAGAGGCAACTTGGGAGCGGCGGGATGCCGGGCGATGTAGAGAGCCCCTAGCGAAACGTCTGCTCGCCGCCATGGTCGAGACCACGCCCCCCGTTTGTAGGTTACTTTTATTTATTGAAATTCATTATTCAATTACTTTGACTCCGATAATTCTACACCTTTGCTTCCCACGCCTCGCGTGCTTTACTGAGAATGCTATGAATGCTTTGATCATTCTGTGCTGGCAGAGGATCGAGCAGTGTAGCCTAGTTCTTTCAGTATATAAACTAAAAGCAGAAAGTTCGGTTGCTTTTGTCTCAAGACTGCCCCGTATTGACAGTGTGGCCATACATACACATTAACCCCCTAGCGCACCGGCTGAGGTCCGATTGTTTTCTGTACCAAAAGTGCACCATAACTTCAAAGGTAAATTTTTCTTTGTCGAAGGCCGGTAACTTCCCCAAAATATGTCCGTACACGGGTCTAATGGACATCCTGAATTAATAATGCTTGAACAAACAATTATGTAAAATAAATAAAATTTTTTAATAAAAAAATGACAAAAAACACAAAAATTATTACACAAAACTATGCTGAAATGTACTAAATATCGCCAAAATAAAAGTCTCTGGTGCCCCAGATGTTCCCATTTGCACTTAACCCTCTCTAACCTGGTGTGATAAAATCACACAGGGACAGAAAGGGTTACTGCAAATGGGCACATCTGGGGCATCAGGGACTTTATTCTGGCGTATTTTGTACATAGGCGGGAGTTTTTGAAAGCAGTTTTCTACATAGAAACTGCTTTCATTCTATTACACTGTACAAATCTCCCGCCGCCTCCAGAGTGACGTACTCACGTCACTCGGAGCGGGGGGGGGGGAGGAGGAAACACACGAGCAGCCGAGCAGCATGTCGCCAGCATGACACAGGACAAGCGTGAGTATGCTCTCCCCACAGCCTGAATTTGTACTGGACGCAGCACCTC
>CM070039.1:38499559-38524546 GCA_036250615.1 Ptychadena robeensis | reverse complement strand
AGCACCTCGTCCAGTGCGATAGTACCAGTTGGAGCGCTGGACGAGGTGCTGCTGTCCATATCGCTAGGGCGGTTAAAGCAGTGGGCTTGTAAGTACTTATCTCCCTAAATGCATTGTTTCAGGCCTATCAAAAAACGGGCAAGAAGGAAAAGTCAATATACAGGTAAATTTTAGATTGCTCAAAATATTTATTTATTTATTTATATATATAGTTGGATGTGCCAATTAGTGGATAAAAAGGATTGTTCCAAAGATGGATCATAATTTTTGATGCCACAAAACAAAATTCAGGACATTCCCAGCCTCTTTAGCAGTAATTTCAAAGTCTGGATGATTGCAAGTAACTGCAGAGGTTTATAGCAGGGTACACACATGAAGACATGGGCCAGATTGATGGCCGCTTTAAGCGCCATGCGCACTCACGGCTATCGTGTGTCGCTATCCCAGTTTTCAAACCCGCTCGAAAACTGGGATATCGGACATGAACGGCAAGGCTGTCTCTCCAGCTTCTCTCATATCTAACAGCAGCGTGATGACGTCATCACGCTGCTACAGGGAACATGGAATGGTTCAAATATTGAGCCGTCTGTTCCCTGCTTATAAAGGTACCAAAGGAGAACAGTTTATGTTGCTCATCATTTCTCACTAGAATTGCCAGTTGGTATGATTTAGATGAGATATGTAGCTGCATGACTGACAACCATGACTTCTGGTATTTGGCCAGTTTTAAGGGATAAATATTATTTGAAAAACAGTTAGTGTTTATTTATTTCAAATAGCAATTTTGATGCCAGCTGTTTACCACTTAAAAACGAATCACAACGATCACTTTTTACATGCGTTTGACAATGCATATTACACAGATAGGTGTGAACCAGGCCTGAAGCTGTTCAAGGTTATCGTTTTAAATTAAACATTAGAATTTTTACAAATTGCATCTATCACTGATCTCAGTTTTTTACCCTTTATCTTTTGGTGTGGAAGACATTTTTGCATATGCCATTGAATTTAATTCTTTACATCTCTAAATACATTTTTTTGAGATTGACATGCCCTTATAGCATTACAACTCCCTTACACGTTTCATACATTCAGATAAAGGACACTATTTTAGATATTTGTAAACAAATTTGAGTTTGATGTTAGTCTTACATGTGTGTTCTTTACAGGTGGTGGAAATATAAAAATTGAGAGTGTAAAACTGGACTTCAAGGAGAAGGCTCATGCTAAGATTGGCTCTCTAGACAATGCCCACCATATTCCTGGAGGAGGCAACATAAAGGTAAAAAGAACTGATTAGTTTTTTTGTTTTCACATGCATTAGAAAACATTAACAACAGAGAATTATGATGGGCAGAAGAGGTTATGTAAGCCAACAAGAGTAGCATGATGTAACTTAAGTATAGTTTGGCATTGGACATAATAGGCAGGTTACAAGTAGTGGACCTGTGGACCAGGGGTATATACGCCCTCAGATGTGGGACCAGTGTGAAAGGTAGACAAACACTTGTGAAATTGAAATATTGCCTGTCAGTCAAATATCAATGGATGGTACTACCACACAGTGTGATCAATGCAAAACCAATTCCTTTGCAAGTCCTGTGCACATTCTATATAATACAATAGTATACAAAAGATCAAAACACCTAGAAAACCCATCAGTTACATGTACAATCGACTGCAATATTCCAACATGATCACTGCTCTTTCTATATTATGCTTCATTCCATCACTTTTGCTCAATCATTAAACTGCATATGCCCTCGCAAAATGATTCTTGGAATCATCATGCAAGCCTTTCTCTGTCTTTACATTTACATTACATTTATAATCTAAATAAATAGTATGATACTATTGTAACTGATTATTTGTTTCTGCTTCATCTGGCATCATCATGTAAATTTAGATACTGTAATCAGGAACTAAACCCAACATTAACTATGAATAATATAATAATATGTTTCTTATTTAAAGAAAGATTGAATATTGCTTTAGGGTTCTCTTACACTATGTGTGCCGCTCTACACATGGTACATAGATTTTCACAATGTTACACTTTTTTTTATCACTTTTTCAATGGATCCCTTTTTTTCCTCCTCCAGATAGACAGCCAGAAACTGAATTTCCGAGATGCAGCCAAAGCTCGAGTAGATCACGGAGCTGAGATTATCACACAATCTCCAGGAAGGTCCAGCATGGCTTCCCCACGGCGCCTCAGCAATGTATCATCGTCTGGAAGCATCAACCTGCTAGAATCCCCACAGCTTGCTACTCTAGCAGAGGATGTCACTGCAGCCTTGGCCAAACAGGGCTTATGAATGTGTTCTACCTTTAGCAGTGTATGAAGTTAATATTAAATAATATTAATAACAAAAATATTTACGCATGAGCTCTTGGCAGGATTTGGGCTCAAAGCAGGTGTCACATTCATTATTTATCCTTCAACACAAAAGAAACAAATATTACTTCATGCCAAACCTATACACTTGTAGGTTCTTTCATTGTATACATGATTTTCTGCGTGAAGATACCAGATGTACCCATTATGTTACAGACAACAAGTGATGAGTTTAGGATAACTGTAGACAGGTAGGTCTGGTCATATTTCATCACTGTACACTGGAATAAGAAGACCAAATGTCACATAATATGATATTCCCAAATCATCACCCAAGTTGTTATCACTGCTCTTAACTAGTCTTGCATGGAGCCCTAAAAATACTCGGTGTAATTTCAACATGTGCCTGCCAGCCACCCGAACAAAGTTTGCGTAAGAGCCATGTCAGAGCGGCTGCTCTCCTTCTTGTTCAGTTCAGACAGTGGTTAAGCTCTTTGTTCCATCAGATCCCCAGTCCCCATAGGCTTACAACCCCATTGAAGCTTTGTACTGTGTCAGAGACCAAGCAAGGTACAAGCTAGAGAAGAAGACAAAAATATACCACTTTTCTGCTTTTAAAGGTAAAGGTTATTAGCAGTTGGTCATGCCCATGCCGTTGCAGTGGCAAAGAAAGAAGCCAATTTGAGGAGGATTCTTCAAGGAAGTTTTGGGGAACACTGTTTTAGGGAGCAGTTAATAAAGCACTTGTTTTTTGACTAGTATCTGTATATTTGATGGTCTGTAAGCTACTAGATTGCCTGCTTTGCTTTGTAACATGGCGCATAGCAGACGTTCCAAGCAGCTGAGGCCATGAACAGAAAATTTTAGCTTTGTGCATAGGCAGACATTTCCAACACCTTTTTTCCACCTGTTTGATACAGTATTATTAATCTAGATGTATATATATTTCTCTGTGGCCATGTTTTCATGCTTATCCCCCCCCCCCCAAACCCTTTTCATATACTTGAAGATTCCATTTCTTACTCACAGTATCTGTGTCTGTTGCACCATTTGGTAAAGCAGTTTTAGGTAGGCATAATTTAATGTTAGGAAAGCTTCTCTTTTTTCCTATGTAAAAAAACACACAAAGCAAGAAAAAAAAAATAACAAAGCAACAACATATATTTAAAAAAATGTAAAAAAAGATTGCAGAAAAGCTCTTAAGCATGATGTTGCCCCCATTGGGCTCTTAAGAAGCAATGGCTGTCTTGGATTTCCTTTCGCGCTGGAATGCTCCAAAACGAGAGCTGTTTTGTCAATGATTTTGCTTTTCTCTTGCTCCTCATTTTCAAAGGGCTGCCGTTTGCATTGGTTTTTAATCCTGAAGGTTCATTGTTTCTTTTTCACTTACAAAGATTCAGTAGGAAAGACCCGCCTGGCTTTGATTTTCTGTTTGCTAAAGTTGAACAAAGAGGTCTAAAGAGTTTACTAAATTTTTAGCACATTCTTTTAGATATATTCTAGGGTAAAGCTGGTGACCTGCCAAAATGTAACCCCAATCATCACAGAGTCTTTCACACATATGTTGTACCATTTCCAAAGAGTATGACGTTTTGACTACAAGTAGCAAAATTAGGGTACTAATTGACCCTCAAAGAAGCAGCCATGTATTTGAAAATGCCAAAATATCCAACATCAGTACTTTGTAAAGAAAGTTAGTTGAAACTGGTAAGTAATGTAATAAAATTCAGCACTACTTTTCTGCAGGCCCAGTTGAACTCATGGCTCACAATAATGATAAAAGTCACCAGATAAGATGTCTCCAACAGATTAAAATAAAGTTTATTGAAACAGAATATAGGGGCAAACATTAAGACGTATTATTTACAGATAAAGGAGTTAAGTACATGGCAGCTTGTGATTATACAGAGGTCAGTGTAGCTATATCAGAGGAAGAAGACATTTGCAGTGGGTACTCCAGTCAGGTCCCCATAGAACTTTCCCAAGTGAGTTGCGACCATATTCTCTATACATATGCTGCAGCAGCAGGGCGACCTTAGAAGTAATGTGCATCTGTGCCTAATGTAGACAAGCTGCACCAGGGCTCGGTGACCCAAGTCAGTTGCAGTCCTTAACTGGTCTAGAAGTGGCCTGTATGCATCATGCTGTTTATAAAGTGTTTAGTTATATATTGAGCTTTTTGACAAGAAAACCACAATTGTAGGATGTTAAATGAAGCATATAGAAACCCCTGCTGCACAACACATTAGATAGAGAGATACATATGCCATTACTATTTTGTTCCATCATTAAAGAAGGTTATGGAACAGCAGCTATTCATTATCAATATGAGCAACATGAAATAGTTGATTGCTGTTTATACTTATATGGCAAATAGGAGTCATGAAATCTACCTGATGTGTACTAAACTAGTCCACATATATCAAATACACTTATTTAAGAAAGTCATTAAAGCTACCTGGCCAGGCAACCTCGTAGAACTGGATTTCTATAAAAGGTGTTTTGTGCATGTGGATGAGTTTGGTATTGTCCCCAATAAAATGAAAGACTATGTATGCATTTGTATAATTTCTGCCTTAGATTTTAGTACATACATTTCAGATCATAGTTGTCCCCATTCTATAAAGCAATTTCATGCTGACTGCTTGGGTCTTATAATTATCCTCTATGCACACAGCACTTCTTGATATTGTGCAGGTGTTGTCTACTACTACAGTACTAAGTGCCCATTACATATATCTCCCTACAGTAAAATAGCTGATGTTTTACAAGCGGTCTGAATATGGTGCAGCTCGTACAGCATATGGTACAATATCACATTTAAGAGTGTTCCTTAAAGTAAAATTAAGCCAACAATCAAAATTCCATATATTCTGCAGTCATCGCAGAGTTTCTTAATGCCCATAGTGGCATTTGCAAGTTTACTTGTGGATCTTGTCAAATGTTATTTCCTCATTTCTTTTTTCGTTGACAACACTGCAAGTATAACAGTAAAAACCCAGTGCGCCACAAAAAGGGTGGGCAATTAGTATTATTATTAGAGTGCCCCTCCTCTGCCATTAATGTCTTCTTCTGCAGCATATGTGAGAGTCAGTAAACTGTTTTATACAGACACATGACTATTAGAAGTGTAGTTTAAATACCGGCTTGCACATTGAAGCCTTCTCTGATAACAAAGGGAATGGAGATTTTACTTAAAATGATTTTTTTAAAAGGCCAGTTTAAGGGGAGAGATTTAATTTAAATAAACAATTTGCCATGATATGGCTTGTACCAATGCACTAATAATATGAACATTATAAACTTATAACTTTTGCCATGAAGAAAAATCCAGAGCCAGAGCTCTTTTAATGTCAGGATATCCCTATGTCCCAGTCTGGCACTGGACAATCACAGTGGCCCTTTTTTATATATATATTTACCCAGCAGGAAAGCTTTAGATGGAGAATTAGAAAGTTCCGTTAAAAAGGGAGAAACCTAAAGCAATTGATCAGATATTTGTATGATATTCAGTGAACGATTGCTCTAGGGTAAGCTCTCCTATGTGTGTCCTTATATAAACTCTGCTTGAAAGTTGTGTATGACTGCAGAATAACATGCACTATCAAAGTCTTTATTTAATCTTTACACATAATAACCATGTAGAATTGTTCAAGAGAAAAAAAACTGCTTTGTTCTCAAAGTGAATAGTCCATAAAATGTTCAACATTAGCAATAGAAAAGAAATAGCAGTGCGTTACTTCTGTGCTGGACTGTGAGGGGTGTGATTTGCGGAAACCTGTGCATTTCCCTGAGACCTTTGAAGCCTGTAAAGGGAGGTGTTTATTGAATGGCTGGTGGTAGTTAGTTCATGTTTTTCAATCCAATTTGCAAATGTATTTGTTGCTGTATAGTGATTGTTTTGCAAAATAAACCGCTTGTCATGGTCTGTATTCCTCTTCTTTTTTCAACAATGTATACACTTATTCAGTTACATGCCTACACAAGCAGTGGAGTAACTACAGAAAAACAATCTACAATCACAGTTAATATACATATTGGCTGGGGAAGGTGCACAAGACCCTTTCACTGCTTCAGCGATTTATAGGGGAGGAGCATACATGAGATAAGATTGAGCTGATAAGCTTTAATAGCTTCATGGTGCTATTAAACACAACCAGTGTAACCATTATAACTCTACTGCAGAGTACAAATAGGCAATTGCCTTTGTCAGTTTAGGCTCCTTAAAATATGAATCTATTTAACCGCCCTAGCGGTCAGGACGGCAGCATCTCGTCCAGCGCTGCTGCTAGTATGGCACTGGACGAGATGCTGCCTTCCAGTACACATCAGGGCTCTGGGAGCAGTGTCCCCGATGTGACAGGCATGCTGGCAGAATATCCTCCGTCTCTTCTCCCCCCCGCCTGAGTGACGTGATGATGTCACATCGGGAGGCGGCGGGAAATTCAAAAGTACAGTACATGAAATCAGTTTTCTATGTAGAGAACTGCTTTCAATGTGCTTCTATGTACTAAATCTCGCCAGAATAAAAAGTCTCTGGTGCCCCAGATGTGCCCATATGCAGTAACCCTCTCTAACCTGGTGTGATTTTACCACATCCATCACACCAGGTTAGAGAGGGTTAACTGCAAATGGGCACATCTGGGGCACCAGAGACTTTATGTGGGCGAGATTTAGTACATAGCATCATAGCTTTGTGCCCTGATTTTTGTGTTTTCTCATAAAATTTATAAAAAAAAATTATTTTACATAATTGTTTGTTTTAAACATTATTATAGTCAGGATGTCTATTAGACCCTTGTACGGACATAATTTGGGAAGTTACATGTTTACAACATAAAGAAAAATGTACCATTGAAGTCTATGGTGCTCTTTTGGTACAGAAATCTGGACCTCAGCAGTGCGCTAGGGAGGTTAAAACTAGGAGTGCTAAATTTTTATATGTTAGACACCAGGGCAGCCCTGGCACCCCAGGCGATCGCCCCCCTCTTCCCTACCCAGGGTCTGGGAGGGGGGTAGCAGTGTCTGACCTGGGGGGCAGAACGTGGTGTCTAAGGGGGGAGGTGGTTTGCGGTATCTCCAGAGGAGCTTAGTTAAGTTTTGAGAAGCAAAACGCCCATGTTGGCCATGCCTAAACCCCCACTATTTAGACATAAGACAAGACTATACATTTCAGTTTAACTATTAAGCATGTGTTCCTTTATGCTGCACTACTGAGATTATCTGAACAAGGTTTTCACTAACAGGTATGCAAACAATTCTTATTATGATTCTGCTGATCACATGTGCAGGACTATGGCAACTACAGATCTTAATAAAGTCTAAAGGCCCCCATACACGGGTCAGATTCCTGTCTGATTCCGGTCCGATCGATTCCGGGCGCGTGCACGCCAAACGATCGTGCCGGAATCGCGTGCAGCCCACCTTGTCCGATCGATCAGGTCTGTCCGTTCCGGGGCTCAGAATCGGATCCGACAGAGAACCAACATGTTGGTTCCATCAGATGGATTCTGCACAAATCAGGGGGAGTTGCCATTCGTGAGGTGGACAATCGGACACGGATCCGTCCCGGAATCAGCTGGACAAGGTGGTATGCAGCGATCGGATCACTTAATTGGCCGCTCGATCGGAGCTCCGAGTCCCGCTGAGATCGCCGGAATCGATCGGATGGGTGATCGAGCGGACATGGAATCCGACACGTGTATGGCTAGCTTTAGATTCTACCTCCTCTGCTTTAATTGATGGGAGGATTTGGTTCTGCTTTAAGGACTTAAATATAAAGTCCATCGGCCATAAATATACATGTGTGAGAAAGAGCTCAAATCACACTTAGTATTTCTGTTAATTGTTTTGAATAACATACTGGAATTCAGTTCTATCAGTTTTGTGTTCAGACATCAGAATCAATTGATATGTGCACAATGGGTTACACAAAGCCGATATCCAAAACAATCTAGGAAATGTTAATATGCGTATATAAAAAAATTATTTAATTTATAACTGTATACATGTTATATACAGTAGAGTTGTATTTACCCAAAATTTTCTTTGAAAACAAATATGAGCTTTCAGCCATTATGAAAGTTTTGTGTAAATTTTCTCCAAGCCTTTAGTTGACTTAAGACCAACTTGAATAGAACCAAAATTTTGTCTTAACTTACAATCAAAGATGCAAAGTACAACCAGAATTACAACCTCTTGCACAGTTGGAAACAAAGACCTGAGATGTCAGAGAAGCATTTGAAAGCTGCACTCTAAACCCAGATACGTATGTTTGAGGACATTATTTCACATAGACCATGAAAATTGCCCCAAAATAGATAAATGAGAGTGGCAATAATGTGAACTATTCAACGTGATATGTATATGGGGGCTGACGGAAACAATAGGTGCCACAATGCTCATAAAATTATTAAATATAGACATACAACAGACCCACAACAATGGGTCACTGAGGTGGCTAGCCTCAGAAGATTTTCGTGGCCAAAATACGGGCAACTATGCTCATGGGTAGAGATAAAAATAGTAACTTTTAAGGCAAGAGTATAGAAAAGTACACCGTCAATCACAAAAGACCGTCAATTGGTAAAAGATGTCAAATTTAAGTAGTATTTGTATAACAATGTCCAAGTGGGAAAAAATGGGCAATAGAGTGCCAGTCATGTGAGTCAGTTCCCCCGACGCGTTTCAGCCTTGTGTTGCAGCGGACTCCTCAGGGGGATTTCCACACATTGTAAAACAATCATAAAACACATTTGGAGTAAAACATCTAGGAAAAAATGTGGGACACATTCAGTTAATGGACAATACAAAATATTTTTGCACCACATTGGTGATAACCCGACATAAAGCATAAAGCTTTGCCCCTTTATGTTGGTGTCCAGCAGGAGGGAGGGGGGGAAACCCCCCAAATCCCCTCCTCCCCCAGCCTCCACCCACACTCCCAACGTGTCATAACAGACCATCTCTGCATGCTACAAAAGGCTACAAACTCCTCCAAGGACAGAAAGGACACCAAAGAGCTTATGTTCTTTTGGAAGGGGACTCTCCTCTGAAACAATAAAAACCTTCTCTGTAGTGTTTAATTCATATCAACTGGACTTGTTGTGTCCAGTTGATTTGAATTAAACACTACACATATTCAATGATCTGGATTAATGAGAAACTTCACAGACAATAAACATCGTCCATTTCATACTCTTTTCCTGAAAGCCAAGGATGTCAACTTCAATGATGATTACAAAGGTTTGCTTCTGGTCAGCTGGGCACATTTTAACATTGTAGAGGGAGCACCAGAAATTATTGGTGTTTCTGGTAAATTACACATATTATACAACATTTTTATTATGAAAAGGTGAGGTAAGGGGGTGCTTTGGGAGGCCCAGAATACATTATAAGTAGCTACATTAATCTTATGGGGAAAAAAAGTTTTTACTTACATAGTAAATGGGGTAACTTAATTGCGTGGTGACCAACGTCATAAGTGGTAGATAATGTGCCACCCTTGTTAGTTAATATGAACAAAAACCCTAATCCCAGATTTAAGGGTCCTGGGTGACCAACCTAGTAGAAAAGTGCTTAAAGGCACAAGAGGCATCAGTGGTTCAAATTAAAAAAGGTCTTTATTAAGCTAGTGAACCTCTGTCCATTGACATGTCTATAAAAACGGTATATATATACATTAAAACAGGCTCATCCATATAAACACCAGTACACAATACAATAAGTTACACAATGTAGTACCAATAGTGGTAGGAAGATTGTTGGTGGATTCGATAATACTCAGACGCGTTTTGCCCCTGCCTGGGGCTATTCAGGGAGGAGGTGGATCACTGTAAGGAAATGGTGGTGGGTGTACTAGTCCTGTTAGTAGGTGTATGGAAGACAGGAGGCGCCTTTGAATAATACAAGCGCTACAGCCCCTTGGTGGCGTGACACAGGGTATTCACCCCATAGCTGATGGTCTTAATTTCAAGCCTAGTTGGCCAAAGAATATAGCAAATATATTCAATGTAAAAACAACTCAAACCAGCCATACTCCTTTACATGCTCTGACTATGGAATTATTTTTTAATAAAAAAAAATCCATATGGAATTGTGTCATTGTTTTGTGTATGTGGATATCTATGGAGGATAAGGTTAGACCTTGTTTAACAATTTTGATGACAGCCTTATTTCCTGTAAAATTCAAAGTAATAGAAAGAATATATATGTAGCATCTGCTAAACCAGCATTATATTACAATTATTTTGTAAAGAATAACAGACAAAAAAAAATTAGATATAAGTAGATCGAGAATATTACAGGACTGAGCTGACAATACAACTATCATTGATAACTTACATGCCCATATATTAAAGAAAAGCCACATTATTGGTTTCCAAGCATTACCTAGATTAGTCTGTTATTTAAAAGGAACAAATAGAGAGATATTTGATATATAACAGGAAACATCTGTGCTCATGTCTAGGTAAGACAGTCTAATGTGAAGGATGGTTTGTGTAGCCATGGCAACAGTTGGTTCCTATCACAGTCACCCCTCCCCCAGACCAGAGCTTGAAGTCATTGGGATTATCAAAGCCCAGAATGAAATGCATGAGGTTTTAAGACCAGAAAAAATAAAAAAGAGAAAAGAAAGAAGAAAAGAAAAAATAGCAATTTACTGAACTACACAGCTAATGTACAGAAGTGACACGGCTGTATATGCCATGTGTACTATATATACCAATGATTCCAGTCACAATAAAGATGTCTGTATTAAAAAGTATGGAAATCACATGATGACATCAAGAATGCTCATTATCTGCCCCTACCCCCCTTCCTTCTAGACCACTGTTACTAATGTTATTACAACAATATCACTGGCGGATGGCTGCTGCAGCTCTGATAATAACAAGTCCTGTGATGCAATATATGCGTTGTGGCAAGTGCTGGAATGTGTGTTGTCAAGTACACACAGTGTACATTGTCAGACACACTGCGTTTGCATTTTCACTAACACAAGCACATGTTCAATGTGTACAGCGATTTGTTATAATGCACAGCACCATGCAACTCCATGGATCATTCTCTATTTTATTAGAGAATATTGCCAGTAGGTAACATTTTTAATAGATTTTAATAAAAGTAAATTTTTTTCCTTACACTGTAGCTTCCCAATCTTTCTTTTTGCACCTACACTATTGTGATAGCTGGACATCCCTAACTAATGACATGGACATCCCATGATGCTTTGTGTGCCCTGTAGACGCCACGCTCTACCTGCTTGCAGCACAACAGCTCCCACAAATATCTCATGATGACAACACTGTTCCTGCTTAGTGGGGCTCTTAGAAAGAGTTGTCACCCTTTCTAACTCTTTCAGTATATGAGGTTGAAGATCCAATAAAAAGAAAAGAGTAGACAAGGAATGACATTACTATATCAAGTGTAGAGTAAGTTACTATTTAAACTTAAAGATTTAGATACATTTGATTGTTATATTGACAAATATCAACAAAACACATATGTGAAATAATACATAAGGTGGTCAGTTTCAGTTTTTTATTATATTTTTACTACACACCCATGAGGTAATGACTCATTTGAAAATGTCTCTATCACATTTGGATGACATTGGCTGTCAGTAGTAATCGCATTGCTATTGAGTACAGCCACTCGTATTTCTCTACATTGCTATTCAGGACAGCCACTCATATTGCATTGCAGTGACTATCATTTGAAAGACAAGCAAGGTAGGTCACTGGCAAGCAATAAATTTGAATTTGCTAGCTATTTTCCATAAAAGTTTGCAGCTAAGTCAAGTTGCAGTGACATGTTTTTAGCATGGCTGGGCTGGAGCTTTCCTTGTCAGACCTTGGTACCTAAACTACATGACCTGGTCAGTCAGTGTTGAATCAGCATTAATAGATTTATTTTACACAATCCAAACACAACCAAAATACATCAATGAGAACCATAGTTCTGTCCCCTGTAGGATTTTGGTCAGGAGATTATCTTTGATAATAACAGCAGTGAAATATGCCTGTTCAATAAGCATTGGCAGGACTATTAAGGAATTAAAATAAACCTAAAAGCTAAAAAAAAGTGCCAATGTCAACCACAGGCAATGTCTTTAATTGCTTTGTGTTCTCTATACCCTAAGTATGAGATTCACAACACCAATAAAAATAGAAAAAAGAAGCATAGTAAAGCTACCTACCCATCTCTCCCTTCCTTTGCTGTACATGGATAAATATTAGGATGTTAGCAAGTAGGGGAGGGAATAATAACTTTTTGGACTAAAAGCATTGAAAAGCTTAAAACAACACTTAGACTATTAATACAACATATTGCACTTTTAAATGCATCTAATAAAATCTTCTATCCATGTTCATTGTAAACTGCAAATATTTAAGATAAATAATGATTGTAGGATTGCAGGAAAAGAAGAGATGAAGCTGCCTGCTGCATAGGGCTGCAGTTCTCCTGCTTGTCGCTAGAGGCAGGGCGCTGTCCACAATGGGAGGTGCTGAAGGCAGAAATCACAGAAGCCGACATCTTCCCGAGCAGGAGACTGCAAGCTGAGAGCCGGGCACCGAGCCTGGTGCAGGCTGCCATCATGGTGAAGAGGAAGAGCTCCGAGGGGCAAGATCAGGAGAGACTCCGAGGGATCCCACTGCCTATACAGATCTTCCTATGGAGGCAAACTAGGTACATACATCTCCATCTAGCAGATGTGTGCTTTCCCAGATGGCAGACACATCTTATTGACATGTCACTATTTACATATCATCCATTTGTTGTACTGCTCATATACACGATATATATATATATATATATACTGCATATATATACTGCATACCATATGAATGCTAATGGAGAGTACAGCTCATCTAGCAGCAATCATTCGTTCATAAGCATTCACTATAATTGTCCTTAATCATCAGATCTCCATCGAATCTTCCTTGTTATTACATTGTTAATTACTCCTCTATGGCAGACATCCTTAGCAACTGCTGGTGCTTTTTTACTGTATAATGTATAATGTTGTATCAACGTCTACACTGTAAAATGTGTATGTTTTATATCAGATTAATGCAGCAATGTGTATCTATAGCCTGACACTTATGTTCAATGGCTGCTTATATACTGAACCACTTGTGCCCCAACTGCAAAAAATAAGCCCAAAGCAAGGAATAGGCAGCACATCTAAAGCTGCTGATGTATTATTCATAAGCTCAGGCGATAGCACTGTTTAGTCGATGGAGCCACCACAGGTTTCATGAACTGAGAATGACCAACAAGTGGTCAAGGTGATGAAGGAGAAATAGGAGTGTTTAATGGAGCAGAGTCAGCCATGGCTAGATGGCAGATGATACTTCACCTAGAGCAAGGGGCAGGGCAGTCATTCAATCAGAGCAGAGACTGTGCGTCCATCAGTTTTATCCTTTCTGAATGGTGACCAAACCTTAGTGATGCATTATGTGACGTTATGTCATCTGTAGACTGGCTTTACTGGATTTAGCTGATTCTGAAAATGTTATCAACTTATTAAATCCATCATCTGACTTTACGGCTCTACTAATAAATTTTAGACATTTCCTAATCAAAAACTCTCATTTCCTAGCTCATGAATAAACAATAATCTAAAATGTAGGACACCATAAACCATAGGTCAACTTTACAGCAGGGATAATATGGAATATTTACTTCCACATGTTCTGTGCTCCTTTGAGCCCCCACCCTACATTGGCACACAATTCTGCTCTACAACTAAATAAAACCACTAGTCTGCATATATTTGCTGGGTTAATGTCTCTTTTTAGTTAGAAAGTGACACTACAAATCACGCCAGGTTGTTTGTTTGTTGTTTTTGTTTGTTTTTCATTGTTACTAATTATTTTGCATTATTTACTCATTTGAAAGTAACAATTCCTTATATTCTGTACATGTACAGTATGTATGACATTAAGGTGATGATACCTGAAGAGAACCAACAACTGCTGAAGATGATAAAGGGGATGTGTTTGGGGGATCTCATTCTGCATTTAAATATTATAATGCAGCTCAACTCTATAGGATATATTTGATCATGGACACTATATTTCTGTGGTCTGTATTACCTTGTACATCTTATTGTTGCAGTGCATTTCTGAGACCCAAGCTTGGAAAGCAGTATGAAGCATCTTGTGTGGTAGGTGCCATTTTTTATTTATTATCACTGTTAGTACAGTCAGGTCCATAAATATTGGGACATCGACACAATTCTAAAATATTTGGCTCTATACACCACCACAATGGATTTGCAATAAAACAAACACAATGTGCATTAACTGCAGACTGGTTGAGGGTATTTACATCTAAATCAGGTGACTGTGTAGGAATTACAGGCGTTCTCCCACTTGTTAAGGGACCAAAAGTAATTGGACAACTGGCTTCCCAGCTGTTCCATTGCCAGGTCTGTGATATTTCTTTATTATCCCAATTACAATGTGCAAATAAAAGGTCCAGAGTTCATTTCAAGTGTGCTATTTGCATTTGGAATCTGTTGCTGTCAATTCTCAAGATGAGATTCAAAGAGCTGTCACTATTAGTGAAGCAAGCCATCATTAGGCTGAAAAAACAAAACAAACCCATCAGAGAGATAGCAAGAACATTAGGCATGGCCAAAACAGCTGTTTGGAGCATTCCTAAAAAAAAAAAAAAGGAACGCACCGGTGAGCTCAGCAATACCAAAAGACACGGAAGACCATGGAAAACAACTGTGGTGGATGACTGAAGAATTCTTTCCCTGGTGAAGAAAACACCATTCACAACAGTTGGCCAGATCAAGAAAGTAGGTAAATGTGTGTCAAAGTCAACAGCCCAGAGAAAACTTCACCAGATTGAATACAGAGGGTTCACCGCAAGATGTATACCATTGGTGAGCCTCAAAAACAGGAAGGCCATATTAGAGTTTGCCAAACGATATCTAAAAAAGCCTTCACAGTTCTGGAACAACATCCTATGGACAGATTAGACCAAGAACTACTTGTGCCAGAGTGATGGGAAGAGAAGAGTATGGAGAAGGAAAGGAACTGCTCATGATCGTAAGCATACCACCTCATCAGTGAAGCATGGTGGTGGGAGTGTCATGGTGTGGGCATGTATGGCTGCCAATGGAACGGGTTCTCTTGTATTTATTGATAATGTGACTGCTGACAAAAGCAGCAGGAGGAATTCTGAAGTGTTTCGGGCAATATTATCTGCTCATATTCAGCCAAATGCTTCAGGACTCATTAGACAGCGCTTCACAGTGCAGATGGACAATGACCCAAAGCATACTGCAAAAGCAACTTAAGAGTTTTTTAAGGGAAAGAAGTGCAATGTTATGCAATGGCCAAGCTAAAGAGAAAATGCCCCAAGAACCAACAGGAACTGAAGACAGTTGTAATAGAGGACTGGCAGAGCATCACCAGGGATTAAATACAGCATCTGGTGATGTCTATGCGTTCAGGCTGTACTACCTAAACTACATTACTTTTGGTCACTTAACAAAGGGGGGGGGGGGCATATGCAAACTGTTGTAATTTCTATACAGTTCACCTGATTTGGATATACATTTGGATGTAAATACCTAACTGGACATTGGAAAACCACCAACCTCTTGAATTAGGGGGTTGAAATCCATCTATACACAAATCAACACAGGCTGTCTTAGGGTGATGAGCTTATAGGTCATAATTCAGTGGTTCCCAAACTGGTATTCCAGGGGTGGGGGTGGGGAGCAGAGGTGGCCCTCTATGTATGGCCAGAGAGAAGGCAGAGAGAGATCTGCAGAACTCAGCTGCCTATGCGCTCTCCCTGCTGTCACTTCTCTACTTCTTCTGGGGATTGCACTCACCCCCTCCCCTATCACTGCCAGACAATCAGACAAGCCTGAGAGATGGACAACCAGAAAGACAACAATGGGGAAACTAGCTGCAGACAGTAGGTAGAGTGCATGTGAATGATAAATGTTGCTGTATGATTGGTGTGTGTATATGATGCATGCATTTGCATGATTGGTGTGTGTGAAAAAAGGAGTTGTATTTCAAATAAGTTTTGAAGGCCATTTCACACTAGCTGCACTATTACCGTAACAGATGTGCTAGCAGTAAAGCTATCATGTCTGTTACCTTTAATAAAACCCTGTTTTTCTGCATCTGTGTAGTTTGAATGGGGGGGGGCTTGATCATATTTCTATATAGAAAAGGGGGGCCTTGCAGGAAACTATTGGCATAATTAGACACATTCCATGACCCCTTAAACTGTGGGGCACTCTGGAGTGTAAATAATCAAGCTTGTTGGTCAGAGTTGATGGCCCTGTGCTTTTGATCAGACACAACATACTATTGATTTGTAAGCACATCCATTTCAGTGATGGACATGTATTATGGAACATTTCTAAAAAATGGACAAGGCTAGTGCCAGTGACCAGGATGTTAGTTATTTTTAGTATTTACAATTTAAAGCACCACTTGTTTTGAGGTTCAATAAAACAGAGATGCTGGAAAAAACTGTGCTACCTGATGAAATATCAACTTTAATCCATCCTTTTCCAGAGTTTAACTATTAAATGCCAGACTTAAGCTGGCCATACACCATTGGACCTCTGTGTCAGATATCCATTAGATCTATATATAGTACATGGTCCTCTGTGACTGAACACAGGTAGACTTGATCGTTTAGTAATTAAGGTGCCTAACCTGTGGCCTGGGGGCAATATTCGGTGTCCCTCTCGGTCCCCCACTTGCGCCCCCCGAAACCTGTTAATGCATAGGGCATAGGAACTCACCTGTCCATCGATCCCCCTTTGATGCGTCCTCGCTCAGGATCTTCTTAGAGCACAAAGAGGAGATATACTCGCTCAGGCTCTTGCTAAGCACACTGATTGGCTTGCATGAAAACCAATCAGTGACCCAGAAGGTATCTGAGCAAGTCTCTCTCCTCCTTTTCCTGCTCTAAGGACGTGTGGGCAGGGGATTGGCAGACAGGTGAGTGCCTATGCTTCCACTATTCCCCCAAGGAGTGGGGGATGATTGTATACCTGAGAATAGGCACATAATCTTTCAATCAAAGGTTTTGTGCCCCACAGGTATCATCAAAGGCTTTAATGATATATCTATGAGGCACATAACCTTTGATGTTGTATACGACACAAAATGTAAATGACCATACTACAGTTCCCTAATACTTGAAGTATAATTTAAAACAAGTTTTGTTATTTTAAAAAAATAGCTTCTAGCTATGCATGCTGTAATTTTTTTGTATTAAAAAATGCTTATGTCAGGATAGATTAAAAATATTATGTGCGGTCCTTTAGTGATGCTGAGGGCTGCACTTGTGGCCCTCCATATCAACTAAGTTACCCACCACTGGTTTAGAAAGTCCCTCATATTACATGGTTTTGGTAAAACAAAAGGTGATCTAAAGGAAATCTGACAGAGAAATCTAAAGGTGTATGGGGGCCCTTACTTAATTGATACCATAAATATTGGTAATCTATTCTGACAATTTCAAAAATTAACGCCTCTGTTAGTTATGATATATTGGTAATGTCACATTTCTCCTACACAAGTTCTTCCTCAATATTGGCCTCAAAGATCAATTTAAGATCTTCTGATAAATACTAGTACGTTGTTATATAAGCTTATGCTGGGTGATCTAAAATTCTATGCGCAGCTAAAAAATACGTTTCTTTTACATTTTGGAGTATGCCCCTCTTTTTTTGTCCTTGGCTGTACACCCAAAAGAACTACACTCAAGAGCTAAGCTTGTCATGAGAAAATGAGATTGCGGAAATTCATGAAAAGTGGAGTCCTTTTGTGGCTTCTCTTTCTCCTCTGCATATTCTTTCTGAGAGGGTTGAGTATAGAATTCTTCTTCCATTGGCAGCATTCCACTATGAATAGGCTGCACTGCAGCACACCACTCCAGAAAAAAATCCACTGCACTTCAGAAAAAAATGCATATGTAGGAAATTGTCAAAGCTTAGTAGTTTCATTACATTTTAAGTACAATATTCTCAAAGTCTTAATTTTTGTATTATGTATAAATGATGTATATTTTGTAATATTGTATATTTTTTGTCTGTCTACACTAGTCTTTTGAAAGGGTCTTGGTTGAAAACAAGTTGCATGGTCTCTCTCCTGCTCTCTCTGAAGCAATCCAGAGCATATCCAGATGGGAATTGGTCCAAGCTGCACTTCCACATGTTTTACATTGTACCGCAACACTGCTTTCCAACAGAAACAAATTAGGTTGGTATTATTTATGATGTTTGAAATTTCAGGCCCATAATATTTAGTTTGTAAATAAGTTTAGAACAGTAGCTGCCTAATGATAGGATAAGTCTTCGTATCATGTTTATTGGTCATAATCATGGTTTTATTTTCTACATAGGCCATCAAGATAAACTCGGTGTTGCAGAAACTAAGTTGCTCCATACTCTCCACTGGATGCTTTTGGAAGCTCCTCAGGACTGCAGTAATGATAGGTTTAACACCAACCGAAGTTCTAGCTGGGGTGCTGGTAGTGGTGCTTTTATTCATCAAGAAAACCAAGGCTCCCCAGGACAGCCCAGACAAAGTAATACCAATGAAGAGGATGAGAACAATCGAAGAAAGTTCCTACAGAATTCTATGGCCACAGTGGAGCTATTTGTTTTCCTTTTTGCTCCACTAGTCCACAGGATTAAAGTGAGTAGCTGCAAATATGATTTCATGTAACTTTTATTACATTCTGACGTTGGTAAAGCATTTTCATTTGGATGTGTAACTAGAGCCGACTCTTGAGTAACAGTTTTGTTTCTTTTCGAAAGGAATCAGATCTGACATTTCGTCTGGCAAGTGGGCTTTGCATCTGGCAGCCAATGTGGGAACACAGACATCCTGAGGTTTCTGCTTTCACAGCACTGGTAAAACCTATCCGTAACATCATAACAGGTAATTGTATAACTGCCATATCTTGACTTTCACTAACTTGAAGATTATAGAAGATCAGAAGTTCTTAAATAAATCATACTTCCCTTACCACATGATTTTCTAAGATGATCAATGACTGATATCCCCAGATTATGGTCAGCAGTAGCAGCGCATATTTTGCTCTCAGTAAAGTGAACTAATCCATTTCCACTGGACCCATCAAAGTGTCAATTTAACTACAGTGAGCAAATGGAATGTGGAGACTTGCACAGTGATGAACACTTTCTCACCAGGGAGTGTTGTTATTAATTACTGACATGCAAATTTTCAAATGTTGGTCTTCAGTAGTGATCTCCAATCATTATTACCTTCATTGCACAGATCAACACTTGTACATGTGCATATTGTGAACACAATGCACATTAGTTCTGGGTAATTATGTAAAACAATCTGGTATATTAGTGATTATGAAGATATAGCACTTTATTCTGAGATCTTCGTGAATTCTTGAAGTGCGATTAGAACATTCCCGATCAGCAGTTGGTATATGACTCTCAATACAGGATTTCTATAAAGTTAGCAAATAAGTCCCCGCTCTTCAACCCCTCCTGTGACTGCTCTGGGTGTCTGAATGTCCAATCACAAGAAACAGTATTCTTCACATGGAGGGAATGTTTTTTTCCTGTAACCCTGAGGATGCCAACAGTAGTAGTAAAGGACTGGAAGGAAATGTAATAATCTGAGGATAAAAGCAGTAAAGTAATCCTGTTGCTTAAGTTTAATTAGAACAGCAAAAAAAACAAAAGTGTAAGTAATATTTTAATCATATATTGTAATGTTTTAACATTAACATTTTAGCAAAACGAAGTTCACCATGCAACAGCCAGAACCAATTTGTGGATTCACCAAAGCAGGATTCTGGATCCACACAGGTACTGCATATTGAATACAGCTTTTCTTTTTTCATAGTAGTAGTATATATTATAAGCTTGCAGTAAAAAATTTATTCTTTATTGTAACAGGGATTTGAGGTTGTGTCTGAAGTAGCGCAGTCAGACTCAATATCTCCTAGTCCTCGACCTACTGCATCCAGCTGTCAGAGGGCCAATTCTTTTGATGGTTGCGCCAGCTCCCAAACATCACAGGAGAGAGGACCTCTTCTAATTCCAAGGTGACATATAAAATTTTAACATACACAAGTTATATTTTATGGAAGACCTATAATAACTTTCTTTGCTTGATTTGTTTATTTTTAGACCATCTCTTGTGATTCCACCATGTCAGAAATCCCGTTATGCTACATATTTTGATGTAGCAGTATTAAGATGTCTGCTCCAGCCTCACTGGTCAGAGGAGGGGACACAGTGGTCACTTATGTATTACCTCAATAGAGTCAGACACATGCTAGAGGAAAAACCAGAGAAGTCACCTGAACCTGATGAGCCCCCAGTGCCACGTCCTCGTAGTAGCTCCATGGTGGCTGCCGCTCCTTCTTTGGTCAATACCCATAAAACCCAGGTAGGAAGTGACTTAATAACTAAAACTATAAATGTTTAAAGTACACTTTTATGTAAGAATAAGAAAGCTATGCATCTCTGATAATGTGTTATGGATGAGATCTAGTGATAATAATGCAGTACTGGATATCATGTTTACAATCCTTGCCTCTTTCATTTTATAGGATATGACCCAATGTAATGAAGAAGACAGATCCTTGGGTACAGAACCATATGCGAAAGTATCACTGACAAATCTCCGAAGACCAGCAATACCAGATCTATCCTCTGATCTTGGGATCAACATCTTTAAGAAGGTAGGAAAATGAGTTCTAAAAAGAAAGCACAACCCACCTAGTAGATCAGCATGAGTGTAATATTTACTTCCACACCACAGGCTATCTGATTTGCAGTCAATGTGCCATGTTTCTGCTAGAAACAAATGGAAATATTTGGCTATTAAAAGTGACAGGAGGTAGTTCCTTAGAAGTGACAGATGATGGTTTCCCTTTAACTGCCACTTTATGTTTGGCTATGTAATGCCTTCTGTGGGAATAAAGGTGTTATTTTTATCACTGACAATGTCCCTGTTTAAAGTCTCTTCTCTGCCAGGATAGGAAATATTGATCTTTCCAATAAGGTTGATATGCCATAAATATCAATATCCCCCATCTATCTAGAAAGCTGAAGCTTTCTCTGTTTATTTTGTTTGGGCACAGGGAAAGAAAATAAAGGACATTATCCCCATTAGAAAGAAACAAAAAAATGAATACCTCCCCTATCAAAGTAACCAAATAAAGGTTTGGTCAATAAAAGTATGTCTGAACAGCACTGTATGCAGTCACCTCTCTGACATAAAACTCATTTATATACATTTTCAGTTTAAGAGCCGGAAAGAAGACAGAGAGCGAAAAGGATCCATACCATACCATCATCAAGGGAAGAAGCGCCAGCGCAGAATGGGGGTGCCATTCCTACTTCATGAGGATCACTTGGATGTATCCCCAACCCGCAGTACGTTTTCCTTTGGGAGTTTTTCTGGTATTGGAGAGGACAGGCGCACTATTGAGAAAGGGGGCTGGCAAACCACAATATTAGGTGAGTTTGGTTGCTCAAGGCTCAGCATATTAGTAGTGAGTGGGCAGCCATATATAGGATGTAGGCTGAAATAAATTACATATTTGTTACAGCCCCCACTATTAAATGTCTATCAGTTAAAGGAAAATGTACAAGGTGGAGAGTAAAGCCCTGTTTCAGTGAAGAGAAATCTTAAAGTTTTAACCTACCAACATACCAAGAAGTTTTATGCTTCCAACTTTGTGGGGGCAGTTTGGGGGGAAGCCCTTTTCTTTTCCAGAATGACTGGATGCCAGTGCACAAAGAAAACTCTGTAAAGACACAGTTGGGTGATTTTGGTGTGGTAAAAGCTGCCTGGCCTATACAGAGCACAGACCTTACCCCCTTTGGGATTAGTACATAGTCTCAAAAATGCTCTTCTGGAGGAAAAACATTTAACTCTCCAAAATCTTGTGGTAAGCCTTCCCAGGACAATGTTATGGCTGCAAAGGTGGACCTATTTTATATTGTGATTTGTAATTATACAATAGGATGTCATAAAAATCATGGTTAAAAAAGAACAACCTCTTTCAAATCTTTAGTTATTAGTAAATTAAAGAAGTTATTGGTAAATGATCTGCTCCTTAGCTGGTCATAAAATTAGGAAAGACTTTCCTCAGATGTACAAGATCAGGGAACATAGTACAACGTGTCAATAGTTAGTAAAAAAAAAGATGCAATAGAGAAGCAGTGTAGAAAAATTAAGTACACCCTTATCAGTTCAATATAATTTTGAAAGGTAAGTAGCAGCCATGTGCTGCTAATCAAATTCACCTTGCTGATCACTATTCACAAGCAGAGAACATTCAAGATAGGCTAGAATCAGATTGACTAAAAACGCAGCGTTTTCAGTGCCCAGAAGCCCATATAGCACTGTCGTGTTCAATGGATGCTTTTCGTGCATCCGGATATGGGGGGCACTTGTCATTTTTGGCAAGTGCCTCCCAACCTCCCGCACAGGCAATTACGGTCTGCAGCAGCCTGATAACCGTCTGTGTGATTCTTGCCTTATGTATCTAGGAGTGGCCATCTCAGCTTATTTACCTCAAGATAAGACTATGCAGTTGGTAGAGAAATTAGTTGGAAAAAAAAAAAACACCAAAAGCTACATGCCATACTCTACAAGTACTCAGTTAGCATGCTAAAGTTCTTAACAGTAAAAATGGAAAAAAGATTGAACAAGTTTGGCTTTTTTAGATAGGTTGCCAGAAGAAGGAACATGATTAGGTGTGCAAAGTTGCTCTGAAAAAAAGACAGCTTGAATAATGTGGTGTCACTAAACCAAAGGATTACCCTTCGTTTGCCTGCGTTTTGTGGGTGGATTCTCCTGAAATATGTCTTCAGTGCCTGGTAGCTTTGTGCAGTACATTATCTCCTTCAGAATATTCATAGTCCTGATCTCCTACAGTATACCCACTCTCCATGATCACCTTCCATAGTGTGTCCACAGTACTTAAATGTCATCTCTGTGTTCCTGACCACCATTGAGGATGCAAAACTTGGAACAACTTGTTCTGAAGTTTAAATGTGCCTGTGAGAGTCTTACAGTAATTTAAAGCACATTTTCTGGGTTCCAGAACTATAGCATATGTGTGCTCATTTTACAGTGGGTAGGATCAGAACTTACTTACCTATTTCTTTTTAGAATACTATAGAATAGAGTATTATATCCTCTACATCAGAGTCCCAATCACAGTGCCCCAGGACTATCAGAATCCTAGCATTTTATCTGGTCAGATGAAATTTAGAATCTTCTGGGCACCAGGACAATGACATGAAAAACTTTAAATTTGAAAGAGGATGTACTTTCTTTTCCTAACAATGACTTCATCCATATAATATAAATGCTTCTTTTTATATAATGCATATAATAAAGTTGCATCCTAAATTCCATCACTTCTTTCTTGGAGAATAATGTACAAAACAGATATTTGGAAAGCTTTATCTACGTACTTTGTTTTCTAACTTTATAAGTGATCGGACTGGCAAGGTGAACAAGCATCAACTGACAATTTAATGCTTAGGCCTATCAAAATATTCAAATGCAATGTTTAAGTTATTGCAGCTATGATAAATTAGATTGTATAGTGTGGAGGTTTTATAGAACAGTTTGCAAAAGGTCACCCTAGTTTTTAATTGAGTTTTGCCTGACTGATTTTTTTAAAGTATTCCTGCTGTAGTCGTATGCCATAATATTCTGCTGACATGTTCCATTATCTTAGAATGCTATTCATGTGTGCGATCCAGTAATTACAGATTGCTAAAATACTATTTTTAATGTTGAACATATTTTGATAACAGTTGTACAATGTAAATATTGCTCAAGGTAAATTCACAAGACGTGGGAGCTCTGATACAGCTACAGAGATGGAAAGTTTGAGTGCCAGACATTCCCACTCCCATCATACATTGCTAAGTGACATTCCTGACCATTCTAACAGTCATGGAGAGAACACTAATAAAGAGGGTATGTACGATGTGTTGGGTGGTAAAGTATGCTGTGTAACATACATCAATGTAATAGATGCAGTAACATACACCTACTGGCTCATTGCAGTGAGATCGCAGATTTCCACCATAACTGTGGCCACATTCAACACCACGCTGGCTTCTTTCAATGTCGGCTACGCTGACTTCTTTACTGAGCACATGAGAAAACTCTGCAATCAAGTGCCCATCCCTGAAATTCCACATGAACCTCTTGCCTGCTCCAATCTGCCCCGTAGTCTAACCGATTCCTGTATTAACTACAGCAGTCTTGAAGACACAGATCACATAGATGGTACCAACAACTTTGTTCATAAGAATGGAATGCTGGATCTCGCTGTAAGTATTTAAAGTGTTCATCAATAAATTTTTTATTTTAGTATTATTTTTATTATTATTTTTTAACCGTCTGGCTTGCAGTAAGCAGTCATAAACTTGTATACAGGTTTTCTTTTTCAAGCTCGATCTGCTTCCTGGGACAAACCCATAAACATGTATGGGTACAGTGCACTGAGTAGGCGGAAGTAGTAAGTAAAACGGTAGGATAGCATTGTTAATTTAGAAATAGTGTGTTAAGCTAGCCATACACGTGTAGGATTCCATGGCCAATTGATCACTCCCCCGA
>CM070039.1:38463025-38488711 GCA_036250615.1 Ptychadena robeensis | reverse complement strand
ATGGTCTTCCAGGGTATAAGATAGTGGTTCAAACTGCCAAGCTCTATTTAATATTTTCAATCAGGACATAAATGGTGAAGTAAAAAGAAACAATCATTTGAAAAACCTTAATAATTTAATTAATCCTAATAATAAAAAAATATTTCCTTATTCAGAACAAATAGAAATATGTTTTGTTATAAACTTTCTCAAAGATAAACAGACTCATGAAAATAATTTTCCGACACTGGGATAGAATGAAATCTGAACCTTAGAAATGTGTAATATATTCACAGTAAATGTTTATTCCACTTTTTTCTTCTTTATTTTACAGCAATGCTGAGAACCTAAATGTTCACCCCGAATTGTCTCGCAGTGATGAGCAAATGCAAGGTGCGGGGCTGGGTCGCAAGGATTTTTGGCGCAAGATGTTCAAATCACAGAGTGCAGCCAGTGACACCAGCAGCCAATCAGAACCAGACACTTCAGAATGTACTACAGCCCATTCCGGCAATACCAATGAAAGGAGATCAAGATCACGATCTCGCAGGATATCCCTTAGAAAAAAGCTAAAGTTGCCACTAGGTTAGTACTCTTTGATAATATTGTAGTTCAACCAGATGAAGAGCAGCAATTGATAACCCACACGAATCAACTAAATGTGACCAAAAACACTAAGATTTAATTGGCTGCTATGGGTCATTATTTACCATACATACCAAATAATAGTATTCTGTACACTAAACTGTAAACATGTAGATATCTTGGACATAAAGAGTTAGTTCTCAAATGTATTCTATTATTCTGTATGTTATTAATTTTATTTTTACATGTTTGTATATTTAGGCAACTGGTTGAAGCGGTCCTCACTATCAGGGTTGACTGACAATGTGGAAGATCTTCTGGACATAAGCTCTGTGGATCGGCTTTCCTTTATTAGGCAGAGTTCTAAGGTGCGCTTTCACATTTCAATAAAGCATAATAATTATTCATAAATTAAATACAATAAAAGCTTAATGCAGGATAACTGTTATAAGATCTTTGGGCCATGATATATAGGCTATGGTGTTAGTTTAGTTGCTGTCTATTCCACTTGGCTGGTGATTAGTAATGAGGCATGGTGGGACCTGCACTGAAAAATTTGGCTGAATTCAGTAAACATGACCATATCACCATATCAGTACAACCCATTTCATTGGGAACTGATGCTGACGGTTTTAGCATTTTTCTTGTTGTCCAATTTTCTGATAATACTGATTTTGCTGGCATTTATTTTACTAAGGAATCCTTCCACTCACCTGTTGTTATTTCTGACTAGAATAAGATAACATCAGATTGCCCAGTTGGGGGTTTTAACTACAGATATGTAAGGCATGGAACTGGCAGTCAGTTTCATGGGATAGTCAGGAAAATTAATGTTCATATTTTGTAGAAAACAAGATGGCAGCCCAACTACACAGAGCCAACTGGATTCTGCATCTCTATCCATCAAGCTGAGATGACACTGTGCACTAGCAAAACACTTTTATATAGGCATTCACAATGAGATGAGATTAAGTAAATTTTTATCCAGGTTTGTCTTAAAGCCAATATTTCTGTTTTGGTCAATTCTGAATTAAATATATTGCCTGTCCTCATGTATGTGTCAATGACTCCTATAAGTAAGATATAAGATCCAACCTTAATCTCTCAATCAGTTCACATTTGTTCACTGGTATTATAGTGCGGTTTTCTGAATTGTATGGTTTTTAAAGATTGTTATAGTTGATTCTAACTGAAATTAGAATAATAAATTACATCTAAAAACAGCAGGTTGCTCTTGAACCAGTATGTTAAAAACAATCCATGCTAAGCTCTCTGTAAGATAGTAGGCCCAGAATACATACACATCTTATCTCAGTGATTACTGCTTTGTATAAGTTTGTTTTGAAAGGGAAAGGGCATGACCCATTTTCTTTTTTATTATTAATAACCGCTAGCTGAACCTGTCTGCTCCTTCTCATTTGCATAGAATGCCACTGGCATTAGGAAGAGCTTGCCAGCAAAGGAGATGGAGGAGATAGACAAAAAGGTAAATAACTTTAAAAAGAGCAAATATCTAGCATGGCATGTAATGTATATATAATATATACACAAGTCCTTGTCTTGCTTTTTCCGTTAAGAAAGACGATCTGGCCATTGTATGGCTGCTCTGCTGAGTATATTCTCTACTCTCCTTCTATTGATTTCATTGTACAAAAGCCTTCCTTGATAAATGCAAGGAATCAAGGATGCATGTACTGTAGCAATTCTCAGCTGTTTATAAGCTAGTGTTGCAAGGCAAAGTACCTTCTTAATGAAAAGCCTGAGTTCGGTAAATGGGGAGTAGAGTCAGTTCTCAGACAATCAGCAGTGTGCTAAATTAAATATTGGAGTTGGTGAAGAGCGTGCTCACTTGGCAAAGAAAATGCTCAATTTAAAAGGGAATTTCTACTTCACTCAGTGAACATGGTGTACAATTCCCTTTGATAAATGTACCAAATCACAGGCAAGGAAATGGAAAATTTGCTTTGCAGAATGAACATGATCTACTCTTTTAGCAAACCAACCCTGTTGTGCAGTGTTGTCCTTGTGAGCAGCATTTTTACTGTGCAGCTTCCTATATGTTCATTTTCTAGATTTGCAAAGATAGTAGGTTTTGTACATGGTGATGTATTTGCTGCTTTGTAGATTGTGATTATTGTCCATGTGTGTCTGTGTTTTTTAGAAGCTTCAGAATGTATTTATTTATTTGAAAGCAATGTGCAATAGATAACTTTTCTAATTTTCTAAAGGTGGACTCCAGGAAGACATTTTTTTTCGAACATACTCATGGCACTCACAAGTACTCACAATAGCACTCTGGGCTAATAAACCCTGGGTTTGGGGGTTGACTTATACTTGAGAGTATGCCACCTCGACGCATCCATATTTACTGTAGTGAAGTTATCGGTTCCATCTTGCACCATCAGATTTTCTCTTACTGTCATACTGACGCTTATTATAAACATAGAAGTGTCTGTGACACATAGTAAGAGGAGTATGTTATGTCAAATATTAACAACTTTGTGAATGGGAGGGAAGCTCTGGATTTTTGTGTGACATCACTTATTACCTCTTTCCTTATCGGCATATGCATGTACAGAAGACAAGCACTTGAATGTGAGAGGGAGATATTGGTGGTAGGGTGTAAATAAATAGGTAACTATTAAACATAGTTACCTATGCTACTCTGCATATGGGGCAAGATATTACATACTGATATTTCTGGAGAGAGGATGTTTTTAGGGGGTTCTCACTGATCAACCATAATAGTGAGGTAGTTATGAGAAGGAAAGGACTTACTGACCAGTTATGTTAAAGGTGATGTATTATGGGGACATGGTCTGAATAACCACCAAAGATTGCTTATTCATTAGAAAAGCCTTTTTTAATTTAAAAGGTAAACTTTTGCAGTTGGGCATGACTTGATGTTGATTTTGTTTCTAGTATATATGGGCACTAACACTGCCTAAAATAAATGTGATTTATTAACACAGAGCTGCAATTGATTATTTTTTCTTCTGGAGTTCAGCTTTAATAAAAAATAATAAGGCTAGAGTTACAATGGTCCATATATTTGTTTTCCATGTTTTGGTATATTATACAGAGATGCCCAGCATAATGGATGTATTACCAGCACTTACTTCAGTTCCATGTGCTGTTATACCATGGATGTGACTAGCTGGTATTTTAAATACACATTTTAAATACAAATGTGCAGCTGACATTTATGTTTACTGTATTTATAACTTTTCTTCCTAATCATATCAATACAATCTTGCTTTATCTTGGCATAGGTGAAATTTACTAGTGCCGTAAAGCTGTCTGAAGCCGGGCCTGGATCAGGAATGGATGGCGGGCGAGATGAAGAAGAAAATTTTTTCAAGCGTCTTGGTAAATGGCGCTCAAGCAGAAGGAATGCATCCAGGCTTCATCACACAGAAGAAAAAGATGGTTAGATATCAGGGTTCTCATTTTTTTTCTATTCGTTAGCAATTATTTTACTACTTCCATTGAAAATTTTAACAATTTTGCTGCGGAGGTGACTTGCAAGTTATCCAATGCAACCTCCTTCCTTAGCAAAATGTGAGCCATAATAATACTTATTTCTCATAATCCTTCCACTGAATCTACGGAAAACCTTTTCAAACCATCCATCTCTCCTATTTTATTGCATTTACATTTCTTTCATTATTTCTTAAGAATTACCACCACAGTTTCACTGAATGAAAACAGCATAAGTTGTGTTTTAAAATGCACTGGTTACCTCCCATATGTGATTCAAGGCAACTTTTAACCAACAAATTAATGGAGTTAAGTCTTTGTAGGCAAACTTAATATCCTGCTTGCCTCCATAATTCAGTTATATGACTTTGTTTCAAGCACAAGTCTTGAAAACAAGACTTAATTTGACTTAATTATGGAATAGGTGTATAAGGTGGCTGTGCATTTTCAACACAGGAAATTTGGACCAAAGAGCATGTTTCTGAAAACATTCCTCACTCAACCTTCCCTCCACTCATTTCACAGCATGCTTCCTTTAATTTACCACAACAAAATAATTCAAATCTGGATGTCCAGTTTTCCAAAAATGACATTACAAAATCAGTTCCATATACTATGGACTCCTAATTCATACAATATTTTTTTATTTGGCGATTTTTTACAAATATATTTTTGTTATGACTCCAGAGCATTTAATGAGACAAAAATTCCACCCAGATACCTTGTTTCAATTATCTCTTTTCTTCTGTGTTTGCATGACCAGCATCTGCATAACCATTTTCAGATAAGACACTGTCCTTCTTGCATCAGCACTATTAAATTTCAATCGTGATAGGCCTGCTGATATACTATATTCATTAACAGCATGGATGTTCGCATATACTAGATATTAAGGGAATTGCGAGGCTAGGCGAGGTTCCTTAAGCAAAGGAACACTGCTTATATATTCAATGAAAACATATTTCTACCTGAATAGTTGGGAAGAACAAATTGATAAACTGTAAAAAAAACAAAACATAAATGCAGCCAATATTATAGCATAATAGCAATCTGAACCTAATCGTGTGTACTCTATTAACGTTTTTTTTAATCTTTGCCAAAAAGTAGAGATTTGGAAAATCTTCAGCAGATTAATGGCATGTAGTTGGGTACACTAGATTTTTGAGTCACTGTACTGAGATGGGCAGATTTGACATGGGGTTCATGGCAGATGATGGTTATGATGGAGCTGACCTCAGGACACTGCCTTTGGCTGCATTCCATCTCTGTCTTTCTGCTCTCGTAGTGCCGTGCTTTGTGAAGTGTTGTAATCTGCTCACATTTGTTCCTGTAGTTTTTATTTCCAAATCTAAGCTGTTATATAGACAATATGTATAGAAGGAGAACGTTCAAAAGGCTTAATGGATCTGTTTTGAACATAGGGTATTACAAATGCTATGAAGTGATCATTTACATGGAAGTTACATTTTCAGATAATGTTGAGATCAAGTTTAGTGTTGAGCCAATAGAACCCCCTCTAAACCATTTTTTTAGAAAGCTATTTTTTTTCCAATAGCCAATCCCAAGCAAAAGCTGTCCTCAGCTCTACTGCAATTTCAGTAAGTTAGGGCTTGTTTCCAAGGCATTTTTCATTCCGTCAAGGTCCCTCCGTCAACGGAAGGGTGCACCTGTCAGACATCCGTCAGTGCATCCGTCAGTGCATCCGTCAGTGCATCCGTCAGTGCATCCGTCAGGACATACAGGAAATATTTTCCTTCAGTGCACCGTCAGTGACAGATTAAGGGCTTGTTTCCACTACGTTTTTCAATCCGTCAATGTCCCTCCGTCAACGGAAGGGTGCATCCGTCAGTGCATCCGTCTGTGCATCTGTCAGGACATACAGGAAATGTTTTCCTTCAGTGCATCCGTCAGTGACAGATTACACCCCTCCGTTGCGTCAAAATAGACGTAGTGAGCAACAGAGACCAATTGCACTGACTGATGTTGGGACAGGCTCATTTGATATAATGGGCTACGTCAAAATCCCTCCATCTGACCTAAGTCAGATGGAGGAATTTTGACACAGTGGAAACTAACCCTTAGGGTAATTAAGTGTCCTTAATTTTCCAATACTTCCTTAGCTACTAACTGATAGATATACATATGTTATCAAAAGTGATAACATATGCAAGGATGAAATATCTTCTTGTTACTATTTGGACACTCACAGCTAGATATTTAGAAAATAAATGCATTTTAAGTGAGTGCTGCTGTGTTTCATCTTGTAGCAAGTACAGTTCTGCATACTTTTCATAGATCTCATCATTAAAAATGACTTACATTGCATTTGGAAACATTCAAATGATTTTAATTAAAATCAATCAAATTAAGAAAAAGCAGCAGATGGCTTAGTCTTTACAAATACGGTATGAATATTATTCAGCCATTGATTGATGAAAATATTAAAAAGTTGAGTTAATAAGCAGATAAGTTTGTATCCAGTGTTATTTTAGTCCCTGTGTGCAAACTAAAGTTAAGAGAACAAAAGTTAAATTATTTCTATACTGATTTAAGTCATGTTGAATTCTGGATAATGTATTAATTTTTGTAAGCTATTCCACACCCTATCTTTGACAAATAATTATACTGCTTGCGCTTTGTTGGCTGCAGTGCTTTAATTGTATTTAATCATGTAAACAAACATTATATATGATTAAAAGAAGCCACCTGAATTTTGTGAAAGGCAGTATATAAGAAAGCTATGCATTTGAGGTGCAGAGGTGTGTGGAATACCTTAAAGGTTCATTCTGTTTACATGTCCCCCATAATATGCTGGGTGTTGTGGGTGATGTCACCATGTGCGCTTAGCTTCAGATCATGCATTAGATTAGAATTCTGGGGCAATCCAGTGTTCCGGGGTTCTGAATTGGCTTTTTTCTTTGTGAGATCTTGTGCTCTTCCCCCTTCTTTCCTCCCACCTTCGCATACATTAGGATGTCACGGCTATGATGACCATGGCACTGTTAATCAGGACGCTGGGAAGAGTAAAAATGTGGTCAATCTGGGAGCGATACGGCAAGGCATGAAGCGATTTCAGTTCCTCCTTAACTGCTGTGAACCAGGGACTATCCCTGATGCTTCTATACTAGCTGCAGCCTTAGATTTGGTAAGTTGCAATCTGATATCTTTATGTGTCATAATAGTTATGTTGTCATGGCATTAAAAACTTTGTTTTTTATGGCATCAATAGCCAACTTGCAAAGATCAATTGAATTTCCTGCATACCCAACTCTTATGTTGTGGGTTGTGGATAGTGCTCACTAACAGTACATTATTGGCTTTGGTGACTATAAGTGACCTCTTTATTTGAGACAGAACCTTCCGGACCACACAATGCTTGGATAGCAGACTTAAAGACATTGCTACACACTTAGTGTTTGCTATCTATACAATTCAGTTATCCTTTATTATTGATTCTTCCTCAAACCCAGCCTGTCTCCTTCACCTACTACCACCCAATTATTTATTGGTGGAATAACAGACAAAAAGTGAGAAAAAAATCATAATTAGTAGGAAAACTAAAACATGCATGGAATATATTTAAATTTGCATTAAAGAATTCCAACTAGCTTTTCATCATTGACTGTAGCAATTTTGTGGTTATTTTCAGCTTTCCATCGTCTGGTTCATTCCTCTCCATTTGTGATTTGTGTCTGTGTCCTGTGATTCCATCTCTATGCATTCTCTCTTCATAGCTTCATATTTTTCTTGCTTCTTCTACAGATGCCAGGTAAGATAAATATATCAGACAATTCCAGGGGCTGCTTACTATTTATATGAGTGCTACTTACTGTGCAAAAATGTTGCCCTGTAGTCATTTCAGTCAAAACCCATACATGCACTATACAAAACAGACAGATCTTTTTAGATCTTTTGAGATTTAAATGTTCAAATATTTAAGCACCATATTAAAGTGAATAGGAAATAGTTTATAGCCCCATTTTCTACTTTTATGCTCTAACTTTATCAGATCAAATAAAACAGCAAGATATTAGCTAAATACTTAACCCACCAGCCTATTTTATTCTCAGATGCCTTGTCTTCCCTTGTTTATAATTGCAGTACATTCTCTTTACAACACAGCCTAGCAGCTAATGCATCAATGACTTATGTTGTTCCTTTTGTCCCTTTCTTTCACAATGTTCAGCTATCAAAAGTCCTATAGTCTTTTCATAAAGTTGACAGCCTCATGTGCCTCATACAAGTCCTCAGTTCAGTCACGATACGCCTCATACAAGTCCTCAGGAAGTCACAAAGTAGCGCCTGCATAGAGCCTCTCTATTTCAGAGGGGTTGGGGATCTTTTTCCACCCTGCCAAGAGTTGGAGTTGGGCCACCAAGTAATTAAGCGGAGGTTTTAAATTTCTGCAACTATTTGTAGTTTATGATTATTTTGCCAAAGTGGTTAACAATCCAAAAAAAATACTTTTTGGTATGGTGACCTTACTTTAAAATGGAATTTAGTAATAGGGTAGGCAAATTTATAGTTTTGAAAGTGGAAAGATCATTGGAAATAACAATACCAAGATTTGAAACATTAAGACCACTGGAACCTGACAATGGAGTAACTGTTTAGGCTGTGCAGCAGAGTCTGGGACAAGAAGAAAGGATATAGTCCTATTAATGGAGAGGCCGGAGTAAGTGCCAAAGCGAAAGATGTTATCCACCTTTTTATGCAAGTTCCGGTATTAGCCAAGGAGCACATCATCTGAATAGAACATGATCTTCTCAATTAGAGAGCCATACCGAAACAGCAGGATCCTGAAGGATTAGGTTGTGGATATATGACCAGGGCAAACAGAAGGGGAGAGAGCGGGCAGCCCTTATAGTTATAAAAAAACAGTGACATTGGCCAATATAGCCACTGTAGTAGTACTGACTTCTGCTGTCTTTAAGATATAAAAGAACAGTATGGTGGTTGACAATGTAATACCGGCACCTAACAATATTTAGCTGTAAGCTGTGCCTACCTTAAATCCCAGACTTATTTTCTTTTTTTTAATCAACTTTTATTAAACAAATTTGCATCAACTGTGCCAAGTCTTACAGTACAGCATTGCCCACAGACCACAGCCTTAATTTCAGATTCAACCTTATACACATTTTTACAAATCTATAAATTATTCAAGTTACTGTAAGTAGTAACAAGGGTGTTACTGTTAATATTGAGAAAGAAAATATGTTTTTTTCTTTTCATTACCAACTTAATTCATACTTATTTAAGCATTTTAGATCCATAAATCAAAGAAAATCCTTATATTTAAAAAGGTTCTGTTTTCTCTATTGTTGAGGATTTCTCAGACAGTTTTTTTTTCTCTCTATGGTAGGAAGCTCCTGTAGTGGCCAGAGCAGCTCTCTTTCTGGAGTGTGCACGCTTTGTGCATCGGTGTAATCGCGGAAACTGGCCAGAGTGGATGAAAGGACATCATGTTAATATTGCCAAAAAAGGCCTTTCCCGTGGGCGATCCCCTATAGTGGGAAACAAACGCAATCAGAAACTGCAGTGGAATGCAGCCAAGCTGTTCTACCAGTGGGGAGATGTAAGTTGACCTCAAAGTTAGGCTCTAGCTGTCTTCTTGCAGTCTTACTGGTTAAGGATACAGGTTTCTAACAGAAACAGACATTGTTTCTCAAATATAAGGGTTCTTAATTTTAACTTACAACATAAATAATGTTATTTCAGGTAATAGGTGCCCGTCTTAATGAGGTTTGTCACAGCGAAAGTGAAAGCCCAGCCAATCTGCTAGGTCTTATCTATGATGAAGAAACCAAGAGAAGGCTGAGGAAAGAGGATGAGGAAGAAGACTTTTTAGATGACAGTAAGGAGAATCCCTTTACTACAAGAAACCCTGCTTGTAAGGAACTCTGCTTTAGGAGCACTCTATTTCTTTTTTTCTCTTGATAATTCTTGCTTGGATATTTTAGACAGGTTTATCACCTGTTCCTTGTTATTCATATGAGATCTGCCAAAAGTGTTTTTTATACCAAGTCAGGAAGTTTAAAAGATAATTCAAATTCTTTAAACTTCAATTGAGTCCTGACCTTGTGTAAAGAACCTGCAATGGCGGGATCATCCAAGATGCAGGTGGCAATCCTACACCGAGGCTGTATGCACAGAACTCTGCACGTGCCTTTGGTAGACAGAGTAATAGAGGCCCCCAAAGTTATTCCTTGGATATCAGACTGAGGTAAAGTTTTCTAAACTCTCTTATCTATCTATGCTGATGATCAAGTATATTATGCTGAAAACTGGAAATTGTTGGGGTTTTCACATTACACAATTACAGAGACTACAAATGGTTTATCTTTCAAAGAGAACAAAAACTATTTTTTTTAGTTGTCCATATCAGCTGAGATCGATATTTGTATCATTATCTAAGTCATAATAATAAGAAGGTAATACAGAATTAAAATATATATATAATTATTGGATCTATACATGCTGATAAATGTAAAGCTTACCCAACAATCTCTAGGCTAAAGAAAATTTTCATTGGTTTTAAAGATGAATATGCCCAGAAATTTTATTGGAGAACTACATAGCATCGCTCTATGATGTCTGTGATCTTTATTTCTTTAGGCAAAATGGAATAAAGATTACAATGTAAATTATTCATAGCTTCTGCATCCCCTAACCTAAAGTGCGGCATCTGTTTGTGTCCAGATGGGTCTTTACCATGTGCCTTATTGCTCTGTGGAAAATACTGTTATACGTCTTCAAGGCTCTTTCTGTGCAGTCTGTCTCCATATATTTCCAAGGCATTATGTTCTGAACGCTTAATATTAAAATTGAATAATTTCATAGTCCCCTAAAAACCAAAACAGTAAATATAAACGAAAATGTAAAACACATAAACTGAAATCATTCTTGTTAGTCTTATTGCTTACCCTTGATCTGAATGCCTTACTACTAAAGCATATGTATAAATAATGCCTTGGCCATATGTTTGCAAACTCTAATTCTTCTAACTAGAAAATGGCAGAATTTTAAAAATTTTCTAGTTGGCAGTGAATTCTAAATAAAAGTAATATACAGCTTTTGCAATGTTAAAACCTAACGGTTGTGCTTACTTTAACTGGCAACTAAACTGTGTCTATTAAAAAAAGAAAATAGATACAGTATAATGAAATAGTCACTGTGTATGAACCAGATGTTTTTGTTGCTTTTTGTTCAGGTAGATATCATTAGATATTTGCAACATTTGCAGAATTTGACTATCACTGCTCATCAAATTCTGAAATATAAACATCTTCTCAAATGTAAAGTTAAGACCAACAACATTCTGATTTTAATTTAAATAGGAGAGTTCTTGAACGAAAAGAGGCCCACACAATTAAAGCAAAACTAATTTCCCATAATATACAGTTGTAGAGCAGAAGCAGCCAACACAGTTTGGGGGCTCATAAGTCTCCCTTCATTAGGGGTATGGATGAAATGGAAATAATTTTGTGTGTGTGAATGCAGTCAGCCTGACTATTCACTATATTTGTGGTCTATATTGTTACAAAGGAAGAATCATAGGTTTTGTCAAACTTTTTTTCAAAAATTTAACCATTTTGACGATTTCGAGTTAATTGCAAAGCCCCTGAGCATGGTGTCAACACCAAACTTGCTGGGGATATAGAGAAGGATTGGGGGTATACTACAAAAGAAAGTATGTCTCTAACACGAATAGTTTTTGCATAAATTACTTTCAAAGTCAAGTCAAAATTTTGAAAATGGGAATCTCGACTTTGTTTTTGAACTTAATTTATGCAAAAACTACATGTGCCAGAGCCAAACTTTTTTTTTTAAATGTTCCTCCAACCCTTCTCTACATCTCTAGCAATTTTGGTAATGATACCATGTTCAGGGGGTTTGCAATTAGCTCACAAATTTAGGAAGTTGAAAAATGTGACCATCTCTATTTAAGAAGGTTTTAGAAAAAACACTTTTTAGACAGTAGTATAGAAATATCAAGTACAAATTGGATTTTGCAGTCATTTTTATTATAGTGTGTGATAACTTTAGCATAGCTTTTTGAAGATTATCTGAGATAAAAGTATGAATAAGAACAGAGCCTCTGTGATCACTGTGTTTAAATTCGTTTGTGGAATAGTATTTTTTTGTTATTTCATTACAATAACTGGAGGAACTTTAAATCTGTTCACATAAGAAACTAGAATGTCAGAGAAAAGGTCAGCGCTATTTTATAGGTAGCAGTTATATATTTCACCTTTGTACTTAGTGTGCCTTAACTTTTTCAGCTTGTCATCTTTATGCACCTATTTTGGTCATAAATAATAAGCATATCACCTGAAAGGGGGAATAAACTGATTCTTTGTTACATTTACAACAATGAAACCATCTGGATCATACAAAAAAGTAGAAATTCTGTGTGATCAAAAACTTTGCAATTTTGTTCAAGTTAAAGTGACCATTTTATGCTGGTTATGTTGTCCATGCAATGGCTTTTTTTTTAAATCATGTGTATGTGGGAATATTTGTAATATCAGATGTGCAACCAGATCAAAATGAAGAAAAAGTAATTTTATACGAAATTCTAAAAGTATAGTTAGTGTATAATTCAACATTTTTAATTGAATCATGCAGATTACAGGTTTATATTTCATTGGACTGGTAAATATGGGCAACTTGTTGAATAAATTGCCTTGCCTTATTTTACACTGGTTGCATCTTTCTGAATGACTAACATTGCTTTCTTCTTCTAGCTATAGTATTTTGCATGCCTCTTACATGCTATGATTACTTTATGGTCTTTGCATGCACCTTACTGAAACATGTTGAGAAGTCTGCTTATTTATCAATAATATGGTATTCCACAATATACACCAAATGGTGGTTTCAGAAATGTGTACTAATGTGTATAATGTGTAGCATTACATTAGAGTAGAAACACAAGCATATAGACACTTGACATTTAAAAAAATTGTAATCAAGTAAATGATCAGTGTCCTCAGCTCAGTCTCAGGACAAATCTCACAAATAAACCAATGAAAACTTCAACTATTTTTGGTGTAGAGTATAAAACCATGGCACTTGGGCAACAGTCTATTTTTAAAAGGATAATAAGTTATCACTGGGACAGGAAGGGAAGATCTTCCGGAATGATGACTTTAAAACAAGTTCGAAACTAGGCTCCAACAAACAAGAATTTTTTTTTTGGGGCCAGTGTAAATGCCCTGCATTTTTATACTGCAGCGATTGGCATCTCTCTCAATGTGGCTAGTGTGAAAGGGCCCATACAGACATGCTGTTCAAATAACTAATTCTGAATATAGATATGGACAAGGTTTACCCAAGGTGAGCAGGTTGGGTTTAACACCAGATTTGCTGGTTACATTATAGGAAAATTGAATTAATTTCTGGTATTTAGTTGGTGCCTTTTAGCTGCATCATATAATTTAAATCTCCATGACTTCTGATGAAGGCTTGCTAGTTAGCTTTTTGTGGGAGGGTGTTATTTCTAGATTGACATAGATGAGCAGGAATAATATTCACCAACTTATCAAAATTCCCAGTAAGGACACATCCAGTTTAGGAACAATCTAACGAATTTAAACCCACAGATATTTACACAACTGAAATTGAAAAACTTGTATTGTTGACCCCACTAAACAGATTGCAGACATAACTTAGAGGATAGATTTGAATATGCAACCTAAGCCATAGGCAACAGAGTTTTCTGTTCTTTGCATATTCCTCAGGAGGAATTTAAAACAACATTTAAGCCCATTTCCATATCCAAAACAAAATCTTTGTCCAGATATAGGATAATATTATCATGAGGTTTTTGCCTTATCAACACTCTATTTAATGTGCAGTTTCTCAACATGTTTTCAGTTTTCAGGACATATCTGACAGACTGTTCAATTATGGATCTTTATAACAATCAATATTTTTACATTTAAAGAAAAAAATTATAACTATAATTGTGCAGATATTGTCTTGATGCCCAGTGAAAAATATAAATATATTTGTAAATGTTCAATGTCTTTCAGGTTGGCTTTTTAATTTCTTATTTCTCATACCTCCATCCTCCTCATCATTGCCTGTTCATAGTTTCATAATAGAAATCTGCACTCAGACACAAGTCTGATGTGTGGCTTCAGCACAGCGGTCAACCCATTAAGCGACCCCTGTGAATCGTAAAGCAAAAAAGCAGATGCTGATTTAATCTTCTGTGTGGCTGGAATGCTTAGGTCATGCAGAGGCATTAAATCATATCCACACATTTAGACATCTAATATAATGGTTAGGAAGGGTTGACAGAACAGACATTTCAATGTACCAGAAATCATACATCACTCAGGTCCTATTCTGCACTGTTACGCTTTATACCAGTTACCATACAATATCTGGATCAGTGCCAAAAAGAGGGAAACAAGTACAAGCCAAAACTTTTGTTTTAGTACTACAAAATTTACTCTGACTTCAGTAAAAAGTCACAAGGTATGGTACTGGCTGTTTAGGAACTAAAATCTTTGATGTGTTGTGACTTCTGACCCATGATGACTGATCTCTGGTGTTGGATGTCTGGGTATGTCAGGAGCATGATGGTACATTTATAGGCATCCACTTCTCCCCTTACCAAAAATATTAATTTATAGGTTCCGTAAACCCTACAAAGTGCGGCTGTCCTTTTGCCCTGAAGATGTCTGCATGTCAGCTGCTCCTGGAGATCACCACTTTCTTAAGAGAAACATTTCCGTGCCTGCCAAGGCCTAGGGCTGAGCCTCTTGTGGTATGTCAACAGCTACAATATATTATAAATGAATTTTTATCTTTCTTTAAAATAATAGATTACTAGAGAGTCATTCATCATGTCTAACAGCCTGTTTCACACAACTAATCACAGACAGTTTGGTATGTTGTGCACCCAAGTCATAGAGTTATTCTCAGTCTAGTCCAGGAACACAGAACATTGGTTATTGCTCACGCTCTCCATTAATGTTTCCCTATTAAACTAATAAAATGGGGCGTGGTACACATAGTTGCATATGAAAATATATTTGAAATACACCACCTGTTTTCTTTTTTTTTCCAATATACACCACCTGTTTTCTATCCATTATGGCCTGTGTTTTGCAGCCTTTTAAAAAATCAGATTGCAATGTAGAGCCTTTGCTATATTAGCAGAACTAATTTTAATAAGCCTCAAAGTCCTTGGGACACTAAGAATTTTTTGTCCCAAAGTCCTTGGGACAAAAATGTATCCTTTTTTATAGTACAATACTATACATACACTATGCAATCTCTATAAAGGTTCACATTCACTGCCTTCCACATTGATCCCTCGTTGATCATCATTCAATGCAATTTACATTTCTGATATTTATTGTACAGCAGCAGAAAGATAGATTGTAATTCAAATCAAAGCCAGTAGAACAGGGATGTCCAACTCTACTTCTTGAGGTACATATACAGGCCAGCTTGTATTATCAACAGTTAATTTATCACTTATTAAGTCTTTCTTCATTAATTAAAAAAAATATTTGGAATGTGAAATAGAATTGGGCAGCTCTTTACTACAATTGTGATGACATGGGAGTTGTCAGAATATGAATGTGATTTCAACTTTATCAAAGCCATATCACAAGTAGCAAACTTATATTAATAGACCACTTATATTAATAATAATAATCTGGGATGTGTAATCATACATGATAAGACACGACAGATCAAAGTACATACTACATACCTGTTTAACCAAAGTAGCAAAGCATGCATTTTACAGTCTTTTCCAGCAAGGAAATATTGTAGCAGGTAATAAAAGGACAGTAAGAGCCATGTCTTAATATTTCTCTAAAGCCCCCCATACACGCTTAGATTTTTTGGGCGACCGATCGCTGAGCGCGCGTTCGCCGATTGGTCGGCGACCGGTCAGCCAAAAATTCAGGTGCCAATCTTAAACTAAAGAGCTTAAATCGGCACCCGATTTTTTGGCTGACTGCTCGCCGAGCAGCGAGAGTGCGCTCTGCGATCGGTTGGCCAAAAAATCTAAGCGTGTATGGAGGGCTTAAAGGAGGAATATATCAGTATATAATATACTGTACAACCAGACCATGCAAAATAAAGAGCAAGGGTAAAATTTTGATGGCTTCATAGATGGAGTTAATGAAAGCATCTTCAGACATGAAGGTCGTGTGGAATATTCCCTTTATGCAATTACTAGAAAGAGAAAGCAAAACCAATAAATAGGGTCATAGAAGCCCAAGGCTCATGTATATGTATATGGAAGCCCAAGGCTCATGTATATGTATATGTGTGTTGTGGCCAATATGTTCCCACCTAATCCTTGCAATGAGTGAAGTCAGATCACATCGATCATAATTCAGTATGGTTCTGTTTAGTCATGAACCAGCTAGTCTGCTCATTTCAATCTATACTTACCATCAAAAGTGCCTATAATATAATAGGCATGTGATCTTAAGAACTAGCTCATCGAGCAGAAAATAAGGTAACTTGGTTTGGTGAAATAATTTTTTTTGTAGTGGTGGCAAAAACAAATCTTACTAAGGCACCTCTCGATTTACAGGACCTAAATGTTTTCTCTTGGAGTCCATAAACAATTGATGGGCCATGCACAATTTCAGCCAAGGGGTTTCAATGTTGTGGCTGATAAGTGTATGTTTTGACATTTATTTCATATAATTTACAACATGAATTCAGGCAAAAAGCTAAATACTTTTTTCTGTTAGCCATAGGTTTGGAAGTGTGCATTCATTAAAGGTAAGCAAATGCATGTAATGTTTCTCTGTTTATGACCCTGCATAAGGATATGGAGACTTGTCGGCTTCGGCTGGATCCAGAGATGGACCGGCACAGATATGAAAGGAAAATAAGTTTTGCGGGGATCCTTGATGAGAATGACGATTTTAAAGACTCCCTGCACAGCAGCAGCCACACTTTAAAGTCAGACACAGGATGTGAGGAAAAGAAAGCAATGGGTAAACAACATTTTTTTTATTAATTATTAGAATTACACATTATTAATTTTTTGGGGGTTTGTGAACTTTAAAGAAGGTCAGGCAAAGCAGAACGAGACTACACAATGTGAATAGTTCTATCAATCTGGGTTTTATTTGAAGCAATTATGTAAATATCAGCATTATTTCTATGTATAACAATTTCTTCAACTACTTTTTCTCTTTTTGTGTCAATGACTTAAGGATTTATAGTTCTATAAGGATATTTATCCTTCTATAAGGATAAGCAGCTACCACAGCAAAGGAAATAACTATATACTAAAATAATGACTTATGTCATGCTGAAACATGATACTTAAATAAACCCCACCATCAGGTCTAAAATTTTTGTTGTAAAAACTAATTCATTCTTCTTTTTATTGATTTCAACTCTTACAAAATGAATAGGAAGTGCAAAGTTTTGTGAGGGTTAAAATTCCAGTTAGGGAAATTTGCTGCCAATTTATCACTGACTAAACTAAGTTGCTTGCATATACCAAAAAGAAAAGTTTGCCATTATTAGGATGTCAACAATGATTTCTCAAGATATATATATATATGCATGTATGTGTGTGTGTATATATATATATATAAATATATGTGTGTGTGTTTTGAAGAAACTCACCACCAGGAGCATTGGCCACCTCCCATCATATTCTCCTGAAAAAACAAATGCCATTGTGGTGTTGTTATCTTGATGTTTTAGTAGTTTTCCTTGTGAACAGAGACTCATCTTATTGGAGATATATGGAGAGGGACAGCCAGAGTATGTGCAAGTATGACTGGGTGTCATGCAGTGTTAAACGACCTCCTCTCCAGTCTTACACTAGACTGTGTGCTTCTCACATGACAACCTGGTATCCTGCTTCCCTCAATATATATCCCATTCTCATACTGGCCCTCCAGCTTTTCAAGACCCCCGTCCACATTGAAGCTTTTAATGCAAAGTCATGCTCCTTGCTGCAAATTCTCCCCACCACAAAGACTATTTTCATAATGTATTTGGTCCTTGTTTCGGAGGCACAGATCCCTTAGGAGAGAACAGATGAAGGTCAACAGTATCATCTGGAGAAAAAAATAATATGGCAAATGTGATTAGCATCTTGATCATTGAAAAGTTCTGTGTTAGTGCAGCCTTGATATTTATAAAAAAAAAAGACTGTCAGCAGCTGTCTCAACTACATCTTAACAAAACATTTCTTACAGCTAACTGCAGGTATCCCTCCTTCTCAGTAAACCCACTTCAGTATTAAAAGTCCTGTACGCAGTTATACAATAATCTAATGGTTTATGGTAATTGCCCCTGTACTTGCGAAGTTTACAGCTAATGCTAATCTCCCAGAGAAAAAGGGTCTGATCTGCTTGCAGGTAGTTGTACAAAATGTTTGCTATCATGTAACCCTGGCAGCTTTTCTATCACATTTTGCAAGAGTTGTAAAATAAATTGAATAAAAAAGCATTTCGATTAAAATGTTAATGCTGGCCATAGATGTGGCGATTCCAGGCAGTAATTAGGGGCGAACCGACCGGCGTGCGCCCTCACGCCAAATGCATGGTTGTCAATCGCCCACAACTACAGGGGTGCCCACCTTGCAGTTTTAACCCAAAAAGCCCGCAGGTCACTCCCGATCCTGTTGTAGGCAGTTAATGTGGAGGGGGAGTCTCCTCCCCCTCCAAGTTAATTGGCTACAATCTGCCGGGAATCCGTGTGTTAGTAGAGCACACAGGATTCCCGTCAGTTCGTGTGATGAGTCTGCTGCAAGCCGGCCATGGATCGAGACGTCTATGGCCGGCTTTAGAGCTGATGACAGGGGCTTTAAAAAAAAAAAAAAAGAACATTAAATGTATAATTGGATTTGTCTACATTGGATTTACCAGATTCTGAAATACACTACTAATGACAATTACTGATGTTGAAACCAAATTGCGTAGGGTACTTTCAAGCTTCTTTTACAGTTCTTGCTCCTGTATCAATAAACATGTTCAAGGGTATTTATATTTAGAAGATAAAACAGTTTCATGTTATAAAATCATATAATGTTTTTTGCTGTTACAAAAGGCTTCTCACAAACACCATTGCTTGTTAAATTGATTAACTTCATTTTTCAACCTCTCTGGCCTCCAGATGAAGACTAGTTTCAGTAATTTAAATTTTTCTCAGCCTTCTCTTGCCATTTATAATGACTCATCTAACACAATCTGTTTATATAAGCTAAGACTATATGCTAAGAATGAAACACTCTAGAATTGTATAACAGCGGAGGTCAGAGTACGTACAAAATATATATGAGTATGTTTTGTGCCACTTTTTGTGAAATTTAGGTGGGTCGTGTCATTTTATTTTTTTTAGCCCGTGGTGCTGTCTTCAATCAAGCCCCATTTTTGAATTTTTTACTTTTAAACTTTGTATATCATATTGCAATACGTGTGGTAGAAGCTGACTATGTAAACTTTTTATACCAAACTTATTTTCAGAGGAATGGATTTTGGAGACTTATAAAGGGCTCATAAAATGTTGTGAAATAATAATAATAAAGTCTTTTTAGATTGACAAACCTTCATTATCCTTTCACTGATGAAAAAAATGAAAGTTTACTAAGCAGCTGACAATTACATGTAATGTTTATACAATACAACTTGGCTTCCTTTCATCAAATTACTTGTCCATTTTAATGAAATTGTTCCAACAAGGCTTAAGGTTGGATGTTTGTTACCATTTACAGACTTTCTTATTTGCCAGAAATTAAGAAATTTCATATTAATATTAAGAATTTTCATATAATCACAGCAATTCAAACAAAAAACCCATGACATGCATGACCTTCTCAAGGAATCTTACATATTGACTTAGAGGTGAGCTCATTCGCCTTGTAGTGCCAAGTTTATACCCCACCTAAAGTATTAATGGTCTAAGCCCCCCAAACATGGATTAATTTCCTGTTCAATCATCGTGCAAAGGTCAATTGAACAGGGAACAGGCATGTCCGTAAATCCCAGTCGATCACCATTACTTTGTAATGGGACCTGAAGTCGATGTGAAAAGTGGTTAACATCAATTTACTGTTTAATTGACAGACATACGAGCACAGCATGGTGACGCCACGATGGTGGGATGATTGTGGGTCGATTAAACAGGTATCGACCCGTAATGGCCCACCTTTAGACATATTTTCTGCTATTGTTTCCTTCCACAACAAAGTTTTGATGTGCAGATATGGTGGGGGCAAAAGAATAAGGGCTGCATTGGCAGCAATACTGTATTATACAGTATATGTTAGGAACAATACAATACAATACAAATATATATTAGATTCAATGCTTCTGAAATTGCTGGCCAGCTGCAACTGGTTTCTGAATTGAAATCCTGGGGAAGGACTACAAGGAACTAAGATCTGATTTGCATATTTATGTTTTTCTTTAGTGTGTGATTTTGTAGCTTTTGGCCTCAAATATTATATGTTGACATTGCTCGGCCTCCTTCTAAAATTACCTATTACCTAACTGTTTCTGGTGTTTCTGAAATTCAGACAGAGATTCAGTTGGTGTAGGCTGGGCATCTGCACATGAATCTTCTTTAGGCTTCTATTTTTTATAGATGCAGATAGGTGTTTGGACCCTTCCCAGCCCAACAAAATATAGACTTGGACATTGCTATTCAGCTGTTGAAAAACAGTGAATATTTATTTATTTTTTGCTTGCCAAGTTAATAAATTGGAGGCCTACAATTGGCCATGCACAATAACAAACTCATCGCAAAGAAACTACACATCCATAACACCCTTATCATAATACCATCACTGGAGTGTCTGTACCAGTCATGTATTTTCAACTCCCTTTCCGGACCCCTCCCATATTGCAATTTTTTCAAAAATCTCCAGTTAGTAGCTGATCAGCAGTAGCCTAATATCCTGGATTCACAATGAGGCATCTGTTTGTTCTGACATCAATAGAGCTCCAGGTCCAGGATTTGTGTTGAGTAAAAGCAAGGAACCACTTTGTACATTTGTGGGCTCTAGGACTGTTAAGGCCCCCATACACTGGTCCGTTTCCCATCGGATTCCGGGACGATCGATTCCGGGCGCGTGCACACGAAACGATCGTCCCGGAATCGCGTGTAGCCCACCTTGTCCGATCAATCACGTCCGATTGATCGGGGGCACAGAATCGGATCGGACAGAGAACCAACATGTTGGTCTTTCTGATCCGATTCAGCACACATCAGGGGGAGTTGCCATTTGTGAAGTTAGCGATCGGACACGGAATCGTCCAGGAATCCGTGGGCCAAGGTGGTATGTAGCGATCGGACAGACTTAATTGGCCGATCTATCGGACCTCCGATTCCCGCTGACATCGATCGGATAGGTGATCGATCGCCCATGGAATCCGACAATGTATGGCTAGCTTTAACGTTTCTCAACGACTAATTGAGTTTCTGACTTAGAACAAGTATGCTACACTCCATGAAACCTTCAGACACATTTAGCAACTTTAATATCTTGATTGAGGCAGATTCCATGGTGGATAATATACATGGAGGACAGATATCTTAATTTCTGACATCTAACTGAAATGAACTGAATAAACAATAGCCTGGTTCATACAAAACTGATTTGTGTTTTAAAGAATGATATCACAAAGAGTGAACTTAAATATAACAGTTCATTTTAATGAAACATTATAGAATTTCCCAATAAGGGATGATGTTCTTTAGTTACAGTTTTGGTGGAAGGATAGCAATGGTATAAATAGCAATGTGATATATTGTGAGTGTGCTTGTTTTCATTTATGAAGAAGGAGAACCAATTCAAATGCTTTATCTGATGATGTAACATAATACCCTATGCTTTTTTTATATAATGCATTAGTTATGTTAACAATTAGTTACCAAGTCAGATTTTTAAAAGTGTTTAATAAATAAAAATATAGATATTAGAATATGCCTTTTGAAACATTTTCCTGGCTGTTTTGCCATCAGGAAGATTACATCAAGTCCAGAAGCATTGACTTACTACAGATATACCATGGCCTAGATAAAAAAAGAAGCTTTACAGACACTAGAGCACATAAGCAACAAAAACACTTTTAATAGTAGGGTAAAGGGAGGCTAAAACCTCCAATATGAAAGCCAGGCTGATAATAAATGATGATTTCATACTTTTCTATTGGGAAGCTACAGATGCTACTTATTAATTGATTGGCAAGGTACTGAGCAGTCCAGTGTTCCATATTGTATATTAAACTTAAAATTTTAGGCAAACGCAAATATTATAAAGTTTTAATGTTAAAAGATTTGCCTTATTTCATTTTTTTAAAACAAAATTACATTTTCAGCAAAGCCAGAAGTACTCATAACCTTAAATGTTAACACATTTTGCATCAGCTTTGCTAACAACTGAAACTGAGAGTGTAGCAATCCCAAAAATATATAATAAAGACAATGTTTTTATTGGTCTTTCACAAATTAATTACAATTAGCAAACAGTAATTATATAACAGGGCCACCACAATCTTTTTACTCTTCAACCACGTGTAGTTATTTTACTAATTTTGCAATAAAGTGTATGTAAAACAAACCTTTTTGGGATTTCTGAATTCCCATTGTCAAGTTTTTGCTGTCCTTTTCCCTGGTGCAGTTTCATCTCTTTCCATGCCCTCATGACCTGTCACCGAGACTAAAAATGCTAATACGTTAACACATTTGTTCTGGTGATGGCTAAGCAATATATACAAGCAAAATACTGATCGATATTTTCAAATTCAACATTTAACATTAAGTAAAAACATGGATTGTAATGAAAACGTATTGTATTGAAAAATATTCTTGACCAAGCATAGATCAGGAATGCCCATTTTGTGTATGATCAGTATGGTGCGGGTTGAACTATACCATAGAAGTTGTGTAGTTATTATAGTAAAAAGCAGAGAGCTTTTCCATTGTGTTTTGGGTTTTTTTTGCTAGAAAGTGCTTGGTCATTCATCTATTGATCAGTGTGGCTTAAGAGAATTCATATACATTGGGAACATTTCCTGTTACTTCGTATTTTGTCTCTGGGACAGAAAATTTAGAGAAGACTACATTATCAGGACAGAGGCAGCAAATAAGAATCGTTATTCTCAGAAACTTAAAAAAGGTTTGCCTATAAATACACTTTAACGCATTTAATGATACATTGTACTTACTGTGACACCAAGTATACTCTTTTAATAATAGGTAATTTCATACAAACTGATCGTGTAAGGTTCTAAACGTCTATTTTTAGGTTGATTCTGACTTTGAATAAAGTAATAGCTTAAATTATGAATTTTGTGCAAACCAAAGCAATCTAGAAAGATGTGTTTCCAAACAATGAGAGAAGAGGGAACAATTCCTCTTGTGTTCTTTCAATGCAGTTTCCAGCAGGAAGATCAGGATAGGAGGCTCCCGCTTGCTCCAGATAAAAGGAACCCGCAGTTTCCGGGTGAAGAAAGGGGGCTCCCTGTCCAGCATTCGCCGGGCCGGCAGCCTTAAGAGCACCAAACTTACACGGCAGGACTCAGGGTCCGAGAATGAGGACATCCAACTGTCACAGAGCAGGGACACTGTAACTGATATAGGTAACGCAGTGACAAGCTTTATAAGGGGAGGTATGGCAGAGAGGACACATAGGTAGTTTTAATTTGTTTATTTTACAAAAAATGAAGGTAAAGAAAGCGTTTGTTGTCTAATGTTTAATTTTTAAATTTTTTTAATTTTATCTACAAACAGGCTCCCAGGTATAAAAAGAAAAGATTCATTATGTCTGAAAACACACATAAATTTTTCCCATGACAACAGTTAATTAATAGATCCTTGACTGATCAAGAAAATGCTGCAATTTTCCCTTGTGGTTCCAACATTTGTAAGCTAAACATATTACTGCATCTAAGCTATATACTGGATGTATAACTGTAAAATATTTTCATTTTCATGTAACAGACCACATTAAATCATCAAGTAAATATTCTATATTGGACACAAATTCATGACATATACTTAGAGTAACATAAAAAATTATACATAGGCAATATTGTCTTTTCATTGCAGCTAAGTAGCTATAATTCAAGTATTCTTGACCAAAAATTTTCTTTGCAGATCAATTGAGTGATCTGTAGCATCTCCAAGATGCAGGGAATTCGTTCTCCACTTTTTGTCCCATCCCTTTTGAAAAAGGGGACATGTGCCAATAGATGTGCTTGTCTTTGCCAAACCAGCTAGTGATTAGAGTGGGTGGGAGTTGGGTAGATGTGTTGTGTTGCTCTGTTGTGGAATCATCTGTGCATGGCTGGGCTAACTAATACATTTGTACTCCACTAATCTTTGTATGGGTTGTGTAAACTTATGGCTTATTCAATGTTTGTCTCTGAGAAGAAGGGAGCCCATGGAGCACTAGTGAACCAAGTATTGAGCCAGATGGAGGCAACATTGGTACTGAAGAAAGCTACCACCGTAACATGTCTTGGTTGCATGTAAGTAGTGAAAAGTAAAGCATAGGTGTACAAAAAGTACATTATTGTGTAAGAATGCTAGTATGGACCATATAGAACATGGAGACAATACAATATATTGAAAATCAACAAATGGAACACCAGACACTAATACAATTCTGTTTTATTAGTACATCATTAAAGTTTGGGTTTTTTAATATAAGCAGTTTTCATACCAGAACCAGAGCTTGTCACCAGCATTGCTTACATCACAGAAGACTAAAAGAAGGAGAATTTGATTGCTTTTTGTTTCTTTAAAAATATTAAAGTTGACCCATGGCGGTACATGGAACACTGCAGCAGTTGTTTGTCCTCTTTTTTTAGCACCCAAATAATTTTTTAAATAGCTCTCTTTTTTTAGCACCCAAATAATTTTTTGAATAGAAATGTGTGAGCCCCCAAAGTTAAGCATTCATTAGGGAAGAGCATTCCATGCTCTGATTTCAACGGATTCATGTGAGCAAATTTTTACTTGGAACCTCTGACTGACAAAATATGTATGCATTCATTTATTTCCATCCAAACAAACAATAATATTTAAGAAATAAGCATTCCACATTGGTCGTGGTATAATAAAATGTTCTTTATACTTATCAGGTCATGATCCTGTTATGTAACCAGCAAAGTTTCATTTGTACCCATGTGGACTATTGCCACCCACATTGCTACCTTCATCATAGCCGCTCATGTGCTCGACTGGTTAGAGCTCTCAAATTGCTCTATGGAGACACAATGGATTCTCTCAAAGAAGATAACTTGGGATGTGGTTCTGGTCTTAGAGGCAAAAAAGTTAAAGAGGTGTGTGTAAAGCATGAAACAGTTCCAGTAGTATTCCATGTAAATCCAACTTGATTAGTAGATCAGTATATTTTTGGTATGTGTTTGGCAAAGAGAGGTTTTTTTTTGTTGGGGGGGGGGGGGGGGGGGGGGGGTTTAAGAGGAACCAGGCCAAGCTTTGACATTACTACTCTCAGAATTTTGCTTGTTGGATGAGTCTGGAGTTTGGAAAAGGCTGGTAGATTAGAGGTATATGAAGAAACAAACAAAACATTTGTTCCTAATGGACAGCTCCCCATCTATTACTGTATATACTTTTAACTCAAACTTTGGATTGTCAACAGTCCCAGTGGCA
>CM070039.1:38446257-38458597 GCA_036250615.1 Ptychadena robeensis | reverse complement strand
TGGAAGAAGGTGCTCTGGTCAGATGAGACCACAATGGAACTTTTTGGCCAAAATGCAAAGTGTGTGGCAGAAAACAAACACTGCACATCACTCTGAACACACCATCCCCACTGTCAAATATGGTGGTGGCAGCATCATGCTCTGGGGGTGCTTCTCTTCAGCAGGGACAGGGAAGCTGGTCAGAGTTGATGGGAAGATGGATGGAGCCAAATACAGGGCAATCTTGGAAGAAAACCTCTTGGAGTCTGCAAAAGACTTGAGGCTGGGGCGGAGGTTCAACTTCCAGCAGGACAACGACCCTAAACATAAAGCCAGGGCAACAATGGAATGGTTTAAAACAAAACAAACAAAACAAAGTCCAGATCTAAATCAAATCGAGAATCTGTGGCAAGATCTGAAAACTGCTGCTCACAAATGCTGTCTATCTAATCTGACTGAGCTGGAGCTGTTTTGCAAAAAAGAATGGGCAAGGATTTCAGTCTCTAGATGTGCAAAGCTGGTAGAGACATACCCTAATAGACTGGCAGCTGTAATTGCAGCAAAAGATGGTTCTACAAAGTATTGACTCGGGGGCTGAAAAATTACGCACACCCCACTTTGCAGTTATTTATTTGTAAAAAATGTTTAGAATCATTTATGATTTTCGTTCCAGTTCTCACATGTACACCACTTTGTATTGGTCTTTCACGTTGAATTCCAATAAAATTGAGTCATGTTTGTGGCTGTTATGTGAAAAAATGTGTAAAAGTTCAAGGGCCGAATACTTTTGCAAGCCACTGTATATATATAAAAAATATACTTCTGTTGAGCTTTTAGAGATTTCATCTGCTATAGTTTAAAAATTGTATTATTATTTGATATTTCCTCCCACAAACTAATATATCCCTTTCTTCTGTAGTAAGTGCAGTAGCCCAACAAGTGCTTTGGAACTGTTTGATTGAGGACCCATCCACTGTCCTAAGACACTTTCTAGAGAAGCTCACCATCAGCAACCGACAGGTACCTTTCAATTTGCGCCTCATTACCTGGTAAACATTGCTGTACCAGCAGCCTAATAGGCCATATTTATTGAAAAAGGTACAATACAACAAACTATACAGGTTTTATATTGAATTCTAACTGTATACTTCTTCTCTAAAGACCTTTAAGCATAATTATAACAATACAATAAACATTTTTTTGCTTCCTGCTATTACTACAGTGCCAGTGGCTGAGCAGAAAATGATAAGGGTATTGTCTATTTCAGGGCTGAATTTACCAGCGGAGGTTAGTTTCCAGTTTTCTGCTCAACCCCTGACACTGTGGACATAACCGGGTCTCTCATACTCTGCCTACATAGTTGATCAATCTTATATCACAGAGCAATCTACACACATTGCCGTTTAACTCATTTCATAAACTGATTCCAAGTGTTAAATCATGCAATAAATTTACAGCTACCCATGTTATTTATATGGTATGACACTGGGGTAGGTGTCACTGAAATCATGTGACATGTACCAATTCAGAAAAGGTTTTCAAATTGAATATGACCACAGTTTATAAATATCAAACACAGGTGAAATATAAGAAACAAATGTTAATTTTAAACTACAAGCTGGATACCCATATTAATAAAGTAGTTTATTTGAAATGCTATTTTTGGTAAGGAAGCAGTTAGAATATAAAAGGTCTGGCAAACTTATCAAAACTATTTGTACAAGTAAAAAAATAGAGAACTTATAGAAAAACACTTTTGGTACACCAAATAATAGAGTGAAGGAAACTTGGGAATAAAAGATGCAAGATCCAAGACCTTTGATAAATAAAAAAAATTAAAACCCTCAATAATGAGGAAAAGCAATAGTCCACATGGTCAAAGTTTAATGATGGATTAAGAATAATGAGTATGGAGTTGATGGTTTAAGATTTTACAAGCAGTAGTTCATTGACAACCTACATGAAATACCATATTTTTCGGACTATAAAAATTTTGAAGAAAAAAAAGCCAGAAATACAGCCATCTACAAGTAAGGATACAAAATGCTCCAGCTGAATACACAGAGATTGCCCTTGGAAAATTTATTGTGTAATCATCCAGCCAAGCCAAAAGGCCAGTGATAGAAGTCAAATCTTTAATCTACCTCCTCCAGCCAAGCCCAAACGTCAGGGCCAGGAGAAAAGCCTTAGTTCCAGTAGGGAGTGCATGGCTGAAACTTGACTTCTATGTCCTGTCACTACCCATTCTCTGAAGCATATTCTGGAAATAAACATTTTATAATATGGCACTAGCAAGGTACCCGTAGGCACCTATTTACATATGGGAGGAGAGATGATTTTGTGTCACATATTTGTTTAATTGCAAAGAAGAATTGTAAATGTAAATATACAACTCTAAAACCATCGAAATAGCATCAATTCACTCGTCTATTACCCAGTTATTTGCATATGGGAGGAGTTAAATTATATGTTCACAACCACAGACTGAGCTCACCACAGTAATAGCTGAGTGAGTTGAGACAATTATGATGGCATAACTAAATTATGTAACACAGACTCATTTCTCTCCATATGTAAATTACTGCTCATGGGTAAGGTGTTAGTGCCAGATTCTAAAATGTCTCCATAAGTTGCTCAGTGTAGTCAGAGAAAATCATTTTAAAGGATCGGACTATAAGACGCAGGGATTATTTCCCTTTCATTTAAATTATAATAAAGTGTATCTTATAGTCCGAAAAATATGGTAAGTTCAAAATTCACACTGAAGGAAACTATACTACTAATTTGTGGACAGACAGTTTGTGTTGATTCACTGGATTTTCAGTAGGTCAAATGAGCAGGACAGAAAAATCGGAATAGAAATGGTAGAGGAACAGTTTGCCAGCTACAAATAACCATGCAAACATTTGACATACCATATTGCTTTGGTGAAATTAATAGAAAATTGAATATTACCTCTGAAGTGTACCTCAGAATACTTAACCAATAAGATATTGTGTTTGTGGATGAATATGGTTGATTGGGTAAAATGTATGACTTAGAATCTACCTTGTTTATTTTTTTCAGGATGAGCTAATTTACATGTTGAGAAAATTACATCTAAACATTGGGGACTTTCCTGCACAAACATCACACATTCTGTTCAACTACCTGGTGAGCTGAAGATGCATAGTTGCCATACTTTTAAATGTATTTCTTTTCTGTTTACTGTATCCCAGTCCTGAAATACCAGATAAAAGTACTCTTATAAACTTATGGAAAACAAACGGCACTCTAAACAGAACCTTTATCCTCTGTATGACAAAAATCCTTATAAATATATGAATTTCCATGTGCATGACAGAGAAGACAGCAGGAAAAGCAAATACCATTTAAACCCTTGTCACCGTCTATATACCCATATACCTTATGATATCTTAAAATATCCTTTTTCTCAGGTGGGCCTCATTATGTATTTTGTTCGCACCCCATGTGAGTGGGGCATGGATGCCATTTCCGCAACCCTTACCTTTTTGTGGGAAGTGGTAGGATACGTGGAAGGTCTCTTTTTTAAAGACTTGAAGCAAACAATGAAAAAAGAGCAATGTGAGGTGAAACTTCTGGTGACAGCATCAATGCCAGGTGAGTTCACTCTCTAAAATGTGTTATCTACTCCTTGTTTACTGTACAGGTAATAACATTTATACTCATTGTTTAAGGGACTAAGACACTAGTGGTTCATGGTCAGAATGAATGTGATATCCCAACCCAGCTTCCAGTGCATGAGGACACACAATTTGAAGCACTGTTGAAGGTAGGGCCAATACTGTCAATGAATAAACAAATAAACAAAAAGAAAAACAATTGTGAAAGTAATTTATTCTTTTTTTGTTTTAAGAGTCATGTGAATATATTTTTGCCATGTTTGTCTTCAAACATCTTCAAACTTAAACACTGTAATTAGCATCCTTCCTAAGACCATAATCCTACAGATTTTATGAACTACAGAAAACATGGCTTAAGCTGGGCATAGACGGGTCGTTTTCCCGTCAACTGGCCTTGATGATGTCATCATGCTCGGCCACTAGTGCAGAGAATCGGCCGGGCACCCCCTAATGGGATCGGCCGGGTATTTCATGGGATCAATGGGATGGGATCACCGTGCGATCCGATATGCAGCAGATTCCTGGTCAATCTAATTGTATTGACTAGGAATCCAATCAGATTGACTCGATTCTCTGCTGGCTGACCGACCGACGACCGATTGCAGGAACGTGCACGGCAGTCAATTGGCTGTCAAATCGGGCAGGAATGTGCCCGTCTATGCTTAGCTTCAGTTTGTATGTTGCAATGCAATGCAATAATGATGTGCACACATTTTTTTTTCAGGAATGTCTTGAATTTTTTAACATAGCAGATTCACAGGCTGCAAATTACTTCCTCATGGACAAGCGATGGAATCTGACTCATTATAACAAGGTGAGCTGGAGGTTGGATCACCTGTGGAGCAACAGACATTTATTTGTGAACATTAGCTCATTGGAGTGTCATTCATTTCACCACTTTAGAGCATTTTGGTATCATTCATTTTAATTGGCACTTGAACGCACATTAAAGGCAAAACTGTGCCAATTCTTTGACCATTCTGTTCAGATGCACACACAATGCACACGAACAGCAAATGGGATTGAGCCGTAGAAAATGTATAGAGGCAAATATCGGTACCAGCGAATACCTGCTTTATAGTAAATTCATATAAAAACATGATTAAACTACTAAATATTAGGTTAGTTCACTTAGTTTTGTATATATGACAGATTTACACCTCAGCATCTCTACTTTGAAGTTTCTGATATTCCACATAAGTTACTTTAGGGACTGTGTTTGAAAAGTGTGCTTATAATTGCCCAAAGCAACGAATCAACTCCTACCTGAAGGTCCTACAGTGCAGGAATAGAAAAAATATATACACTTTGCATGTTGATTGGCTGCTCCAGGCAATGAAAATTTGTTTGAACTAACCATATTGACTTTTTATATTTTGTTTGCATCAACCCAACTGGTATCAGTGGGAAATCTTTTTCCACACAAGAAAAAAGAAGCTGGTGGGAGGGGGGAGAATCAATTGGTTAGTTAATCATCACAGCAGGACTATAAGGCACGTTTGTAGTCCAAGTGTATTATATATCAGTCTAAAATATGCTTGCGTACGTGGATATAATGCTTCATACTTAGGTTAGGGATTTAAAATATACAGTATCTAACCATATGCAAAACTTCTGTTTTTTTTCTAAATTTATTTAGACTTATGTACGTGACATTTATCCATTCCGGAGATCAGTTTCACCGCAACTGAACCTGGTACACATGCCCCCTGAGAAAGGGCAGGAACTGATTCAGAAGCAGGTATGTTGGTGTCTTTCCTATGCAGTTGTTGTGTGAAAGTTTTTTTTTACCTAACAGATGTGGAGCAAGCGATGTGGTAGAGATTACACCTCAAAGTAGTTGCTTTGTTCAAGAAAGCTGGTGAATTTCCCTTCTGGGAGCTTGTGCGTTTTTTCAGCTTTATTAACAAGCCTGTATTGACTATGAACACTATCTATATATATACTTTTTTTGTCACTATATGACTAAAACATTATATTAAATTATAATTATAAATGACAGGAACTGGCAATGTTTGCTCCATGCAGATTTTTTTTTACATGTTAAGTCTTTTTTTGCACTATATGTTCTTATACTTTTTTCTCCTGCACTTTTTACTAATCATCAAGATTTTCACATCACATTTAGCTTGTTAAAACAAACTGAAAGCACAAATGAGTTCAATCAATCAACACAAATTCCTCCTAATACGTGTATGGAACATACAGAATATAGCACTTTGACATAAAAGCCCCTAGTGGAAAAGGGTCCATTGATGTATCCTACAATTTGGAGTATCTTGGCAACTAGTAAATGGTTTTGCACACAATGAGATTTCTCTATACAAACATATTTACATTTATATTCTTTATATTCTTGGCCTCTGAATGCCTTAGGTAAAGTCTAATCCACAACAGAAACATGTTGGCAAAAACAAGAAATAAATCACCAGCGAAGGTTTGCCAAAATAATATCTGTAGATATTTAAAGATTCGTTGCAGTGGCCACAATTTAATATTTAATTGTTCTGATTGCCCTGAGCTAAAAAAAAAATCACAAAATGATCTTTCTGATGTGGTTGAGCTAGAAGCCTTTTTCTTTGAAATCCTAATATATATTACAATTTATATCTTCAGGTGTTTACTAGAAAATTGGAGGAAGTTGGACGAGTTCTTTTCCTCATATCTCTAACCCAAAAGATCCCTCCTGCCCATAAGCAGTCCCATGTATCCATGCTGCAGGAAGATCTTTTACGCCTGCCTTCATTTCCTAGAAGTGCTGTTGATGCAGAGTTCTCGCTTTTTAGTGATCCACAAGGTCGGTGGTTATTTTGCATGTAGCATGTATGTGTATGTATTTTTTAGAATTCAACCTAAGTGATTGTATGGTGAGAAACAAATTATTTTGCTTTTTCTAATAGGTGGTAAGGAACTGTTTGGCTTGGATACATTACATAAAAGCCTGTGGATAAAGCTACTGGAGGAGATGTTCTTGGGTATGCCCAGTGAATTTCCTTGGGGAGATGAGATAATGCTTTTCCTTAATGTTTTCAATGGAGCGCTGATTCTGCATCCAGAAGACAGTGCCCTTCTTAGGCAATATGCAGCTACAAGTATCAACACAGCTGTACATTTCAACCATCTCTTTTCTTTAAGTGGTTACCAGTGGATTCTGCCCACTATGCTCCAGGTAAGATAAAAGTGTTTAGAGTAAAATGTTACATGTGGGAAGCGAATAAAACCCAATACAACATTTACAACTGAAGTGTTAAAAAGATTGGAAACTATTTTACATGATCTACTGTAGAAAGTTTGACAGGTCAAGTGACATACTTCTGCTGAGTTCTTAGTACATTATAAATAAGGTTAATTAAATGTCTTTGTCTATTGTGATACCTCATGTTTTCAGCAAAGTTGGAACTATTATATATAAGATAAAATGATAAATGAATTAGAAAAAATGCTTATCACAGTAGAACATGTAGAAATTACATAATTACCTTCTATTGAACTGACCTGATACTAAGATAATTTTGGAAAAGGGTTTTATTAATTGGAACACTAGAGAAAAAAGGCAACTGCAGACTATCCAGCTCTTATCAGCTGCAAAAAAATATAAAATATATTTTAATATGACCTAAAGTGTATATGGGATTTAAAACAGAAATCTCACTACAACTTATTCCACTCGCTCCACATTGCATTCTTATTATTATTGTTTGGATTTCCTGTGAGTTATCCCCATTTGTCTATACCATTTATGTATAAGAAACTGACTGAAAGGCTATTTATCTTTATTCAGGTATATGCTGATTATGAAAGTAACCCTCAACTTCGCAAAGCTATTGAGTTCACTTGTAGGCAGTTCTATGTACTGCATCGCAAGCCATTTGTGCTCCAATTGTTTGCAAGTGTTGCTCCTCTCCTTGACCTTCCGGTAAGAGGTTACCTGCCTTTGCTTTATTTTACTTGTTTAGTAAATTTAGCTTAATTTATTCTTTGGTATCTATATATGCCTGTATGAATGTATACAATCTAACAATATTATAACATGCTACAATTTATGTTCAAGATATATTTTAATATAATAATCAAGGATCAATAAACTAGGCCTTTCCAATTATTATTTTTTCATTCCAACAATTTATTATTTTATATGCATTTCATATGTACGGTATTTAAATGTCAGGCTGGAAATTATTATTCTTTCATTATACTATGGCCTAACCTAATTGGAGATATTAATTCCCAGGATGGCGTGAGCAGTGGCTCCTCTAGTAAGGGTGTGTCTTCTCAGTGCCTGTTTGACCTTCTTCAGTCTTTGGAGGGAGAAACACCTGATAATCTGGATATTCTGGAGCTGGTAAAAGCAGAGCGTCCCCTTAAATCTTTGGGTAACTATACAAATAAAATCTGTAAAACAAATTTAAAAAGTGTACTTTTTACTGCAGAATGAAATACAAAATAGAGTCTGTAATTTTGTCTTTCCAAAGTATATGATTTTCTTTAAAACAATGATAAAAAGAAGGGATGAAGCTTAACCTCCCTAGCGATATGCCCGAACCCAGTTCGGGCAAAGGGACGCTGCAATTAGCGATACATCGTGGGAGCTCACCTGGTCCACCACCATCGCGATCCTGCTCCGTCGCCGGCTTCTTCCAGGTCCTGGAGTGACGTGTGACATCACGGAGGCGGGACCCGGTCTTAAAGAAAAAAAAATTTTTTTTTTCTTTTTTTAAATCTTTTTTTTTTACTTTTGAACTGGATTATAGAAATGCCTTTCTATAATCCAGTTCAAAAGTGGATCCCGCTAGCAGAAACGCTCTTACTAGCCGATGTCTCCGGCTATTTCCGTGATCTGCACTCGTGTCCTGATGACGTCACGCGCCGGGCGGGAGATTTAAAGGTACAGAAAAAAAAAATTCTTAGATTTTTTTTCATTTTTTTACATTTGTTTTTATTTTGATTGGATTGGGTAAATGTTTTATCCAATCTGTTTTTTATAAATGTTTTATCTGTACCTCTAAAGCCGGCCATAGCGCTTCAGTCTCTGGCCGATTTTGCGAATGATCACCATGCGCATTCGGGGTGATCGCTTGGTGATCAATCGCAAAATGAACGCACCCACCTGGAGCAACCGTTCGCACTCGCACAAAACTTTGATTAGCCAGAGAACAAACGTTTTTCTCTGGTCAATCGCCAGTACTTTGAATGGGGACAAGGGTCCCCATCCAAAGTATTGGTTGTCAAATCGTAAATGGTGTATTTCGAACGATTGACCATGGCATGATGATGTCATCATGCTGCGGCCGATTGTTCGATAAACGCCCGCCAAGCATAGCGTCTATGGCTGGTTTAACCTCCCTAGCGTTACGCCCGAAACAAGTACTGGCGCAGTCTGATTGTGAATCAAACTGCGCCTGTGCCGGAATCAGGCGCAACCGCTGGCTCTCTGTGTGCCTGCAGCATTTCTACAGAGCTGCAGGTACACAGAGCCTTTCCGCCCCCATCGTCATCATCGGTGACGCCGATGGGGGCGGAAAGGAAAAATACTGTATCACTTTTGGTACAGAAATCTGCACCTCAGTGAACCGCCAGGGAGGTTAAAGTACCCCATTGAACACTAAAATTGAACCTATGGGAGGCTTAACTTACTTGTTTAGCTATCTAGATACATACATTATAAAAGTGCAGTTACCCTTCAACTAAGCAACACCCTGATTTTCAGACTCATTTTAAGCTGCAGTGGGAGATCCAACTGTTAACCAGTTTGTGCTTTAACTCTAGATTTCTGTTATGGCAATGAAGACATGGCATTCTCTATCAGCGAATGCATAAAGCTGTGTGTAACCGTGGTAGCTTATGCTCCAGAGTCATTCCGCAGGTAAATAAACCTCTACCGGTAGTTTCTTTAATTAGTCTGCAAGTTGAAGGATAGGTCTGACATTGATATTTCATTTATTTAAATGTTCATTATTTTCCCTCCTCAGTCTTCAAATGTTGATGGTGCTGGAAGCTCTGGTTCCCTGCTTTTTGCAGAAGTTGAAGCGACAGACATCACAGTTAGAGACAGTGTCAGCAGCTCGTGAAGAAATAGCTGCCACTGCTGCTTTGGCCACATCACTTCAGGCCCTTCTTTATAGTGTAGAAGCTCTCACAAGGTAAACTTCAATATTCAAATAGAGATGCAAATGTCTAAATATATACCTATTCTCTATAGATGCCATGCCCAATTGTGTTTTAACGTTAGTCTTTCCCTGGGTAGTAGTTGGATCTACACACCCCTATAAACACATCCTCTTTGATTCTCCAAATTATGATAAAAAAAATAAAAACATTTTAGTCCAGTAATTATAAAACATTAAATATGAATATTGCATAATCTTTAGTCCAATAGCTCCCATTTTAAAAGATTTTTGGTCTTCTTAATAAAAATAAGAAGCTGTTTGCCTTCAGACTCAAACTTAGTATGTAGCCCTACAGAGTAGATTCTGAAAAGTGGAAAGAGGGAAATTATTTACATTCATTCAAATGAAAACATTTAAATGTATTTAGTTTTGTAGTCTTTGGAAATATTATTAAACTGAGGTTATATTTTAGGCCCATGACTGCACCCCAGATGAGCCGAGGTGATCAAGGTCATAAAGGAGCAACAACAGCCAATCATACTATGTCGGCTGGAGTCAACATGAGGTATTATTTTATTTCACCGCGTAGTATGGCAAATATTGTTCTTTATACAATTTATAAATTTGGAGGTTGAATTAGTTATTTTCCCTTTTCCAGAGATAATCTTCACCTGCTGGAAGAAGGTCAGGGGTTACCCAGGGAAGAACTGGATGAGCGGATTGCTCGCGAAGAGTTTCGAAGACCAAGAGAATCTCTGCTCAACATCTGCACAGAGTTCTACAAACATTGTGGTCCTAGGCTCAAGATTCTGCAAAACCTGGCTGGAGAGCCACGTGTCACCTCTCTGGAACTTCTGGATGTCAAATCACATATGAGGTTTGGACCCCACTAAATTATTATTAGGTGTTCTACTTAACAGATATGATGGTCATAGAAATGGTCATAAAATGCAAAAATCTATGCTTTTTATTCTTTTTTAGGTTGGCTGAAATTGCTCACTCACTCCTGAAACTGGCACCTTATGATACACAGACTATGGAGAGCAAGGGGCTTAAGCGTTACATCATGGAGATGTTGCCCATTACAGACTGGACAGCAGAAGCTGTGCGACCAGCACTTATCCTCATCCTGAAGAGACTGGACCGTATGTTCAATAAAATACACAAAATGCCAACTTTAAGGTGAGCAGATAGCACAGAAACATGCATTGAGTTTCTGATGTTGCAAACCTTGAAGTAAGGGCATAATTGTTTCTAATTTTCCTCTACTGCTGTCCACAAACTAAATTATGATGAGTTTACTTGGCCAACAGCAGAGGAAAGTGACATACAAAAATAACCAAAGGTAGGTAAAATCTAGCTAGATAAACCTGTGAGACACTATTTAGCATCTGTTAACTTAAGTGCTAAAGGAGATTTCTTTGGATGTCCTTTCACACATAACAGCAATACAATAACATCTGTTTCAGGAAGGACGTTAGCAGATATTGTAAGAACTTTGGGTTTCGTTTTGTAATGTGTTGCACATGCTGGCGAATTACAAAATGTTCAGTTATTACATGCAAATTTGTCTTCCTCATTTTTCTGTGTGTTGGCTTGGACTTCTATTGAAAAAGATAAGAGAGATTACTTTGTGCCTCAAAATATGTGACACTATTTGCAAATATTTGCTTTTCTAGACTGGCCCATTTCTACTTTCTTTGACTTTTATGTTTTTTCAGACATCTTCTTTAAGGCCATGTTCATACCTTCCCATTGAAAGATGCATTGGGCAATTCATGTTAACATATATCCAGCAGTGCACATATGTAATGGACTTGTTCACATGAAAATGTATGGCAATGCATATTTGAAAGTGGATAGGTGTAAACTGGGACTTAATACTTCTAATAGGCCTTGAAGAGGCAAGCAAACATTACTTTGCAAAATATAACATGTTACAATGTCTAAAAATAGTTTGAGCTGTTTCAGCAATCCCTTGTAACTATTATATTGGTCAGTTTACATCTATATTTTTTTATATACAGTGGCTTGCAAAAGAATTTGACCCCCTTGAGCTTTTCCACATTTTGTTACATAACATGACTTAATTTTATTGGAATTCCACCTGAGAGATCAATACAAAGTGGTGTACACGTGAGAACTGGAACGAAAATCATACATGATTACAAACATTTTTTACAAATAGATAACTGCAAAGTGGGGTGTGCGTAATTATTCAGCCCTCTGAGTCAATACTTTGTAGAACCACCTTTTGCTGCAATTACAGCTGCCAGTCTTTTAGGGTATGTCTCTACCAGCTTTGCACATCTAGAGACTGAAATCCTTGCCCATTCCTCTTTGCAAAACTGCTCCAGCTCAATCAGATTAGATGGACAGCATTTGTGAACAGCAGTTTTCAGATCTTGCCACAGATTCTCGATTGGATTTAGATCTGGACTTTGACTGGGCCATTCTAACACATGGATATGTTTTGTTTTAAACCATTCCATTGTTGCCCTGGCTTTATGTTTAGGGTCGTTGTCCTGCGTTTTGCATTTTGGCCAAAACGTTCAATTTTGGTCTCATCTGACCAGAGCACCTTCTTCCACATGTTTGCTGTGTCCCCCA
>CM070039.1:38420665-38434242 GCA_036250615.1 Ptychadena robeensis | reverse complement strand
AGATGATATTTTAAGTTAAGACATTCTCTACATCTCCAGCAATTTTAGTGATGATGCCATGTTTAGGGGCTTTGCAATTACCATATTTTTGGAATCTGCTCTGTGGTATAGGCCACACCCTGAAAAATACCACGGGTTTTGTTGGTCTGAGCTCCAAGTTAAAGGAGGCAGAGAAGCAGATCCTGACCAGCAGAGCTTCTGTATGGGAGCTAGGCAGCGTAAGCCTAGGCATAAGAGGCCCCCCTGATTTTTATAGTGTCAAACATTCCCTTTCTCAAAATATTTGACCACTTCTAGTTACAATTCCTGATCTCCAGTTATTATTACCTTCATTGTGCAAATCGGCACTTGCACATGTGCAAATTGCAATGCATGGTAGTTCCGGGTACTGATGTAAAAAATCTCCAATATTCGCACTTACAACTGTTTTTCACAAATTCTCGAAGTGCCAATATTCACAATAAAAATTTGCAATCAACACTAGTTACAATAGAACTATTTGACCAGAGAGATTGCAAAGAAATTAAGTGGCTTTTGAATGGACAACAAATTTACTTTCCAAGTCCAAGTCACTTTCCCAGCCAACAAATTCATCACCAATCTGATGATAGATCAGCAAAGATTCACTCCATTTATTAATGTAGGCGATAATTACCTTATTCATTTAGTAAAAGTAAATCAACACCATTGCATCTGGGTTTTTATGGTTCTAAATAAAGCATCATAAAATAAACAGCAGATAGAGAAGCATAATGCCATCTACCAAGACAAGCAGTTTTATTAGTAGTCAGTTAAAGGAGAGATATAATGTAGGTCCAAACAGAGATAAATTACTTATGCAACGCAGTTATACCTTCTAGAACAGTGATCCTCAACCTTCCTAAACCCTTAAAACTTACAGGAAGTGACGTTGCCAATGTGTAATTTCTGGTATTTGGAACACAGAGTGTCACTTGTGTGTTCCCAATAATGGAAGTGACACTCTGCAATGGCACCTCCGGCACGGTTAAGTGTTACGTCCCCACCCTCCTATTTTCCCACCCTGCTTGTGCAGATGATGGGGACTGCGACCCACAGGTTGAGAATGGCTGTTTTGGAACTAATATAATAAACTCTATTGTGTTAAATGCTTCTCCAGGGAACTATGAAAACATTTCCTGATTTGCTTTTGATTTTGAGAAACAATGTACTTTCTGTTCTGCACCCAATATTTAATGTGGCTTGAATGTTTTTGTAGAGCTTCAATTTACTGGAATACATCCAGACCAAAAAGAACAAAGGACAGTTATCAAGGAAATAATAGGAAATCAATATTTTTATTAAAGTTTTAAATCACAAAAGTACAATTGGGTATAACCCAAGGTACATTGAAACAATTGTGCAATGAGGCAATGAACAGGTCCAGAACACACAAATCGTAAACAAATGCACACAATGGCTCAGTTGCCCTTATGAATAATGGGGTGAACAGAGATGCACAGAAATTTCAAATAAGAATGTTTTTGTATATTTACAACCCATGAACCAGTAATCAAAGGGTTTCAATCAATTATTCTAAATTAAATACATATGGAAAATACATGCACACAATTATATAGTGGTCAGGGGAAGGTTCAATTGTCACAATACTACTTTAGGTCAGTAGAGGTAGGAATTTATTCATCAATCTTCAGTCTTGTATTAATGTGCTAATGTATCACTATTAACATTATATTCTATATTTAGTGTCTTTTACAGAATTTTGCGTAAAGGTGTTGTATAAGTGTCTGTGTGAAAGCAGAGGCTTATATTAATAAAACCTAGGATAAAAGGAAAGTGTCACTAGGTAAAAACAAAAATGTCATCATTGTCTGAACATGCTTAGGACATATACTACTGCACAGAAGGTTCAATGTGGTTTTAAAGTTTAAAGTTACTTGTTCTTTCACATGCACATGGATTTAAGGACACTACTTATGTGTATGTATAGGTTAGCCATGAAAGAAGTTGCACAAATTAGAAAGATAGAAGGAACAGGACAGGGTTTCCCAACACCACAAGACATTGTGTTTTTTGTCAAGTTTTTTGTCAGTTGACGAATGTTGAAAGTGGTTCTGCACAACATGTGTTTGGGATTTAATATATTTTTGTAAGTTATATTAGCTTTATTTATGATTATTCATGATACAGGCACATTTTGCTTTGGTTTATTCAATGTGTAAAAACTGTTTTGGGTTTGCTTACTGGAGACGAAACTGCATTCATTTTAGAAAGAGGAAGTCAAATTGATTTTCGAACTGGTTTTCATGTGCATGTTGAATAGGTGCTGATTGATTGTCAGAATGTTATGTCAGGATGTTGCCAGACACCAAGTTGTAATGAGAATGAAGTCATGTAGACCAATCATATTTTATGTCCTCCCAACATGTTAACTGTAACAGGAATTTATGCATCATGAAATAAAAGATTAAAAGTCCCACAACAGATTGTGAGAAATGAAAACTCCACTTAGTAATTTAAGAGGTTCCTGGAAGCTGCTTTTGCGAATAGTATAACTCTTTTTGGGGTCCTTTACCATTATCTACTTGGACGGAATCCTTTAATTGTTTTTGTCATGCACATAGTCTGTCTGAGTAAAATTTGTGTGCATGTAGTAATTTATGGCAATTTGACTTTACATCAAGGTACAATGACTGATTATGTATCATTGTACAGGCTAGTACACAGGTGACCATAGACACTTTTTAGTAACCTAATACAATTCTTGTTGTGCAATTTTGACTAAACTATATTATTCGTAATTCAGGACTATTACTACCCTAGGTGACCTTGCTTGTAGAGAATTATGAACAGGTAATATTAAATGATTTTCTCTTGGGCACTGTTCTACATACAGTGGATGATCACAGTGCTTAGTCACCAAGTGATAATAAATGTTGTATATGTCTCCGTGTACATCCTCCATACATTTTCCTCATGTGTGAACATTCCATGTCTTAATACTGTTAACACTCAACAGGGTAGCGAGTGTGCAGAGTGAACCTGGTCACCAGAACCTTCTCATTCAGCCACCTTTGGGAAGGAAGAAAGGACTAAGGCAGGTAAGAACAACTTGTAGAGGATGACCAGCTACCTGGTATTAACCTAAAAACAATCTATATTTTGTTAGCTTTCCGTAAATATAAAATCTGCACACACGGTTTTGGTATAGTGCTCATTGTCTCTTAAGTAACAACATAAATGTTCATGATTTGTTTGTATGTTTGTTGCAAACCCCATGTTAAATAAAATGTCAGCTTTGTGAAGCATCATCTCAACCTCACCATTCCAAATTACTGTTCTACATCTCATAAACTAAACTTGCTTATACATTACTTGGCTTGGACTGTGTATTTTCAGCTGCTACTCATTGCTGGCTTTACTGATCACTATGAAAGTCTACTGTAAAATGCTTTGCTTACTTTGTGATTTTGGCTCATGCATTGTATTCACTGTGCTGTATGTAATTATGTGTAGTGGAAAACACATCCATCAAGTAATAAAATGCATTTTTTAACAATTAAACCAAACACAATTGGTTGGTTGCTATTAATTGAGGAATAATTTCATTTACTTTGCATTCATCACACAATACACCATCAGAAAAGACACGGCCAATGGCTCTTAAGAGATGTGGTTAAATGCAGTGTAACATATTGCAGCCATGGCAAGCAAGATTTTACTACCTATACAACACAACCCTGGCTACTGAACTTTAGTTTGTTACTGTGCACTTTAGCAAACATTTGATTTTATTCTATATTACAATTTAACAGTAACAGTGATTTTCAATGAGGAAAGTACAGTGATTTAATTTTTAGAACTCTGAAACCACCACCTCCAAATCCGTTCTTTCTATACTGCTAAATGTTGATGATTTAAAATAAAAAAACACGAAATAAATTATATAAAATATTCCTTTCTGAGTTTAACAATGCATGTTAAACATTATGAGAAGGTTCACTTTTTCTGGTATTAACATTATATTTGTTGCAATGTAAAGAAGGAAAATTTATTATCCAACCTTATACATACACCTTCTTTGAGTCTTCAACTCATGTATGTGACTGATGGTAAAGGTGGATTAGAGTAAACATATGGTTGGACAGCACAGAATTATGTTAACCTTTCCATCGTTTCTGTATACCCCGTATGTGAAGGTATCTTTAGCGTTACCTATATATGAGTATAATTTTATATTTACGATTTATCTGTGGAGAGCACCAAATGTAACACAATGCCACATTGCAGTCCCGTACAGGGAAAAGTCAGTCATTACCAATCAGAAACAGACTTAACTTGACTATTGTTAATGCTCTTTTACAACTTAATACGCAAGCTACCGTAGATCATGTCTGCTTTATATGCATTAAAAAATGCCTGTCATCCTTATTATTAATAGTCTTATTGTATCAGGTACAGAATTTTAGGCTTGTGACAAAAAACCAGGGTGGTCCAAGTCGTATACTTAGCATAGTCGTATACTATACTTAGCATCAGCAACCTTTTGTTGATTCTGCAGGATGTTGTGTACTACAGTGCCTATAGTTTTTGGTGTTGCTAGATCGCAATACTATATTTGCACTATTAAAAACTGTAGCATCAATACCAAATTTTCTGCCCCATTTCTGTAAAAACTGACTAAATGTAAGTGATTTTGCTCTTGAAAAGGTCTCTATGCATATATTTCAAGCTGCAGTCTTATATATTATAAGCTTGGAGCTTAGGAGGTTGGATGCCAAGGCTTTTGGTAGTATAATGATTGGAGCAGAAAAACATAGTCCCTAGTGCCCAAAGTATTTAGACCATTTGGATTCTCTTTTTTTGTTTAAATTTTCTTAGCAATACCCATTTTAAAAGTCCTAAATCCGATTAAGTGATGCCATTAGTTAGCTCCATTGTATTCAACTTGCACTTAGCGGTTTTTAAATGCTTTAAAGAACAGTGCAGCATTCTCCAGTGAGTCCAGGGCATCTTGATGACATTAAACCAGGAAGATCCCCCCCCCCCCAAAAAAAGTCCAGCGCTGGTTGGCAGGGTTACATGTGTAGGGTGTAAGAACATAGGTATTAAAGCAAAAGCTGCATTTTTATATTGAAAAGAGCTGGGCAATTTTTATTTGAAATAAATATAAATCTGAATGTGGTTTTATTTGATGAACTGGTATTGCTGCCAATAATGCTAATTTTCAGCATTTTCTTGGAAATTACTTTACTAAATTACTAATTACTAAAGATATCTTCACATTCTGCATATATGACAAAGCACAATATATGAAATAATTGTGTCATTCATAAATATATTTATTTTGGGCCTATTAAAGTAACCACTATGGCATACTGAACCTTGAAGAAGATAGTAGACAATACAACATATGTTGCAATTCTTTAATATTATCAACATAGCTTTGCTCCTTTTATGAAGTGGCCTGTGTATAAAATATATATATACATGTATGGTGCATATATACACACACACACATGGTATATATCTATATCTATCTATATATAAATATTTAGTCCTTTTTGTTACAGTTCTACATTTATGAATGATACAGTTTCAGCAAAATGCCAATATAGTAAATATATTTACATATGCTAGCTTAGATCTAAGTTCCTTGCATGCTTTGTAAAAAATTTATATTTTATTCTGAAACTGTTAATATTACTTATACTATACTGACAAGTCCTGCATATTTGCTAATTTTACTGGAATTAACAGGTCTGAATTAAAAAATGGTAAGTTTCATAAATTTCAGTCACAATTCCGTATAATACTTAATGTTTTTTTCTTACTAATACATCTCTGCACCAGAAATCTGATGGTCAATTTTTTTATTAACTGTACATTTATAATAGATTTTTGATACTCTAGACAATCCTGTAGACAATGATCTTTACTGAACCAGCTATACATTGCTGGCACTATTGACCTGTATTCTTCCTGAGTGTTAATATCTCTCCTGTATTGTGGTGTAACAGGGGGCTTTCTCTCCTTCTCACCTGGTTCAGCTACGAAGGCCTTTACTTTCACGACAAAAAACTCAAACTGAACCAAGAAGTCGCCATGGGGCTAGACTGTCAACAACTCGAAGGAGCATACAACCCCGTGCTAAGCAGATACGGGAGGAAGATCAAAAAGCAGGTTAGGATCAGTTTTTCCAATAATTTTTGTACAGAGTCAGTTGAATTATTAAAACATTTACTTTTTATTTATTTACATTTAATAATATGCAAGTGAGCAGAGGATTGGGATTCAAGTGAGATATGTGTAACACAAGGTAAACCTGCCAACTACAGTTCACAATTGACTTGACTGTTACCTCATGATTAAGAATGGATACTGTCCTTTCATTCTGGTCGTGATTGCCATACTTACTAAAAATATTGTCCTATGCATCATTAGTTTTGTTTATATATTCATATCCAGGCATTAATCACCACTAAAGTGAGCCTGTTTGAAGCTCCCACATGTGTGTATGATACGGGAAACAAAAAAATAATTGTATACCAGCATTACCATGCATATGTATTTTTTTTTTTTTGTTTATTGGTTATTCATCCCCTGGAAGCGGGTCAGATATGTCCAAGTGGTCTGATGTGTCCATGTGACACCCAGCATCCTCCTACCAAAGACCACTGAGGGTGGGAGACTGCAGATGGTGATGTCAGTAAGTGGGAGGGGCAGGGACAGCCTTACTTCTGCTTCTCCTGCTCACACTGAGCCAGCCAGAGTCTTCTGTGAATGATCTTCAGCCAGGCAGCAGAGGTTTCCCTTCAAACAGAGGCGACACCACCAAGGCCTTGAAGCTGGTGGAGCAGTGATTGGGATATGTGTCTTCCACTTCCACATGGTCAGCCTGCAGTTCCCAACGCATCTTCTCCCTCAGAGTCTCAGCATTCACTTTTCCATCCTCAGGCAACTTGCTCCTTTACTGCTCCTGCGCACTCCTATCACATCTCACATGTAAATGTATTCTCATTGTATACAGACTGAAACTAAGCCAATCACGAACCAGAGCAGTTGTACTTTGTGGCTCAGTTTCATTGTGCATACCATTTCAACACGTTATGTTAATGTTGAAACCAAACCATTTCCTTGACCATCTCTAGTCTGCAGACATAATTCTTTTATCTAAAACTCTCCACTTAGTACCCTATTCTAATGCTAACCATTCACATGTAAAATTTTCATTGATCGATTTGCAATTTTATTGATTTCCATTTAAGTATTAGCTGTCGGTCTAACATAGGTCAGTCATACAACAACACAGTGTTATCGACGCAAAAACCAATTTCTTAAATTTGAAACCTTTCCAGTTACAAACGTAAAGGTGTGTATGAACGAGATCAGATCCAAATAGATCCAAATCACCTTGTAGAATACTTGAAGAATCAATTTAAATTTCCCAACCTGACCACCTCAATTTCTATCACTTTTTAGCAATTGATTAAGTTAAAGAGAAATTGATTTCCTGTTGATAAACTTAAACAGCCAATTCTATAGGTCAATTAAACAGAAAAATCCACCCATGTTTGCCCAGCTTTAGGGTTATATATTACCAATCACACCATGATTCCGGAAGTCCTAAGTCCAATACAATGACATTTGATAAAAATCATTGTTTAAAAGAGACGTGCAGTTCCAATCACCATCACCTGTCAGGTTAGGGACAGGGTACAAGCTTAGAAACTACATTACAAATAGTCTCATGCCAGCTGCTGGAGGGCCAATTGCTCTACCCAGTGAAACAGGAGAGGTGCAGGTTTTGAGGGAGATAGACAGTCTATTTAGGTATTGCTGGCTATGCTACAGGGGGAGTTCTTTCTTCAATACCCTTCTCTACCAGTAGACTTAGCCTGCTCCCATGGTGGGGGGGGGGGGTGACTTGAAGAGGGTGCTGCCAATTGCCTACAGCCATGTTCAGTCAGACAAGCCCCAAAGTGAATCCAGGACAGAAACCATTCTTCTCTCACATGAATCATATTTATGACCTCTCCATGTGGGCTGCACATTGACCTGTTGCTGGGCAAAACACAGAGTAAACACAGAGATTTACAGAAGAAGGCATTTACACATGGAAATATATACAAAGCCATTGCCAGCTTAAAGCACAGTTTATATACAATTCATTACACTACACTTTCAGTATAACGATTTTCAATTCTGGCATGTTTCTATGTTGAGTAGTTGCCTATCTGTCTCCAGTTTCATTGTTGACCTAAAAGGAGGGCGCATTAAAAAGTCATAGAGCCATAGAACTACGGTAGACAGAAAAGCAATCTTACAAGGAGAGGTCAATAATGTCAGCTTCCATAATGTCTCAAAATCTTCCCTTTCACACAGAATACTGAAAGCAGCTCCAAGTCATATCCGTCATGCAGCAAACTGAGGGACCTGTACCAAATTTAGCTGAATATCTGAGCATTATTTTTTAGGTCATTAATGGCAGCATATATTATCTATTTATATATATATAGTCTTGGCTTTATGAAATGTGTTTTCCTCTATTCACTCCACAATATGCACAGAACAACTTAGTTTTGCACACAAAGCACTAAGTTCCCCAATGTGAGATAGGAATACTTCCATATGATATAAATTTGTATATCATTTCTGCTTGTGTGTTTCTAATTTCTAAGAAGTTAAACATTCTTAAACGTGTAGCACAAGAGGTCAAGCAGATACATTGGTCTCCCATAGGCCATGGAAGATCACTTATATCTAACTCTAGGGACCAACTTTTATTTTACCAATCTATTTTCAGCCATAATAAAATAATAGGATAATTTGTACATCTCACAGATTTTCCTTTTGTTTTTTCAGCAGATCAGAAGAGATCTGTAACCTTTACTGAGACCCAACCTCAGCCCTCCACATCTCATGCTGAGGTGCCCCCCATCGCTTCACGCTCCAGGTGCAGTCCTGCGCCATCCATCAAACAGACATCTGCAGAGAGCCCAGTACTCACTTCGTCTCCATCCATCACAGTAGCTGACCTTCACAGCCAGACTGACAGCCAGGTAACACCACAAAAAGGTTAGAGCATATGTATCTCACTTCCCTTAAATGGTTAATGAAGGTCATTTGTGAGCCGGAAAATTGGGGAGAGGGCAGTTTTGTTTCATTACCAGGTGATTCTTTCTGTGATTTTTGAATACACTTATAATAATTCCTCATTTATTGTTACACAAAGCACTGTGTCATTATGTTTCATGTTAAAGAAAGCAAATAAACACCCCCAAAACGTATGCTTTTGTTTCCATCAAAACTCTGTGCTCCTAGTTAACATGGAAGGGGGCTGCTTTGCCTACCAACAGCTTTCTATTTTGTGTCAATCCAGAGCCTGACTTTCCTAAAATGCAATAATGAAATGCAGCCCGGTCATCCTTCTGCTCACTGTGCAATGTTTCCTTATTAGCATGGCCTTTTTTGTCTAGCAATATCTACAGGTGGGATAAAGAGTGAATTTCTGAGTTTGCATTTGTGTCATATATCAATGAAAGTCTTCTTTCTCTGCCTGACCACAGTGTGAACAGAAATATTTCTCAACACTTCGTCCGCTACATACATGAAAGTAATGGTCTTTTCGGGATGGATTTTCCTATAACATTTTATGCAGTGTTGTCTTACCAAATTAATTGTGAAGCATGAAACGTAATATGTGTATGAAAGGAAAGCTATAACCCATTCAATCTTCATGGTTCACATGTTTATGGAAATCTACCAGGTTTGGTGAAGTAGTGACTGTCATTGTCAAGTGAACTTGCCAAAAAAACGTTATGCAAGGTCAGTGGCCTTGTAAGAACTGAAAAGAATGTTTGTATTCTTTAAGCAGATTTACTCCCAGCCACTCCTATGTCTACAGCAACAAGGCTTACAAATGTTTACAGTGAAGATGGGAGGGAGCAAGAAGAAAGAATTTGCTGAGATAACATACACTGTGAATTAATATTATCGTTCAAATAATAATTACGTGCGGTAACCCTACATGTGAATCAGACTTAGATTTAGTTACTCATACTGAAAAAAGATATAAGAAAGCAACTAATAGTGCAAATTAAGTAACTAACATATTGTTTGATAAAAAAAAGAGTACAAAAATGCTGGGTTTTTAAAGCTTTACTGTCTTTGCTGACAGTACTGATTTATTAACCAGGTGGGCCTTGTTGGCATATTTATTCTGATTAACATTTGAAGTATCTTGCCAAACAATTTACCGTATTTTTCAGACTATAAGTCCCACGTATTACCATTAAAATCAATGGAAAAGTGGCCATGCTTCTTATGGTCCTGATATGTTTTGTTCCCAACCATCCTAGGAGCAAAAGCTATGCTATGAAATATATTCTATTTCCTCCAGCCAAGCCCAAAAAAAAACACTGCGAAGAAGAGATCTTATCTGCATTAGCAGAGGCAGCACCCATTTTCTGACCAACTTATGGAGAGAGACATTTTACAATTAGATAGCATGAGTTGTGTATTTACATTAATATTCTGAATTGCAATAAATACATTTTGTAACAAAGACTCATATCTCCTCCCATATGTAAATAGCTGCTCATGGGTAAGTTGTTAGTGCCAGATTGTAAAATGTGTCTCTTCATAAGTTGGTCAGTGTGTTCAGGCCTTTTGGCTGGAGGAATATAGAGTAAATACAGCATGGTCCAGTGCTGCTTTCTTTGCTGGAACATTCTGTATATTCACTTGATATCTGAATGGCTGTGTTTCTGTTTTATTCCCTAATGTTCTTTCCAAAACTTTGGGTGCATCTTATGGTCAGGTGCGTCTTATAGTCTGAAACATATGGTTATTGTTTCTTTTAAAGCATCAGGGAAATGTTCCCTTAATCTCTGTTCCTGATGCATCCCTACAAAAAGAGGATAGTTAGTAGAAAAGGGAAGTGTTAGAATGTGTATTGCTGTAATTGCTTTCCTGCTCCAATAACAGTGTGTTTTCTTCTATGTTTGACTCTCAAACTATAACTGAAATGAACATTTTATATTCGATGCAGAATTATAGATCAAACTACCTTACTATGTGTAAAAAACAAACAACTCACACACTTCTTTCCCAGCCACTTCTCAGTCAATGTTTAATCTAAACTATTCTAAATATAAGTTAATGCTACTTATTTTGTCTACAAGTTATCTGTATGGGCACACAACTGGCACAAATATGAAATCACACAATAAAAACTAAACATTCTTTTTATTTAAATTACTAACTTCAAGATACAAAGCATTTTGTACTCCTGCATATTGTTAAGTATGAATTTGGGTCATTAGGATTTTCTTTAGCTATCTTTAGAAATGAACCCAAGACCTAGAGTTCGATCCCTTGATCACTTGTGGTGGAAAATAAATATGTTTACTACTTTAACCTCTGGCGAAGCAAAAATCAACCATGCATGGGGTCTTTTTACAACTTCTTGAGAATAGTAGAATATCTACAGCATTCTAAATGTAGTCATACACACATCAACTTGATCGATTTTCAATTTGATCGATTTGTGCCATACAGTGTAATCCAATCAATTCCTTTCCGAAGGCCTGTTCACATGCTTTATTATATAATCCAACACAAATCTAAACACCTAAAAAGCAGAGGAAAGCTTAAGTCAATAGTGTGGTATTCATCACTTAGGCTTCACTAAATTTTTCTCCCCATGATTGGGGTGGGAGCAACCCTGCCCATTCAAAGTACCGTAACAGGCTATGATGTGCCTGTACACACCGGCACTTTATATCCTGTTACCACATTCTTATTTATAAGACGCAGAAAATGAATTTTCTTCCCAGTGACATGTACAATGGGTACAGTTGCTTTTGATTAAGTGCGTAATTGGAGCAAGCTGAACAGGGGGGAAGTTTGGCCTGGGACAGTATGGCTAACAGGGTCATGCACGGTTAAATTTTTCGGTTCGATCAAAGTCGATCATTTAGATTGATCATTTGAAAATGGATTTCTTTTTGTACCTTAATTGTATTTGAAAAGTATCTGATGGGTTTTCTGTTTTGATCCATTTATGTTTGTTGATCTATTTTGATCCATTTATATCCAATAGTACTATGTAGCATGCACACAGAGCAATGGAAAAGAATTGATCGGCTGCCCACATGGGGCGGCGGATCCCTGACGCCCCAAAGCTTGGTCGGCCTGAGAACAGACATGTCTTTTAATCTCTTGTCGATGCCATTTGTTTGAATGGGGACCGGCATCCCCATCCAAACTAGCAGCCAGCACACACAGGGTGCCTGCTGATATTATGAGCGATGGAGAGCAGCGTGATGACATATCACATTTGAAGCAGTGTGATGACATATTACATTTGAAGGCCAGTCTTAATAAAACTGATGTGCGTATGGCCACCTTAGTCCCCTCTAGTGTCAACACAGCTGCATCATTTAAGGCATAAAACCGCCCCAATTGATGCAAAAAAGGTTTCAACTGATAATAATCAATGGAACTGTATGCAATGGAACTTTAGTGTCGTTCTGTTTCCCTTAGCCAAAGCTAGCGGTGATCTAACCTAGAGGATTCTGCTCCTGGAATAGTGGACATCTGCCATGACATGAATTTATTATTGTAAACAATTATTATAAGCAAAATAAACAATAAAAGACTTGAAATAGATATTGATAAATCAAAAGGACAGTGGTGCTGTAAATCTTAAAATATTTTCACATGACTTTATAGCATATATCTGTACAAATGAAAAAATACAATTACCTCCTGTTTACTTTGAAGACGGTATTTCTTACCCTTTATTGCACATTTCTATCTCTACACACAAACCCCTAGATCAAGGATTAACATTAAAGACATCTTTGAAGACTGTCTGGACAGATATACTAGTTTATCCGAGGAGTGTTTGTCTGTTATGTTGCCAGAAACAGCTGGTTGTTTTTTTAAAAGTTCACAGTATTAATTGCAGGATCTCCTTACAGAAATAAACTCATTTTAATGTCATCTAATAAAACATCGACAGTGTGTCCTGGGGACATTATAACAATATATGAACATGAACATATATCAGAAATCTTCAGATTATTACTTACCGTACTTTTACTTTACCAAAGTAAACAGCAATATTGCATTAACATTTGTAATGGTAAGTTATGCTTTCTAAAGAACACTGGGTTTAGCAATAAACCAATGAAATCTGGGAATGTGTTTAATGGAATGAACCGATGAAATCTTGATGTTTTATGTGTTCTGTGTAGTATGTGAAAGCCTTGTGCTAGCTGTGATAGGAAGGATGATGCCATTTGGCTGTTTTTCAAGGGTTTTGAGCTAGGAAAGGATGGCCATTCTTTGCTTCCATTCCAGCTTGTTGGAAGAATTTAGAAAAGACTATGTGCTTCAGCATGATCCATAAACACAAGTTTGCTGTGGGACAGCTCGATTGACAGTGCACAGTCCTTAACTCAATCTGTTGAACTTTGTTAGGATAAACTATATTAGAGATTGTGTCCTTCTCCTCTAAGCCCCCCATATAACTTTAGATCACTCCATACAATTTCCATTAGATCTACCAACAACTATGTAGTATAGTG
>CM070039.1:38383036-38420565 GCA_036250615.1 Ptychadena robeensis | reverse complement strand
GCTATGTAGTGTTGGGTCCTCCCTGATAGAATACATAGTGATTGGACGGTATAGATCACTACTTTGTAGTGCCGGGTTCTCCCTGATAGAATACATAGTGATTGGGAGGTATATATCACTGCTATGTAGTGCCGGTCCTCCCTGATAGAATACATAGTGATTGGAAGGATTAGAAAGCTCCTCATATTACATGGTTTTGGTAGAACAAAAGTTGATTGTACAGAAATTGTATGGAAAGATGTAAGGTGTATGGGGGCTTAACATCATTGTTTTGACATCACAAATTCTTTTCTTCATAAATAGACATCACTTCCACATACATATTCTAAAATATTGTGGAGAGCCAACACAGAAGAGTAAAAAGCCAGTATGGCTGAAAAGGGGTGACCCACTCCATATATACCTGTCAAGCATCCGGTGTTGGCAGGGAAAGTCGCGTTTTAAATGTGAAATTCCTGGTCTAATCCCAATTTTAAAAAAACACAGATTTTCCCCAGATTTAGAAATCAGGTAACTTAGGAGGGAGGGTGCGTTACTCGGCCTCCAAAGTTCCCACCCAGTTTGTGCAGATGATCTGTTGGGTGGGAAGCATACCTGTCATTATGAATGCCCCAGAAAAAGGGACAAACACAGGAAGTAATGTCTCTTTCAATACTTGAATTGTGGCTTTTCCGCTTTCCATATGCAGGAGGTGACATCAATGGAGACCTTCCTTCTATTTCGTTGTGGGCTGATTTAGGAGGGAGATGGCGTTACTTTCACTGCTAATGTCCCACCCCACACATTACCAGCACAAGTGGGGTGGGAAAAGGCAGAGTAACACCCCCTCCCTCCTAAATGACCAATTTCAAAATCCAGGCAAAATCCGGGATTTAGTGAAAACAGGATTTGGCCGGGAAAGCCACATAAAAAACGTGTCTTTGTCGGCCAAAACGGGATAGTTGACAGGTGTGGTGGGAAGTTAGTAGGGACAGTAACGCCCCTTCCTTCCTTAGTTAGCCAGCTACTTAATAGGAGGGAGGGGAGGTAAACCTCTTGATACGGGAAGTGACAGCCATTACGTATGTATTCATAGCCAGGTATAGCAATAAGTGTGTCCATATGGTGTATATTAGAGTTAAATCAGTACAATTTTGTATGTTCATGATTTCTAAAGGTCTTCACTGCTAAGAAATTGAATGCCCTGGTCTGGTAATACATGTATTGCATTTTAGGTACACTAAGGGGTTATCTATGTACTGTAGTCTGTAATCATGCAAAGTAAATAAACTTTGGTTTTGGGTTTCCTTTTTTAAAAATAATTTGTTGTTTACTGTTTAATTTCCCTCTGTGGAAGACACAATGGCAGCAGCTCAGTATGCCCCTTTTTAGGCAAATCCATGTGATCACTATGAACTGACTGTGATGAAATGATCTATGTTACAGAAGTTCTAAAGATAATAAAATACTTCTATATATGATTGAGAATTCTCTGCAACTAGAGTTAGCTAAACCAAATATAACAAATTTATTGAATACACAGCTTAACAGAAACAATTTCACAATAAGACTATTATTATTAAAAAAAAAGTTAAACAAACATTAATAACTTGAACAATACATACAATAACAAACTTACAAACAATAAAATAATATTACCGATATCGCGATATAGCTACCTGGTGGTACATGGTATCTTATGGTGTAGATGGAAACACACACACATCTAACTTTTTCTCTGGTCTTTTATATCCTATTGCATACATTGAACACTATAGATTAGTAAAGGGGAGTTTCCTTACTTCTGAGTGGTCAGTTTGAAATGGAATGAACAACCCCTCTTATTAGAATGATAAATATTTATGAGCTAATATCCCAAATTTACACTGTCCTTAAAATGTTCCCATAGGAAGTCAAACCCCCCACGTCAACTATCACTAACAAAGAACATTAATTTCCCAAAATACGTCTGGCAGGGGTCACTGACCTTTAGGAAACTTATCGCCTACCATCTGCTCACTTAAGGATTTGAGACCTTCTCCAATCTCTGTTCCCAAGACCTTCTATTATTATGAGAACATTCTTTTGTTCAGTTATACCAAAGACCTTTACAATCTAAGGAGAAATCATATATATATATATATATATATATATATATATATATACATATACAGTATATCAAACTAATATGATCCTACAAATCTATATAAAAGAAATATATAACCAATACACATTTATATATAATACTAATGAAAATAATTCATAAGCAGTTTTTGTAGTGTAACAATCTGCAACCAGTGAGATTGGATTCTGGAAATTTTTGTGAGGTTGCTAGTTTAAAAAAAGATTGTAGGTTACCTGTCCTTATAAACATGAACCTGGAGGTAAGGAAGTGGTGTTAAGACAAACTTTATCTTGTATTTTTACCCCACTGGTTTTATAAATTTGCCCACTAAAGGTGGCCATACATGGTTCGATAATTTCGATCAGGCGTAAACAATAGATTTTTCATAAAAAAAAAAAAATTACCAGGTTTTTTATATTTTTTTCCTTGGCTGTACTTTTTTTTTTAAAGAAGTCTGACCCTAGGTTTTTTCCGTATTTGTCAATTAATCATTTTTAATGTATTCAACCATTATTAACCTTTACATTAGCAATTACTACACCTATTTTACCATCTTTGGTAATGTGTTGAGGATGTCCTAGTGTTATAAAAATGCAGCACACTTTCGTGATAAAACCTAATAGGTTTTCAGTCTGCCTTAACACATTGAAAAACCCAATGGAAGGCATCTCCATAGCCTCTGTGTATATGCTTCCATTGAATATCAATGAAAGTAAAGGTTGCTAGTAATTCCTATTGGTAGCCCCCAGTTGTCCAAATTGCTGTATAATATGTTTCTCACAAAACATAATTTGCATAACTGGTTTGTGCTAAATGTTTTGTTATCACTCTCTGTTTATATTTCAGAGAAGGGGCCACTTCCTGGGGAGGGAGGACTCCGCATCCAGTCGGGGAGCAGCAGCCCCACTTCTCCACAGCTCACCAACCTCCCATCTTTCGGATCCTGAAGATTTTGCTGGTCTGGAAACAAGCAGCCTTCTTCAGTACACAGATACTGTCCTTCATATCAGCGAGGACAATGGCATGGAGAACCCACTGGTGTCAGGACACTTTAATTTTACACAGATCGAGTTAGGAGAGACAGACATTGACTTGGATGAGTCTCATGTTTAGCCTTGAGATCTAATCAGCTACTATGGCTCTGTTGTTTTCAGTGTTGTTCTCATGCCTCTAGAATGTGCAATTCTCAAACTCCCTCCTTTGTAATTCTGTCCTATTTGCTTTGGAGGGTGTGTATATTTATGCTGTTCATTTGACCTTGCTGCTTTGCTTTAGGAGTAAAACGTTTGATATTATCAATATTATTAATTATCAGTTTGCATCACCATGACCACACTTTGATCTTGAGTTGATTACATGTTTTAGTATGCTTAAATGCTTAGTGGCATGGAGAAAACGGCTATTTGCACAGTTTTTGCTTTATATATTAAGACCTGTCACAATTATAGAAACGTGGTAAAAATGTAAAAACTAACCGACACAGTGGCAGAGCATCCATTTCTGTCAGTGATTTGAAGGTCTGCTTAGTGTCTATTTTTTTAATACGTCAATTATAAAAAGGCGTTATCATGGCCCTTCATGCTTTGCTTAACTCAGGCAAGAATGATAATTGGAGCAGAGGCCATCCTAGAGTATCCATTAGAAACCTTACAATATGGCCAGATCAGAAGCCACCATGGTCATATCCTGTCTATATGGGTAGCTTTTAGTTAGATATAGTCATAGCAGAAATGGAGCAGAAGCATCAGCCTCTATTTTAGGATGGATAGCCGTAGGGGGGGAGTAAATATAAAATATGTTCTACAACTGGAAAGTGTGTTATACATTGGCCTCTGCAATGCATAGATACAACCATGCGTATATTGGCCTGACATAACCATTGGTATTAACCCTGAGTCTCTGACTCATACAGGGCCAAAGGACTGAGAACAAACTATAGATGCTTTGTTCCAATGTGTTGATATTTTTTTTTGGTACAGTATTGTAACACCACCTTGTTCATCTCGTCCTAAACATGCCATTGAAGAGTCTTTAGGGCAACTGGCTCTATGTGACATCTATGTGACTTGTCTGAACCTGAGCACATTATCAGTGTATATGTATAAGTGACAGCTCCAGTTTTGCTATGACACTAACAACCCATGCTGCTTTGCACAGTGATAGAGGCCTTATATGTGACCTTATATTTAAAATGTGCATGTGCTGTTCTGTCATAATCTGTCCTGTTGTAGTAGAGGTAATGGTGGTATTACCCTAGTACAAGTCATGATTCTTATGTGTTTCCTGCCATATATGTTCATGGCTGTTAATTGCACACACAGTGCTGTTTGTCATTGTTCGTCATGTCTCTTTCTGAAGTGTATTTACACAACTTATATAGAGAAATATTTAAAATGATTTAATAAAAACAGAAAATATGAGAGATCCTTTCCTAAATTATGTGCCCATCATGCTGATCCTCTAGCCTTAACAACTGGACCAAGTGTGTAGTTATGAAGATTACTATTTGCTGGTTGTATTTTATTATGTGGTTTGAGGATAAGGATCAGCAGGAGGTTTTGTAAGGGATCAAGCATTTAACTAGTTTCCCAAAATTCTGAAGTACAAATACCTAATATAAATAAAAATATATATATGAATAAAAAACACAAATTTTGCAATGAGATTTAGGATACACTTTAAACTACTTTAATTAGAATAAGCACTACCATAGGTTACTTCATAAATCTCTACAAAACATACAGACTGAATAGTGTTTTTCTTTAAAATATATATGCCTCACTAGCCCCCTCAATACATAGATCTGAGCATCTAACCTCCTGGTCGTTATGCCCAAACCCAGTACGTTCACAGATTGTTCTGTTTTTTGCCCATGTCGGAATTGGGCAAATACGCCAGTGCTGCATCACTGCAGGCTCCCTTCCATGGACCTCCAGGTTAATGGAGAGGCATCACTTTTCCCGGCCCACATCATTGAGACGGCGTCGATGTGTAGAGGGGAGGGGAGGGCAGGGAATTTCCCATACTTCGGCATTTTGCAATGGAGCAAAACTGACGTAATACGAGAGAGGTTAAAGTAGTTGTATACTCATAATAATATTTAATACTATTTATATTTTTAAAGTTTATAAATAATATAAACTTTGACCTCTGAGCTGGCACAATGGTGTACAAGCGCTCCACAATCCTAAAAGAAACCATACTTACCTGCTGTTCAGGTACAAAGCATGATGTATTTCCCCGGCTGTCATTGCTCTGAGAGATGTCATATTTCCTCCCCCCTACCGTGCTGTGTCATCACAGACAAGGAGAGAAGAGAGATGACAAGGGACATTCAGAATTTACTCAATCCACGTATGTTTTGTGTTGCCACACTCTGCCCTATAATTGGCACTTATGGTCCCATTCACACCAAGTGGATGTCCACTTTAAGTTCCCCACACTTAAGTCAGGAAAAGCATTCAAGTCCAATGCATGTAAGTACAGGTATTCTTCTCTAGACTTTTACCATCTGGGCTGCAGCAAGGTAAAATATTGGTCTCCTGGTCTTTTTTCTATAATTAGGATTGGGAACCAATGTCATTAGTATCAGCCATCTAGGTGACAACTCTATGCTGCAGACAGCACAGGAGGCCATAGCCATCAAACAAGGTGAGTATTGACCTTATAGAGAAGGGTTCAGACCTGCCTATTGAGGGGGCTAAAAGCAAACATGTAGTTTAAACTAATGGAGTATATAAATACAAATTACTTTATTATATATATATATATATATGAGACTCTGTCATGGTTGTTTTTACTGCCTTATTAAAAAAAGAATAATTCATCTACATTGATAGAAATGCCTAGACCTAATATTCACAACCTAGATCTAAAGAATCACAATATACTTTTTGCCAAATGTTTTTCAGAAAAAAATTATGTAACCATAAATGTTTAAATGGCTAAATTCTATGTGCTGTATACAAATAAATATTTATTTTAAAATGTTGTGGTTGTCTGAATCATTCAATCTAGTAATACAGCTCTGGCAAAAAGTCATTTGGGCTCTTAGATATTGGAGCGATACTTTTGTGGTCCCACTCCACCTAACAATCTGGATCTACATCCGGCAACATTTCATCCCTTCAGTGTCACCACCGCAAAAGGAGACTTGCCCAGAGGCAGAGTGTTGCCCGATTTCTTTAACCCCTAATTTAACCCCCTAAATAGAAAATGTAAAGGGAGGTGACAATTCAGCTTGAAATTTCTTCACCAGCACACCTCATTCTGCTTTATGAGGTAAGCTGGCCATACACCTTTAGATCTCTCTGTCAGATATCCTTTAGATCTTTAGATCTTCGCTGGTCATCAATGGACTGTCAGCGCTAAACCCCTGCCCCCATTGCCGCATACAATATTAGGAGGTATAGTAGCTAAGTGTTACAATCAAAGTATATCTAGACCCATACAACACAAATATATGTTTCAGTTTTTGGTTTTCCATTTTTTTCAGATTTTATTTACTGTACTCAGGTAATCTTGCCAGTACAACACATTTCCAATTAAGGTTATTACAATCACTCCACTGTGTCTATAAAAGAGAAATGTAGATACACTTAAGCTAGCCATACACAGTCGGATTCCATAGCCGATCGATCACCTATCCGATCGATTCCGGCGATCTCAGCTGGAATCGGAGGTCCGAGCGATCGGCCAATTAAGTCTGTCCGATCGCTACATACCACCTTGTCCCACGGATTCTTGGACGATTCCGCGTCCGATCACTTACTTCCCAAATGGCAACTCCCCCTGATGTGTGCTGAATCGGATCAGAAAGACCAACATGTTGGTTCTCTGTTGGATCCGATTCTGGGCCCCCGATCGATCGGACGTGATCGGACGGACAAGGTGGGCTTCACGCGATACCGGGACGATCGTTTCGCGTGCACGCGCCCGGAATCGATCGTCTCAGAATCCGCTGGGAAACGGACCCGTGTATGGGGGCCTTTACACAGCATTGCTGCCAACCTGTTGAGAGGATGATGTTAGTTGGGTTGATACATTTTGATGAACCTAATAAACTTCAAATCTTTTTAAACATGTAATATTTTTCCTCTTCAGAAAATAAGTTTAACTATATAAATGTCAGTGATAAATGGATCTCTATCTGGTGTGTCCATCAAAATCAAAGTTCTGTGCCTTGCTTTTAAATCACTCCACACTTCCTGACCCACCCACATCTCCAACCTGGTACATAAATACACCCCTAATTCCCCCCTCCGCTCCTCCAGTGACCTACATGGCATGCCCACTCATAACATCATCATTCATAGGTTCAAGACTCCTCTAGGGTCTCCCCTACCCTTTGGACAGCACGGAAGTGGACAGCATCTTATTTATTAGAATGGGAAGTACCTGTTGCCATTTTTTTTATCTGCTGAAAAAAATGCAAATATTTGTATTGGATACTCTCTTGAAATGTGAGCAGTTGGATGGCTAAGCACTGCTAGAAGTACATAAAATTTAACAAGCCATGGCCACAAACTCAAGAACTGTAGGCTGACAACAAATGATGTTCTGAAGGATTGGACTGTAGAAGATTGAAGTAAGGTCATCTTCTCAGAGTCCAATTCTCAGACTGCCGTGTCCAGTTGTATTTCAGGCAGGACAATGTTCCATGTCACACAGCCAGAAGAATCAAATCAATGGATGGAGGATCACCAAATCAAGAGTCTGTCTTTCCCATCTTCAGATTTAACCCCTGTTCAAAACCTCTGGAATCACGTCAAGAGGAAGATGGATGGTCCCAAGCCATCAAAGCTGAGATGTAACCCAACAGCAATGTAAAAATCTATTGGAGATCCTACCAAACTACATGAAATTACTGTACTAATTGATGCTGATTTGCTGAACATTCTAAAGTTTTAGCAATACATTACTGCCATTATGTTTATAAGTGTACAGGGGATTAGTTTTCTTTTTTGCACAAACTTATGGCTGCCATACACACCCCGACGGGTGCAGACAGACCAGTCCCGATATGCACCAGGATGCAAACGTGATGACATCATCACGTTTGCACCCCCGTGCATTATGGGGCCCCTTCAGTCGGCCGGCACCCTTTGTGTGCCGGCCATTAGCTTCAATGAAGATGCCATTCCTCATTGAAGCTAATGCATCGGCTTCCATCGGCCAGAGATTAACGGACATGTCCGTTCTCTGGCCGGCCGAGCTGTGGGGCGACAGGGATCTGTTGCCCCATGTGAGTACATGCCGATTAGCGGCCGATTTTTCCGCTGATCGACGGCGCGAGCGTGCACGCCCGTCGGTCAGGTGAAAAATCGGCCACTTATCGGCATGTGTATGGCAGGCATTAGCATTAAAGTATGTATTAATATAATTTCCTTTCAAATTATCTTTTAAAGATCTATATTATTAGAAAATTGTTAACACTGTCGGTTTTAACTGAAAGATAAACGAGCAATTAGCACAACTGCCTGACGGACGCAACATTAGGCGTTTGCTGGTCGCTCATAGGGTCGTTATAAAAAGGAGCTGCGAGTACCTGCACAAGTTGGTAGTTTTTTGGGTTGCTGTGGGAGTGCCCAGTAGTGTCCTGGGCTGCTGTGAGTACCCAGCAGCCCCTAAAAACAACAATGGATTCACAACTTAAGCTTAATAAATGTGTGTGAAAGTATATATATATATATATATATATATATATATATATATATATATATATAGTGACTGTAGGTTTGTTCTCAAGTTGAATTTGTATTTGATCCAGTGGAATGAGTTAGCATTTGTATTTTGTCATCAATGACCCAATGGTAAGATCTGCCTGCAACTGTTACAGTATATCACCCCTGTGCCAGGGAAACCCTTTGCCACTCTTTAGAACCCATGCTAAAGGCCATTTATTTGCTACAGCCATTTCACAAACACATTTTAGAAAGTAAGGGCAAAACTCCACTAGTCTTTTCACCACGTTTGGCGCATACTGATCATGGGGAGAAATTGCGCAGTGCCTCTTAACCGTTTCTACAATGCACTGCAGGATGTATTTTTGTTTCCAGTTATTAAGCACTTTATTACTTTGAATGGAGCACAGCCAAAAACACATGTACAGGTTCAGGATCAACCATGACAAGAGGCGGACATGCTGCTAAAACTACTTTATTTAGAACTTCAAGATAACAACTCACGAACAACTGGTGAATGGATTGGAACCCAACGGGGCATCCAATAGCAATAGAAGGGGACTCCCTACCCCACTTGAGCAGCGTACGGGGGATGGCCCCAACAACTGACACACGTACTGCAGCTGGGTCTAGTTGAAGTAGCGCAGGCTATTAGGTCCACAGGCTGCCTTCACGCTGGTATAGATGGTGGAGGACTGTTTACCTGAAGACAGCTAGTGTGCCCAGCTGCTGCTGTCTCATCGGGAATCGCACCTCTGGACTGCCCCTCTTCTTCCGGGGGAGCACATATATACCCTGGGTACCATGGGGGCTGTTGGGAATGTGAATAAAAGGGGCCAGTGTCCTGGTTTGGTAGGGTGAGTACACTACACACATACTGCTAAATATACAACAGAGCACACACTGCATGCATTTTGCGTTACAGTTAAGGAGCACCTATAGCAGTGATGGTGAACCTATGGCCTGTGTCCCAGAGGTGGCACTCAAAGCCTTCTCTGTGGGCACTCGAGCTGTCAGCAAGCAATGCTCTCAATTCTCTTCCCCTCTCTTCTGATTGCACACAGCATCCCATACCCTCCCCTATGCTATCTTATTAGAAAGTAGAGTGTGTATTTACATGCTTCATGTGTGTATATAAGTTGTGTAATCCAGGTTAAATTGTCATGCTGTCACTTTGCGATAAAATAGTGGGGTTTGGGTTTCAGTTTGGGCACTGGGTCTCTAAAAGGTTTGCAATCAATGACCTATAGTGTGAAAGAGCCCTTTTTGTCCAGGGGCTAATAATCTTGCACAACACAGGAAAGGACACAAAAACAGAAGTCCCCATGGAGGATCTTTTACTTCCTGTTCAGTTGACACATGTAGTATTTGTATACACAGCCATGCTTATAATAGTTATTTATTTTCGGCCTCCAGGTATGACTACTAATAGCTCGGCACACCGCGTGGCATGCCGGGAAAGTGCTGTTCAGCGTCTCCGAGGCGCGTAGAACTACATCTCCCATGAGTCTGTGCGCAAGTCCGGATCACGTGGGTGGGTCCTAGAAGCGCTGGTGAGTGACCAGTGACCACATTTTCATCATGTCGTCCGGCTGCAAAATCGGTCCGTCCATTCTGAACAGCGACCTGGCCCGTCTGGCGGCGGAATGTGATCGTATGCTGCAGAGCGGGGCGGATTACCTGCACCTGGATGTGATGGACGGGTGAGGCGGACTGGGGTTACTGACCACATAGTGCTGCTTCCTTCTCTGCAGGGTGTCCGGATAATTGGGCTCATGTGCTCTCATGGACTAGACACGTGTATGCAGGGGGCTCCTGGTGACCTGGCGATATACCAAAACTAGAGACGTGTTTCTAGAGTGGGGTCCTTGAGACCCCATCATAGGAATACGTGAGACACGTGCATAGTGGGGAGCATGTGTAACCCTGACAGATGAATACATAATACACGTGCAGAGAGGTGACCCCAATATAGGAATACATAATACAAATGTTTAGAGGGGAGTTCCTGGTGACCCCAGTATAGTGATACATTCGACTCGTATAGAAGGGGACCCCAATATAGGAAAACATAAGACACTTGTACAGGGAGGGTTCCTATTGACCCTGACGTAACGAATACATGACACACGTGTAAAGTGGTTGACCCCCCAACATGGGAATATATAAATAACTTGTATAGTGGAGACCTGATGACCCTAATATAAGACATGTTTAGTGGTGACCCCAACATAGGAATACACAAGGCACATGTATAGTACCGAGCTCTTGGTGACCCCAAGTAAGGAATAGATGATGATCTCCTTCTGGGAATACACACTGTGAATGTTTAGTTTTGAGGATAAAGAGCCACTAGGTTAGTCAATTATAGGAAATGTAATATTTGATGGATGGCTGCAGGACTTGGTCAATAATAAATATGTCCCCAACATCAGTCCTAGGTTACTGCGCCCATTGACCTTTACTATCAAAGAATTGGGGCACACACTAGCAACCACCCGATAGTTTAAAGCACTCCCTGACTTTTGAGTCAGAGTGTTCTGATTGGCTGGTTGTGTTTCCCAATCGCATATCGTTTGATATTGATCATATTTTTCAATTTTAGTTAACATTGGTCATAATTAAGTTAGCTTGCTAGTTAAACATATAGTTTTTATATAGTGATATGGTGAGCTTACGGCTGCTCAGTATAGTTTATGCGGAATGTTAATTTCAGCTTGAAGACTTCAACCACATTAGCTGGTCTTGGTATATTGTGAACGTTCCTGTGTAATGTTGTGTGTACACAAGGTGGCGCTATAATCTCGTGTGTGGCAGCAGCACCCAAGAAGGGTTTGTATCGGAGTTGTCAAATCTTACCATACAATTTCCGTACAATCAACTTTTTTCTCTTCCAAAACCATGTAATATGAGGATCTTTCTAAACCTTCCAATCACTATGTATTCTATCAGCGAGGCCACTATACTACACAGTTGTTGGTAGATCTAATGGAAATTGTATGGAGTGATCTAAAGGGGTATGGGGGTTTTATGACTAGACTAAGTAGATAATTCAAGATGCTTCCCTAGAAGGAATACAATATGTAGCTTTGGTCCTGCTAAAGTGGAGCAGGTGTGCCCAGGGTGGAATGTTTCTGATCCAGATCGGTCATGTTAGGAGGTGTAATTGGAAGCAGGATATTAGAATTGGCATCTGTTAGGAAACATGGAGTATGCACATCATTTAAGTAGGTTGCATTCTCATCCTTCTAATGGTTTCCTACTTTACCCCAGCAGTAATGTTGTATGTCTGCAATTTGTGACTGACACCCTATGCTAGGAGTGGGCAAACTTTTTGACTTGTGGGACACAATGGGTTTTTAAATGTGACATAGGGGCTGGACTAAGAGCCTGCAAGGGTCACCCAGCATAGGGGTCCTAAGTCCTCATAGCTAGGGCAGGATAGTTAGAAGAAGAAAATAATCAATAGAAGCTTTTGACAGAGAAGCTTAAACATGCAATTGCAGCAAACTATGGCCTCTAGGAAACAATCCAAACCATTATCCTCTAGGTGTTATCTTCACTTATTGCAGGGAATGAGGGAGCCAGAGCGTCTTGACATTAAGGTGACAAAGGGCCAAATTAAAAGACTAAAGGGCCAGTTTGGACTCCCAGGCCCTAGTTTGCCCACATTTGCCCTATGCCATCAGCTGTTTATTAGTGTATGGTCTCTTCTGAAAGTAGTGATGCTTACTTTCATGTTTTTTTATAACTTTTCTTTAAAAAGTGCCAACATTTTACATAGCTTTGTGTATTAAATAAGAACTGAGATGCAACACAAGCTACCATACATGTACAGAGTATGACACAGGAGGAAGAGATGATCTTGCACAATCTGGTTTACAATCTAAGAGGTTGAGGTACAACATATACAATAGGTAGGGGACATGTAACAAGATCATTAGGCAAAACTGAAGAAATTGGATTTTGGTGCTTATTTGCAAGTGCTAAGAGTTCCAGAGAGTATTTTTTCTAAACTAGTAATGTAGCCTTTGATAGCAGTGAAAGCAGACAAGGGTGCTCATCCTTTGTCACTCTATACCAGATTGGGATAAGTTGCTGCTTGCTCTGTGCAAAATCATCAGATCATGGCAGGTGATGGCATGTGGACTGTGACATAAAGACATCTGAGGAGCAGGAGCTGCATTGCTAGTTCGGAATGTGGGGTGGGGGGTGACGTGGGTCAGTCTTAAAGGGCACCCATGACAGAAAGACTCTTCGGGCCTGGGTGGTTGCACCCTCTGCCTCCCCAGCCAATCACTGCGCTTCATGGCAAGGAAAAATATGGGGTAGCTCTCGGGAGGAAGATCCACCAGTAGACAGGCCTTCTTTCTTTTTCGTCAACTCTTTGCCAAAAGCTGGTAGCTTGTGTGTTTGTCTTTCTGTCCAGTTAAGCCAGGACAGTATAAAGCTTCGACCCTACATACACAGATCAGTAGCAAAAATTATGTGTTTTTTCTGCGTGTCTTATTAGCCAGAACTTCTTAAAGGGTGGGGAAAAATGATAATGGAGTACCAGTAATGTGTTCCTTCTCATTATGTATTTCATAATGTATGTTTAAAATGTACCTTCCTAGTGCCTACAAACCAGGTCATGGCATATCTGTAGTGTTTAATTCAAATCAACTGACTTGCTGTGTTTGTTTCTTGAAGACGTTCCGCAAGTCATCCGACTGGCTTTCTCAATTCAGAGTGATCATAGCGACACACCCAATGAAGCTGTGCACATGTGCCTTTTGGGTGCAAAGCTGTATTATTATAATCAGGGTGGATTTGATTTAAATCAAACCAATTTAAATCACTAGTCAGTAAGGCTTGATTTAAATCAAAGTGATTAGTAACACACACACCAGACACATATAGCGCTGACATAGGCGGTGGCAGTAACTGGGCTGAGCAGGTGATAGGCTGGCATTGTGATCGGGGGGGTGGCCACTGGGTGGCGCTGTTGTTGTACACTCAGCATTGGCACACTGGCATGCAGCATGCTGTGTATACAGAGGCATCACATCGCCCAGTCTGATGAGACACATCACTCGTTCAGTACAATGACTGCTCACCGACATGACAGCCAGGCCATGGGCATTGCACTGCCAGACATCATTACTAGATCACTGCAAATCTGTCATGGTGATCCGTCATTCCCGCTTCCCAGACAAAGGAGATCCCTAATGGGAACATACCGCACAGCTACTACATGCCTATAGTATGACACCACAAGCCCCATCTGTAGAGCAGATGCAGCGCTCCCATAGACCGGAGCGCAGGATCGCACACTGACATTTCACTTTCAGTATCATCACACTACGTGTTCATACACAGCGTGCTATAGGAACATATACATCGCCCATAAGAGCGCGAGGCTGCGCACGGAGCTCACATGTCACCGGCCAGTACACATGGACATCACCCACATATGCAGCCACTGCCAGCCGCTATACACTGCACCACACCGAACCCGTCACTGCAACGCTGCATCCACCCGACTACTATTCACAGCCGACCTACCTCACCAATCCACAGGGGCAGCGAGCATACAAGGATATTAAGCAGTGACCGTGATCGGCTTTTTTGATCGGCGCTTTTGGTGCCCGCCGATCATGCTATTTAAAGCCAATATCGGCAGATCATGATCGGCGGCCGATCAATCGGAGCATCACTAGTGATAATATCTTGTAGGCAGAGAAACTGCCCAATAATCTCACAGGAACAGACAGAAGTTCATGATGGCATAAGCACATTACCCAAATTTCCCCTTGAATAGACAAGGGAGAGGGGACACAAAAGCAATACATTAATAATAATACACAGTGCAAAAAAAGAAGTAATGACCATCATATCAATCAAAAACAATACGGGGGGGGTACGATATGTAATTTCATCGGCCAAATCTACATAAAACAAACAGCCAACACAAGGGGATCATATTGAATGACCAAATCCACATAAAAGTGTACACAGACCAGTGTTCTTCCCAGATTTCTTTTTCAGCCGGGTGGCGCGATGACGTCATGACGCGATGACGTCATCGCGCCGCCTGCACCGGTCCGGCGGCCTCTCTGATAGGCTGCCGGCCAGCGGCAGCACACAAGTCCTCTGACAGGCGGCGCCTCCCCATTCTTCAGGAGCGCGCCGCAGCCACTGAAAGACTCCGGCCCGCGGCTCCGGTAGTGTGCCGCGGGCCGGAGTCTTTCAGTGGCTGTGGCGCGCTTCTGAAGAATGGGAGGTGCCGCCTGTCAGGCTGCTCGCCGCGGAGGACTTGTGTGCCGGGCGGGGACCAAAATCTTCCGGGCGGGCCGCCCGGCCAATCTGCTTTGGGGAGAACACTGCAGACCATCATGGGTCACGTTCATAGATCAATATAGAGGGAAAGACATGATTTCTGAAGATGGCGTCCCCACTGGTGATCTGCGTAACAAGACCGACCCGAACCATCAACTGATAATGTTTACCAAAGTAAATGTATTAAAAATCGGTCTTGTACGCAGAACACCACGGCATTTATGTGTTTGTCTGTCTCTCCTTTCTCCACTGGTGTCGGTGCAGTGGGGACACGTGCATTTCTTCAACGAAATGCGCATTGGGTGAAATTTGCGCCATTTGGACTATTTTAATTGCACGTGTACAGATGTGTACAACCGCAACATTGCGCATTGTTTCTGATTGATATGATGGTCATTACTTCTTCTTTTGCATTGTGTATAATAATTGCTTTGACATATTGAGTCGCCCTTAAAGTCCCCTCGCCCTTGTCTATTCCAGGGGAAATTATGGGTGAATAGTTTATGCCATCAGCAACTTCTGTCTATTGCTTTTGGGATGTTGGCCACTATACATGTGAGAGTGTATTTGTTTTTATAAAATTTTACAAACACCTCTGGAAGAGAATGACATTGTGAATGGATTCATGGAATTTATTTACCAAAAAAATTAAACATATACAGCCTTATTCTATATAATTAAAAACTAATCATTGAATAACCTTGGTATGGTAACATATTTTCCTCAAAAAGCACTTTATTTTTAAAAAATTCAATTTAAATCAATCATTGATTTATATGCACCCTGATTATAATTATTATATGATGATATTTTGATAAATGTTTCATTCTTGGGTCCCAGTATGGTAAAAAAATTTGGGGACATACATGATACCTAGTATAAAGAGCTGTCTAGCTTGTTTAGGGGAAAATATTTTATCCTTTACCGCCTATACAGTCACTAGCACTACTGCTGCATGTTTGTGTTACGGCATTGGTTTTCTTCTTGTTGCAGACATTTTGTTCCTAACATCACATTCGGACATCCGGTCGTAGAATGTCTGCGAAAGCAACTGGGAAATGATCCGTTTTTTGGTAACGTTCAAAATGCGATTATTTGATTTTTATCAGAAAAAAATGTAGTAATCTTATAACTGAAGACATCAACTATTATATTCAATAACATTAAAGCTACCACAGACCTTAACATTGAGTTCTTTCACTTTTTCTAATTGTCAAATGTAGCCATACACGGTCCGATCCCTGCCTGATTTTTAAGTGGCAGAGGATCGGAGCACACCCTTTGTCTTCTGGATATTACTTTAGATAGGGATCCCATCCAAAGTAATGCGATTGGCCAGGAATTTACCGACATGTGGGATCTAACTTGTGGCGCATTCCTGGTCACATTGGGATTGGACTGTGTATGGCTACCTTTTAGAATGTGTAAGTAATGTATTGTCTGTAGTCTGGCCACATGTATATTTGAGGGTGTGCCTTGACATTCTTTTGTTTAAGTAAAATCGGTTTTCCTTCTACGTAGAAAACTATGGAAATGCAATAATCGATATCTGAATGATTGCAAAGCGTCTCACACAGATGTTAAATCTATGCCATTCACACTAAAACTGGCTCTACATTTGAATGCCTAGTGACTTTTGTTTTATTTCCACTGCTAAAGTGTGTAAAGCTGGCCATAGACACTGATTATATGTCACAATCGTTTCACAAATCCATCTTGGGGGAATCTAAGCGTCTGGCCAGCTTAATCCCCCATACACACTTCGATTTGCACCCTATTTTTTGACCAATGGACCGCCGTGTGCGCGCCGATTTGCAGCCAAATTCAAATTCACCCATAAATCAGTCTAATACATTATGGACATGTCGGTAATGTTTAGATCGATTGTCATGTCCTTTGTTCTTGATGATATGGTTATCTGGACCGAATAAAGTCCAATACAAATGAACTCTAATACTTTCTGTTGCTTCTTAATCAAGCACTCCATTAAAAATCCCACCTGATGGGAATGTTCTTGTTGGTAATATAATTCAACCCTAGAAGCAATGCAGATTTTTGGGTGGCATTTTTGTCAGTAGCTTAGCATTTAACACTTTATAGTAGAAAACTTGTCAATACATTTTCATGCTGCTCCTTCCTTTTTGTAAATTTTTATGCAGCTTCAGATTTTTTCATTTACATACAGTGTAAACATGTGCAAAATGTTTATATATCATTGTACATACTTTACAGTTAAATCTCTCTAATATTCTTTCAAAACCTGCATTGCTCAAGTGTGATAGTACTACTTACTGCAGTCAGAAAAGTTTCAAAAACACATCTCCCAAAAGCAAATCCATGTCTCCCAAAAGCAGTAAGGTGTTATGGTTTTTTGGCCATAATTTCAAAAGATATGTTTGACACACAAACAATAGTGCACATCACTAAAAGAACACTATACCCACAGTGAAGCATAGTGGTGGCAGCATCATGCTTTGGGGCTGTTTTTCTTCAGCTGGAACTGGCTTCACCAGAAGAAGATTAAGGTCTTAGAATAGCCCAGCCAGAGCCCAGACCTGAATCTGATTGAAAATCTGTGGGGTGATCTGAAGAGGGATGTGCACAGAAGATTCCGTGGCAATCTGACAGATTTGGAGTGTCACAATGTGCCATACTGAAAGACTCATACCCGAAAAGACTGAGTGCGCTAATCAAATCAAAAGGTGCTTCAACAAAGTATTTGTTAAAGGGTGTGCACTCTTATGCAACCACATTTTATTTTTCAATTTTTTTCTTCCCTCCACCTAAAAGATTTCAGTTTGTTTGTCATTTGAGTGGTACAGTTTATAGGTCACATTAAAGGTGGAACAATTTTTTGAAATGATTGTCTCATTTACATCTCATGTACAACACATGCACCTGACATTTTATCAGGGGGTGTGTAGACTTTTTATATTCACTGTAGCTAAAAGACCAGATACATGATTGACACACTTTTCACTTTTTTTTTAATAAACTGATCGTTTTTTTTTTGTTTTTTTGTAACATCTGCAGATATGCACATGATGGTAGCTAAACCAGAACAGTGGGTAAAACCCATGGCAGAAGCTGGTGCCAACCAGTATACCTTTCACCTGGAGGCCACAGAGAACCCTGGATCTCTCATTAAAGACATTCGGGAAAGCGGCATGAAGGTAAGTGATGTTATAGTCCACATGCGGCATCGTGTGGGGCGGGCCCATCCCGAGATGGAGGGCGGCGGTGCTGGCGAGGGGGGAGGTGATCGTTTGTTTGGTGGTTGTTGTCCGGAACCGCTCACCCTTTTCTTTCCCCCATTATCCCTGGGCTGGCCGTCTTGGGCCTGGGCGGACGTATGTGGGGTACCTCCTCGGACGCCCCGGGACCTCTCCGGATGTGTGAGGATGCCCTGACCAAATCTATCTGCCCCTCACCACCATTGTAGGCAATGACCGATGCACCAAATTATCTCCTGATGAGCTATTTTAGCGAAACGCGTCGAGAAGGTGTTCTCGAATATCGTCATTCCTGTTTATTGTCTGCTATGTATATTGCAAATGTTTGCCACTCTATGTAACTGCAAGTTGTTGTAAGAAATGTCGCCTATTCTATTCTCATTGTTATCTCGCTGCATATCATGTATTGTGAACGCTATGCTTACCTTTACCAAATAAAGGATCAACTTTTTACTACTCAGTATCAACCCATATGTGCCCTTAAAGTCCCCTGGAGCTATCAGTCTCCTATTGGTAGGCAAAGTGGGGGGTCTTAGTTAGGCCACGCCCCCTCCTTCGCTTTTCCACAACTGGTTTTTCTTTTTCTTATAGTCCACATAGTTTAGCTCTTATTATGAGATAATAGTCTTTAGTGTAAAGCAGGGTACAGACAGCTTGATATTCGAGCCGTCCGGCGATGTACCCTGCAGCAGTGTGATGACGTCATCACGCTGCTGTCAGATATCAGAGAAGCCAGGGAGAGCAGAACTGCTTCTCCCGAGCTCCTCCTCCTCAGACGAGACTGATATGTCCGATAAGGCAGTTTTCAAGTGGGATTGCTTTGTCCCGCTCGAAAACCGCTAAAGGGGCAGATTATATGGGTCAGATAGACCCGGCGCTCAAAACGGCCATCGATTTAACCCATATCTCAACGTCTGTACCCTGCTTAAGTATTAGCCCAGAGCATGTAGAAAATGGTCTGACCGTGGTTATGTAGCACAACAAATATCTATCTGATTGTTATGTGAGGAGACAAAACAGAACAAAATGTGTGGGGGTAAGGATATTATTCTTAAATTCTTGCTTGCAAACTTTCTTTTACATGGATTAATGCATTGTCTTTTGTAGGTAGGACTGGCTATAAAACCAAATACTACTGTGGAATTTCTTGCACCATGGGCAGGTCAAATTGATATGGCATTGGTTATGACAGTTGAGCCTGGATTTGGTGGGCAGAAGTTCATGGAGGACATGATGCCAAAGGTAAATACAATTTCTATTGTATCTTTTATGTATTTAATATTGTGTGGATATGGGTTGGTCTGGTACCTCTGAAGTCCTGCGGCATAGTGCTTTCATAGAGATTGACTGCTACAATTGACACATCACAGAGGACCTCATGAATTCTAAATACGAATAAAATTGGTACAGACACTAGATTAGCATTGGGGCATTGGGAGCATGAACCAACCTGAATCTACTATCCATACAGCTTTCTCTGTGGTTATTAGTGATCTACTACAGCACGGCTCAGTGTTTGATCACTTCTCTGTTCGTACATCCCTATAGGTGCAATGGTTGAGGTCACAGTTCCCGTCACTTGATATAGAGGTGGATGGAGGAGTTGGACCAGACAATATACACAGATGTGCTGAGGTAAGGAGATCATGGACAAATCTTTCTTCTGCAGGCTTCACAGTTGAAATGCTTAGACTTTATGGGTTGACATGCTAGGAAGATGGTTCTATAGAGGTATTTAACCTCCCTAGCGCAACGCCTGTACCGTGCCGTTTTTAACAGTGTGGTACAGGCAATGGCAGCAGTGTACAAGGTACACTGCCTGCCATTTCCCCCCTCCCCTCTCCACACAGCCGGTGTCATTCATGACACTGGCTGTGAGGGCTGGAGAGCAGAGGCCCCTCCATTACCATGGAGGTCTATGGCACAGCTCACCCTCGTCCCCTTCCCAGTCATCGTGACGCGATCAGTAAACACTGGAAATGCTGCGGCTGGAAGCAGCATCGCCGTAGCTTTCCGAGGATATATGTGGCTTTTATGGGAGCCCAGCTCATCCAGAGTTTGTTCTTCACACAAATTCTGGGCGAGATGGGCTTGTCATGAACACTAAGGAGGTTAGAGATACACTGCATTGTGATGGACTGCATACGTCATACTCACTTGAAATACCAAAAAGGAAACATAACCGTTTCACTGTAGCTGGTCTTGGACCAATTAGAATACTGTACCCCCATTTTAAGTAGAGCTCGTGTCACCAAAATTCCTGTTGAGAAAACTTTTTACATTTCTTGTTATTTTAGGCTTTCTGTTGGACATGTATGTATTTACAGTTGCTGCTTGATGCTTAAAAATTTGATGTTAACCAATATCCTCAAATGCTTTTCAAACTCTCCTAAGGCTATGTCCCCACTAGAGCGATCTCCCGTGATCCTAATCGTGGGTAGAGATTGTTTGTGATTTTTTATTTTGTTTGCTCCTGTGATCGGGCGCGATTGAAAGTGGTATTGTTCGTAAGTTGGGGCTGCGATTTTCGCCACGTCCTGATTGCACCATAGAGAATTCATGTCTATGTGCGCGATTGGACGGACCGGCAGCAGCCTGCGATCAAAAACATGGTAAGCTGTATTGAAGGTCGTAGAATTGTAGCCACGGACGCGTCCGGTTGCAACATTGGGGATGAATGAATGGGTGCGATTGCTTAAGTGTGGACATGCCTTAACCCTCTTTATCACTTGCACATCAATTATTACTTGTTTGCAATTGTCCTGTAGAGATCCTGTCTAAAGGCCCCCATACACCTTACAATCTTTCAATACAATTTCTGTACAGTCAACAGCGTTCTCCCCAGAATTTTTTTTTAGCCGGGCGGCGCGATGACGTCATGACGCGATGACGTCATCGCGCCGCCTGCTCCGGTCCGGCGGCCCTCTGATAGGCTGCCGGCCAGCGGCAGCACACAAATCCTCTGACAGGCGGCGCCTCCCCATTCTTCAGGAGCGCGCCGCAGCCACTGAAAGACTCCGGCCCGCGGCTCCGGTAGTGTGCCGCGGGCCGGAGTCTTTCAGTGGCTGTGGCGCGCTCCTGAAGAATGGGAGGCGCCGCCTGTCAGGCTGCTCGCTGTGTGCCGGGCGGGGACCAAAATCTCCCGGGCGGGCCGCCCGGCCAATCTCCTCTGGGGAGAACACTGGTCAAATTTTGTTTTACCAAAACCATGTAATATGAGGGCCTTTCAATCACTATGTATTCTATCAGAGAGGACCCTATACTACACAGTTGTTGGTAGATCCAATGGAGGTTATATGGATCAATCTTAAGGTGTATGAGGGAGCTTTATCCTGTAATATCTCAGAACCTGTGCTTAACAAACTATACATAATTATGTGTCGGGGGGGGGCTGTTAAGGGAAGAGTTATGTTTTGTGCATCATGTTAACTATTAGTAATGTCATATTTTAACAGGCTGGAGCGAATATGATCGTCTCTGGAAGTGCAATTATGAAAAGTGATGACCCACGCACTGTGATCAATCTGCTTAGAAATGCCTGCTGTGAGGCCATTCAGAAGCGCTCACTGGATCGATGATATCATCCGTCTGACACATCGGTGGAATCATTTACATTCCAAGAGCAGGCCCCGGGACATAGACTAGTGTGGCACATAACACACCACCTTCAGCAATGTGCAGCTTTGTTTGGATAAAGAATGTAAGACAGATATGGCTAAATGTGTTTCCTATCGCTTGTCACATTTGTTTGCTACTGAAAATGGTTAGATATAGTCTGGAGAGAACGGTAACAAGATAAAGTGAATCCAAACACATGCTGAGTTGTCCTGTCTTGATCACATGTTAAAATTCAGATTTATTAACAAAGTTCAATTTTCTGGAAAAAACTGGTAATCCTTTATCCAGCACCATCAACTAGATACAGTACTTACAATATTGTATAATATATACAATATTCTTTCTTTACAGACCTCTTGTGACATGGGCAACGGTCTTTATGTCTATATTAGGTTCCTTACAGAATGGCTCATTTAAACCTGCAATCTGGACAGAAGTTTTCAAATATATTGATCTCCCTACAAAAATTAGGGAGGGAGCAGCGTTGTGTATAATCATTGAGCAGCTTGCACAGAGCTGTAATGTTTTGTCTGACATTGTTATAGAACTATATAGAAAAACTACACATGGTGTAATAAACATCCATGAGCAGCAGGAAGTTCCCCCCGAAACAATTCAGGGGCTAGGGGACTTTAAAGGCCATTAATCTAGGTCAAAATAAATACTAATGTCATATGTATTAAGAGTAAAACATAAAAATATGTTTATTGTAAGTCATGATAAAAAACACACATACAGCGTGGCATAGATAGATTGGCTAACACCCGTGAAGTGGAACCCGTGTGATCGGGTCCCTTATCCTAGCACTGTTTACAATTATGACCCATGAATTTATTTATTTTTCTTTCTTGCCTACCTGTATATTATGTGATTCTATTTATTTGATGTTTTAATGTTAGCCAATCTATCTATGCCACGCTGTATGTGTGTTTTTTTTATCATGACTTACAATAAACATATTTTTATGTTTTACTCTTAATACATATGACATTAGTATTTATTTTGACCTAGATTAATGGCCTTTAAAGTCCCCTAGCCCCTGAATTGTTTCGGGGGGAACTTCCTGCTGCTCATGGATGTTTATTACACCATGTGTAGTTTTTCTATATATTTATATTTGGGATGCCGGCCACATTATGAAGAAAAATGCATATTTCTGTGTATTGTTATAGAACTTTCAGGGTTATGCTTTTATAATTCTCTATTCTGACTATGCACCTTCTAATGGGCTTTGATGTCTTCCTTTAAGAAGTTACACATCTATATCAGCTTCACCAAGTCTTCAGTATGGTCCTGCTACCTCCCATCCATTCAAGCCTAAGGGTTTTTTCACGCAACTTTCTGTAACTGCTACGCCTATGTGTTACTGTATGGTGGACGGGTTCCATAAACTTATTTTGCCATTCACACTTGTGCTCACACAATGTATAATGCGAGTTAATGCATAATTCTCTGCTGCACCTGTTGGAGGTATTAACATGATGCCAGACATTGGTGGGTAGGTTCCAACTTCCTGATAGGTGACCATGCGATGCTGGTATGATTTGGTTTTATTTGCTTATGTTTTATCCTAAACATACTGTATATTCTCAAAGTATAAGTTGACCTGAGATGCCTAATTTTATCTACGAGAACTTGGAAAGCTTATTGATTGAGTATAAGTTTAGGGTGGGGGAAATGAAAAAGCTACTTGCTACTTAAAGTTAACAAAACGTCCACAAGGTTGTGCTGCTGCCCAAGTTTGGTTAAATTTCACCAGCTTTGGAGGGGCCACAGATAGAACACAGAAGAAAGTCAGCCAGAGAAAGAGACCCTGACTGACCCAACTAGAATATAAGCTGAGGGATTTTTGGTAATTTTTTTTTTTGTGCTGAAAAAACTCAGCGTTTACTCGAGTATATATGGTTTGGTCAGTAAAACTGATTTTGTTCGCTGGGCAGTTTAGAATGCTTTCATTTTTCTACTGTACACCATCTTCCAAAATTCTAAGTGATGATGTGGGATTGTGTATTTTTTGATAACAAGAAATGGATTAAGAACTTTAGATAACTCCCAGCATAGAAAGAACTGGGGAATGTGCTGCTGCCACGGAGTTCAGCCCACGCTCTGACTACTGAAGGAACCTTTTTATTAATCTAGATGGTCTGGGACAGTTACAACAGCTTCTTTTAACATCTGTTTCAATTGCTGGAACATAGACTTCTAAAACATATAGCTTGGGGTTAAAGTACCAAAACACAAATCAAATCCCATTGCTGTAGGTTGGGATACCATAAGCCCTCTATATTTATTACTGCAATGTGTGCAGATTGCATGTATAAAAACAAAACCACTAACCTTCAAGAGTTTTCATGGTTTGCACCATGGTTAAAGCCATTGGACTGCCGTGCTCATTTACAGAGGTTGATATGCCGTGAAATGGGGTGCAAATCCTATGCTTAAAGTTTTAATTGAGCAAGAAATTGGCGGTAAAATTGACCAAAGCCATTGCGGACATAGATTCTTAGATTGTTTACATTACTTTGGATGGGGACCAGCGTCTCTAACCAAGGTAAGTGGCAGCACACAAAGGGTGTCTGCCGTGAGAACATCTAACCATGAGTTGGGAGGCTAAAGGCCCCCACACACGTACCGAGTGGGGGCTGACAGAGCAGGAGAGATTAGCTCTGAAATGCAGCGTGATGACGTCATCACGCTGCTTTCCAGAGCTGACCGTTAACGGCAATGAAGATGCCAGATCCCTGTCGCCCCACAGCTCGGCTGGCCAGAGAACGGACATGTCCAATATTCTCTAGCCGGCCAAGCTGTGGGGCGACAGGCATCTGTGGGCACCCCGATCAGCGGCCGATTTTGCCACCAACGGCCGCGAGCGCACACGCCCATCAGTCGGCGGCAAAATCGGCCGCCGCTCAGTGCGTGTATGCCTAGCTTTAAGGCATGCAAGTATGAGCCTGGATCTCCACTGGTCTGATACACCCTACACACTTCTCCAATCAGTTCAGGAAAATAGTGCCCTGTGTGCAGGTGGCATATTGGACCGCTGGAGGTTGCTGCTTTTGTGATCTAGCACATAGTCTGACTCCAAAGCAGGAATATTCACTTGGGCTTTAACACTGCTCTGCCAGACAGTTTCACATTGTGATTTTTGTAAGTGCTCTTTAAATGATTTTGCCTACAGAAGTGCAATGGCCAGATACTTAATGGGAAACCTTTTTTATCTATGTATATTTTTGCATGCTTGCTGTAGATGGAAAGGAGGATGTCAGGCTCCTCCAGCTTTTCCCAGAAAAACAATAGCAACTCTCCTAGAAGATGATATCTCTGCAAATCAACACATCCCCGGGACTCGGCAGAGACCAACATTATCTGATTCTGTACATTCCCTAAAACAAATATTTGTCTTGGAGAAGTTAACACAGCACTTACAGTAATGGACTATATTCATAACTGATAAAAAATCTATTTTGGTCATAATCCTGTTAGAGTTGGTGAAATGAATTTTTGCGTTTTGCTTAGCTTGAAGCGCTTTCTTTATTTGAATAAAAAAACTTGAGGTACATTTTAATACTGATGATCTCCTGCAGCTTCATGTAGTACAGGAATACATGTATTGCAATGAAGAACAATAAACATTTTAATGACAATACTATACAAAAGCTTATTTAGGTTGCAATACATGGGATGTCATAACTCCTAGCAAATTTTTGGGGGAAAGTCCAGGACAGGAGGAGGGACAGAAAAAGCACATATACAATCCTATACTTTTTTGATCTAGCCTGTTGCCACCTTGGTGAAAAGACACTCTGGCTTCCCTCTGTTCGTTCCCTGCAATGCCTAAAAGTGTGTGAACAATATTGTGGGCACAACACAGCAATGTAATGATGTGATGGTGCAGTGGACACATCCCCCATGCAGTGGGGAACCACCTCTAGGCATTATCTCTAACTGCATAGAAAAAGTGGAGGGGAGCCAGTGAATGAGACCTAAGAAATGCTTCACTCCATCCATCTGCTCTTAGTCTTGAAACTCGAAAAGTTTGCCTACTCCTTTGGCTATCATGAAGAAAACAAGCCAGGTACCTGCTGCAGTTTGTAAGCTTTCTTCTTTCGAATTAAAGAGCGCAAGAAAATGGGTGCATTCCCTTTAATGACGAGGATGCAGCTCTATAGGCATGGAAGAAAAATAGTTATGACTGGAGCTACGTATTAAATACCATTCACTGCATGTGAGGTGGGTTTTGTCATGAGAATTCAGTTAGTAAAGAATCTTATTACCTTAAACGTGTAGCTCTTTAACCCTCTGGGTGTTACGGCTTTTCACACCATTTTTAATGGCACGAAAAGCCCTTTCTCCATCACGGCGGAGTATAATGTATTTGCCGGCTCTCTGCCCAGCCCTCTACACACTGCCGATGTCAAATAGACGCCGGCGGTGTGGGGGGAGGAGAGCAGCACCAGCTCCATTAACATTGAGGTCTATGGCGCCGCCCCCTTTGGCATCACAGATGATGCTGAAGACACAGGGCCGGAAGGGCTCCGTGTGCCTCCGGCTCATCTACAGAGCCGATGGCACACGGAGTGGCCTCATTTGTGCCCGATCCCGGCACGGGCGCAGTTTGATCAGCGATCAAACTGCCCGAACTATAGCGCCCAGGTGGTTAAAGCCACATAAGTGGGATTTTACTAAACCTTGCTGCCTCTCATAATTCAAGGTCTATAAAGCCCCCCCCCCAATACACCTTACAACAGTGGTGGGCAACTGAGGGGATATGGAGGGCCACAAGTGCGGCCCTCGGCATCACTAAAGGGCCCACATAACATCGATCCAGACCCTCCCCCCATCGACATATGTCAGCAGGTGATGGACCAGATCCTGACAGGCAGTTAAAACCCAACAGAACCCCCCCCCCCCCCCCCCCCCCCCCCCCCCCATCCTGCCCCTGGGTGCAGAGCTCATATGTAAACTTGGTTTCCCTGATCAACATTGACAATTTTTCTGATGTAGGACCACCAGTTGATTAGGAAAGCTGGGTTAGCGTGTGACCACTTCACAGTTAAATTGCTATGCCCTATGCATTAACAGTTAGGTTTTGTGGGTCGAGGACCAAGGGGGGCCGCCTAACAACACCCAAAGGGCCGCATGCAGCCCCTGGGCCACAGGTTGGGCACCTAGGCCTTACAATTTTACCATACAATTTCTGTACAATCAAATTCTACCAAAACCATGTAATATGAGGATCTTTCTAAACCTTCCAATCACTATGTATTCGATCAGGGAGGACCCCGGCACTATGTAGTTGTTGGTAGATCTAAAGGAAATTGCATGGAGTGATCTAAAGGTGTATAAAGGGCTTAAGGATTTCCAGTTGTTGCCATATAAGGCCCCTTTCACACTAGCAGCTTTGGAGTTGCAGTACCTCAACGCCTTTCCTATGGAAACCTGTTGCACCTGTCACACTGTCCTGGCGTTTGCTGTAACATGCAATGCAGCACATTACAGCAAACAGCCTGTAGCACTTTTTTTTTTTTTTGCTTAGCAGCCCTGCGGCACTCATTTTTGGGGCCGCAACACAAGTCTCTCCCATGCAAGTTGTAGAAACGTGGAGTTTTATTACCAGTAGCAGTTACTGCTAACGTGTCAATTACCGCTATTGAAAACCTCACTGCACCCGCAACGTGGCTATTGTGAAATGCCACAACCATGTGGTTTTTAAATCAAGGAAGAAACATTCAACAAATTACAAGAAATGTGTTTGTGTCATTTATTTGCTACACAGTTTTGGTGTATGTATCTGTAATATAACTTCTCAGGCCAAATATTCAACAAACAACAAAAATTACAAGTTGGGAAACTAAAGATTACTAATTAAAGGTTACATCCACCTAAAATATTTTAGTTGAAAGCTGGAGCATTGGCAAATAGCACATTGTGTATGTTGCATGTGTGTTGTGTGCGTCTGCGTATGAATGCATTTTATTTTTTTAACTATAGTCTGGCCCCTCAACAGTCTGAGGGACTGTGAACTGTTCCCCCCCCCCCCCCTGTTTATGAAGTCTGAGGACCCCTAGTGTACGCTATACACAGAAAATAAAGAAGTGATTTCCTTTACATAATGACCCATGTTTCAGTTTGGTAGTTCATCACTACTACATGTGTATTTGGGAAGCTACACCAGAGGTCATTAGGTCTACATGTTTAGTAATACACTACACTATTGACACTATATGCTGGATATCACAGGATATCACAGTTAAGCTCCCAAGCTATAGTCAGAGAAATAAAAATTATTTCTTGGTCTTCAAACCTTCCAGCAACTTTCACAACTAAAATATATTTTGTGGAATGAACCTTTTTGTCTGAAGCTATAAAGATAACTGCATAAACCTTTTCTTACCAATAATATCTCGCTGCTCCATCCACAAACACTAAAACGACTGTCGTCTTTAACCTCAAGGATTCAAGGACTTCAGCCTTTGTTTCATGTGACTGGGCTTAACAATTGACCACTAGACACATTTTATGGATCAAAGTGGAGGAGGAAAGTGACAAGTGGTAATTTGAGAAGAAATGCTCTCATTTTACCCTACATGGGTAAGGTCAGTGTTTCTGTAACAACATTCATATAACAAAGTAACCTATGTAAAAAGATGAGAAAATGTGCACATATTTTAAATCTGGGGTGCCTCAATGGTAGATCTCATTTTTACTGGTTCATTTTCAAAGTAGATAGCAAAGTAGATAGCAAGTAGATAGCAAAAATTTGGGCACCACTGTATTAGATGAGCGTCTTCCCCATCTATTACTGTAATTCAGTATTCTAGACATCATGACGCAAGACTAAGGGTTTCCCATAAAGATACAATTCATGAAGCAGGGAGGCCGAAACATTTACAACAATGCACAACAACCCCCCCAAACAGTTCATTTATACTGTTACACTAAATACATAGCTATCCTCTTGTGTTGGCATTCTTCACCTGAGCACCCGTTAACACAACTTAAGTGCTGGTGTTGTCAGTCTTTTAATATTTTCTAGACCACAGGGAATCTAGGTTTCTGGCGTAAGGCACACACACACACACGTAAGGCAGCATAACGAATTGTAGGCCTAAATTGGTCCTTTGCCGGTTGTCACCTTTGTTATTCATCTTTGGCTGCATCTGTACAAAGAGAAGCAAAGCATCCATTTAGGTGCAGCTAACTTCTTGGTCAGAATATACAAAGCATTGCAAATTGACTGTATTTTACAGTTTATAAGATGCTCTGCCGTATAGGATGCACCCTATACAGTGGAGTGTCTTATCTCGGTAAAACACCATGAATTGGTGCTTTTACAGTTGGAGCTCTGTGCTCCAATCACTAGAGCTGGAGTTAAAGTAGGTGGGGAAGCTGTCAGAGGCTTCCTTGTCACCATGTCCCGCTCTGCAGCTCTTGGTTTGGAAGTGGCAGCTGGATGGATAGACCATCCTGCTTCAGCCAGCTCACATAGAGAGCTTTTACAGCTTCCCCGCTGTGGGGCAGAACAGAAATGTGAAGGCACGATTATGGCCTCATATGGTTGCACATTATAAGACACAAGCACACCCCGCCCCCCCCCCCAAAAAAAAGTGCATTGTATAGGGCAAAATATACGGTACATATGGATCCTGTAAGGAATACTCTGGGTTACATTTCCTGCTCAGTCTGCAACTATTTAGACGAGAGGTCTACTGAAGCCTATAGTTATGTTTTATTGCAGTGCTTGCGCTGATTAAAACCTAAATAGCCTTAAGTGGTTATCCTAACACTACCCATAAGAGCTAACTACAGGAATTAATGAGAGACCCACTCTGTAAATCTAAGGGGAAACATATCTACCCCCCCCAAGCAATTTCATTTTCACCTCACCAATTTTAGATAATCATCCTGGTAATCATCCATGATCTTCCTGTTAATTCTACGAGTACTCTGCTTCCTGCTTTTTGTGGTCACACTAATTTATCCATTGTATGTAAGAAACCATGGTAGTCACACTAATTAGACTTCAAACATGTCTGCCTTTGTTCAACTCCATCACAAGGTAGATGATAAAGTTACTGTATTTACTGGAGTATAAGCCAACCTGAATATATAAGCGGAGGTACCTAATTTTATCTACAAAAACGGGAAAAACGTATTGACGCAAGTATAAGCTGAGGGTGGGAAATGCAGTCAGATAGTGGAGTTTTCTAAATGAGAAAAATATAGAGAAAGTGCCATTGCCCCTAGGAATGATTTAAACAGGTGAATCGTAGTTCCACACCCTCAATAAAGCTAAGAGAACACAGGTTTATTGTTATTACAGGATGGGTTTTCATGGCACTACTTATGATTCAACCATACAAATAAGTTTAATTTAAAACATTTTCATTATAATAATTGGGACCAATATAATAATTGGAACAAATAGTCCACTAGACTACATTTCACCAGCGACCACCTAACACCCAGACAGTATAACCTGAGGGGGGGGGGGGGAGATTTTTGGAATTTCTTCCTTCATTTTTTTCCTGGACAATTAAGCAATTGCAACTGGCTAATCTGACTTCTAAACTGAAATATATTTATATTGCTTTTTTAGATAAACTTTGGAATTGAAGGGGCTGCGTTGCTGACCTCAAAATGGTAAACAACTGCTGTCAAGACTCATTGATAGGTCAATTTTAATACATTGCTTAAAGCGCACCTAAACTCTACTTTGTGTCCCTGGCTGCCAAACCCCCGATTATTGGGATGATCTGTTAAAAAAAAATTCTATAAAATCATTACCTGTAAAGAGATATTGCTCTTGCCCTCGTTGCCCCCTCTCTATCCTCTTCTCTCTTCACCACAGCTAAGGGATTTCTTTTCCCTTCTTTTCTTACTCTTATACAGAAAGCTGTCAGTTCTGTATACACTGATCTCTTTGCCATTCAAAACAATTATATCTGGTGCCCTCACATGTTACTGCTATTAATCCCTGCAAGACTGGAAGCTACACAGGAATCAACATGGTGATTTCCAGAGATGAAATCACAGCAGGTTAGTATATTGTTTTAGGATCTTGGAGCTTCTTTATTTTATGTTTTTTGATTTCTGAGTTTAGGTGCACTTTTTCTTAAACCCTTTAACTCCAAATGAAAGTTGGTTACCACTATACACCCAGTCTCCTTACTAAAATCTAGGGGTTGTTTAATATTAAGGAATTATTATATTGTTTATCCCAAGCCATATTTATGTAGTTTCTAGTTAGTGTCACAGTATCTGAATATAAATGTGGATTGTGTTCACAGTAGAGATGGTCATTAATGTTCAACTAGCTGATTTGTGAAAAATTGCAATGCCCCTGAACATGGTGTCATCGCCAAAATTGTGGGGGATGCTGAAAATGTTGGTGATGTTCAAGGACTTTGCAATCAGCAAGTCAGCTTGTCAAATATTAACATTTCACAGCCATCTCTAGTTCAGAGAGCCATATGATATGGTTATCATACATGGACTGACTCAATGCAGAATGAATGTATAATCTTAAATTTGACAGGATGAAAGGCATGCAATTTCATGTGTGAACATTTGTTTTTGCCATGGGGAGGGGATTACCTTCATCCACGTCTGGATTGGTCCATGAGTGTAAGAAATGAATGCACTATAACTGTTGCTGCCCATTCTCCACATTTGTCAGTAGATTGGCGTGTTGCACTGATTTGTTTGCATTCACCAAGGCTTGAGTATCTTCTTCTGTTAGAGGAAATACTCTTTGCTCCCACTGCTCAATCAACATATAGAATTGTATTTGCATAAAAAATTTGAGCCTTTAAAAGTACAACATTACAATATCGTATTGTCAAATAGCATAAAACCTGTCATTCTATTTAAATAATTGTGTTAAGGACTGACTGTACTGATTTTACCCTACTAGGGGCCACAAGAAGTATTGAGATGCAGCACACAATGAGTAACTGAATTGCATAGTGAAAATCTGCACTTGGGGTGTTGATAAGTTGGCCATGCTTATTAGAGCATTAACCTCCTTGGTGTTATGGGCTTTGCGCTAAATTTTTTCTAGCGTGAAAAGCGGCCGTACTGGCGTACAGTACTCCACCGTGATTCCCCGTCCTCCCCCCACCTCTCTACACATTGCCTGCACATTGAAATGCTGCCTATGTGGGCTGGGAAAAGCATCGCCTGACCATTAACATGGAGGTCTATGGAGCCGCACCAAACCCTCCACCACCACCACCAATGCAGAATCGGTGCAGGCTTGCAAAAAGACAGCATGTGTGCCCGATTCCAGAACAACCTTTTTATTTTTTATATATAGCGCCAACATGTTACACAGCACTGTACAATACATTTTGCATTAGTTTTGGACTGCACAGATTACAGCAAGAAACTTCAGATCTTTATCATAAGATTAACTGTCTGTCTCGGTGACCATTGTCCACCGTGGGGAAAACTGCATAGTGCAGCAGCATAGGTATTCCCCTATGAGAAATTACGTTCCAGTCTATACTGGTACGTCATAACCATGTTTGGGGATGGTGTGGCATGCATGGCAGATTCTGAGGCTTCCCGCGGATGCATCGGACACACGTACTGCAGCCATTGTTCACCAATGTGCGTGTGACGTGAGCAAACCATGCCTGATGCATTTTTGGCTGCAGTTTGCTAATAGTAAGTATAGGATGCGGTGTTGCTGACATGGCAAATACCGAATCCTAAACTTTCTCAAAACATTAGACGTGTCCATAACGTCACCCACAGTTTCTGGGGCTGCCTTATTCTCCTATACTGGCGTAACATGACTGCGTTTGGAGGTGGCTCGTCATGCGTGGTGGATTCACAACGCCTGGCATTGTGGATCCGGCAGCGTCCTGCGTACACACTGGAAACAGGTACCGTGCCCACTAGTAAACAATGGGTGTGGTGTATGACATGCCACAATAAGTTTTCGGCCGCTGTTTGCTAATAGTAAGTAAAGGATGCAGTTTTGTCGATATGGCAAATACCGAATCCTAAACTTTTTCAAAACAACACCCGAACATCGGGGCTGTCTCGTGTAGTAGACCCAGCCTTACAGTCGCTTGCAGTTTATAACTAGGACAGAAATAAAAAATAAAAAAAATATACATTTCAGTCATCATCAGCACACCTTAATAGCAATCCATCGTGTTCCATAATGTACAGAAGACAAATGTGACTTCAGTGATATGAAATGGTATGCATTATGGAACTTTAAAAAACTAGAGGTCCATGCTTTCCTTTTTGGCATTACATGTCCTGTGTTGGCAATGTATTATTCTTTCTAGATTGTTAAAGGAGGTCTAGTGAGAAAGTGTCCACTAAGCAGAAGAAAAGACATAATATGCAGCTCAGTTATATTTAGAGGCTAATTAGGTGAGCTCACATTACCTTGTCTAGCCCTAGTTCATCTGATAACCGTCGGATTTGAGGTTCATTTATTTTAAGCGATGGTGTGTCACAAGAAACTGGTGACATATTACCCGGACTATACTCCTCTTCATGAGATGGAAACATCTTTTCTGATGATATAGCAAAAGAATGACTAGAAGATCTAAAAAACAAAAGTTACATTAACAAACCTGCCTGGAGAGAAGATGGTCTCATACATTTATAAAGCCTTAATTTGGACAGCTAACCTGCTCCTCTTGGGCCATGAGTTCCTTTGCCAAAATGACCAGCGGGCTTTCTCTCTCTGCTCATACTTCTCATGTCGATGGGAATATGTATCATCTGATAAATCCTCTAGCTGAAGAAAGAAAAATAAATGTCACTGTTAAGCTAGACCTCAAGAAGTGAACTACTAAAACTATACTGTACTTTTATATTCTGATTGTACTTTATGTCCCTCACAGCCTTACTTCAAAACATGAGTAAATCTGGAATGTCCCTCGTCTCCCCTCATATCTCTCTCTCAGGGCAAAGCAAAAGCCTAACATCTCTGAGAGTAGTTAGAGGCAGGGAAATATGTAATCAATCCATATACAAAAATGCACAGGGATATTTCCTATTAAAAATCCATGATATGACTTGCGATATTGCCAGGGGTGCACATAAGTGGTACGCTGGTACACAAAATTGTCTAAAACCTATCTCTGTATACCTCTCTTTTTCATTCCCAGCGCATCTGCGGACTACAGGAGGAGAGGAGTGGGGAGATAGACGGAGTTTCCCCCTCCTACTCCCTTCTCTCTGATCAGTAGAAATGTGCTTGTGTGGTGCTCCAACGCAAGCACTCTCTAGTGACTGAAACTGATATTGCAGATTGAGTTGAGATTACAATCTGCAATATTCAGCAACAATGTATGTCACTTGGATAACCTTCCATTATAATAGAGGTCAATTGCAAGCACCCCTCCAGCCCTTCAGCATCAACGATTAAGTATATGGGGCAGTGCAGAACCGATCCGAGGGTCCATCGCGATAGAGAAACGCTGCAGACTCACAGAGGGGATGTAAGTTTAGACGATCCCAGCTCGGCTCATCTGAAATGCTTAGAGATAAATAATAATTTACGAAAATAAATACTAACCTCTTCTTCATTAGGAGGAGATTCCAGAGGTTTATAGACCATCTCCTTAAAACTGCAAGTTGAAACAAACACAATCTCCTATTAATTGTAAAATGGTAATGGCTGATTTCTAATAGAAAACACAATACTTTGCTACGTGTTTTGGCAGAACAGATGTAATACAAAAACAGTCTAGCTAAGGTCATGATTAATGAATAACCCTAATAACTAAAGCTGAAGTTTATATTTGCCTTTCCTGGTACTGGTCTCCCCCTCAAAAGCCATTACATGTCATGTTATTTATAGAACATATTAGATCTAATCTTTCAGTCAGGAAGTGTGGGATTGACAGGATTAGCAGAAAATTAATCTGATGTAAGGACTGGAAAACTAAAAATATATTACATTTTTGGTTTAGATATGTTTACATTTGTACCGCTGATTCCTCCCTGAGGTGAGTTGAGTTGTCATGCAGTGTGAATAACTGTACTATAGGATGTTGCGAGATTTCATACAGACTTTTTCGGTCAGGTTATCTGAATGAATAAACCAAATTTGATTGACTCAAATAATTTCCCATGTTACCTGGGAGTGATGATCTCTTTGTATTGAATTTTCTCCAGTTTAAGAGGTGCAACCAAGTTCATAGGGATTACAATATTGTCAATGTCATATGAACTCTGACTTTGTGGCCGTCGCCTTGTACCGATGAGAACAAAACTTGGGTCATGGGTCTGCAAAGGCAAAGGACAGGATTTCTGTGTAACTGACTGCTCAGTAAAAATTACAACAAGGAAGGCACAATGAGGATAGTATTATTGTTAAAGCCCCCCATACATGTTTAGTTTTTTTTGTAATGGCTTAGATCAATTTGGCGGCGGAAACTTCCACAGACACAGGGAGAACATACAAACTTTTTGCAGATACTGGCCAGGCCGAGATTCAAACCTGGGACTCTAGTGCTGCATGACCAGAATGCCAGTGCCTGCACTACCATTCCACATGAGGGAAGTTATGACAGTTTTGTTTGTATAAGGTAAATAACATATTTTCATATGTGCACCTCAATATAACATGCAACCCTATATACAGAGATGCATGCTTTTATTCCAGCTTGACTCTAGAAATTCAAGCTCGGGTGGAACCTCTCACAGGCAGATCTGCAGGTGGTCACACATTTGATCTGTGTCTTATAGACCAAAAAATACAGTATATACCATACAATGACAGGCAGGAAGCTTGTTTGAAAATATAACTGACGTACAGACATCCTGTTTCACTATGACCAAAAAGAACAAGCGCATCCTACTCGATATTCTCCCATAGCATAGTACACAGGACATAAATAGCTGGTCATTTGGTACAAAAAAAATCCCACACATTTTAAAAACATTCATTCTAATGCTTTAAATGATAGAAAACAAATAGCATTGTAGGCTTTTTGATCTTATTATTCTACTTTTGGACCAGGCATGGTCAAGGTGTTAAACCATTTGCAGCCAACCACTGGTATTGGCGATTACTTACATCCAGAAATTGAGAAGAATTACCTGTGAAGAGGTTTTGTGAGAGGTTGGTGTGATACTGGTATCGTCAGCTTGTGAAGCATTACTAGAGGTTATGGTCATTGTGTCTATAAAAAAACAATATTTAAGTTATATTGTATTTATAATATGTATATATATTTATCAGATAAAAGTTCTATAAATTACATTTAGTTGTGCTCTATTGTTATTTGTGACTACAAACAATATAGATTAGAAATGTTGATTGAAGAGCAAAACATTATTTAGTTAGAAATAAAAAATTTTTTTAAATAGTTTTAAATGAACATTCCAGGAACAAGAGGGAACCCGTGAGAGTGCAGGTTGGCACAGGCATTACTACAAGTGGGCACAGTCATCTCTTGGTGTCAACACTTTACCAAAAGATAACAATGGGACTCCAGATCAATTTGGGATTTCTTGCAAATAACTGAACCTATGGCTAGGATATGGACATGCAACTTTTTTGTATATATTATTAACATGCAGTAAAAGCAATGAAAAAAGCACATCCCCAGATACTCAAAAGGAACCTTTGAAATATTATTTTATTTTCCTCAAATCATTCCATAAAATTGTGTTCTTGGCCTACAGCAATCTTTACATAGGCAGTATCTATCAAAATACACACACATCAAAGTATCCACACAAATGCAAAGACCCCAACTGAACATTGCCAAGAACATCACAGGGTCGCCACCACCTGCCTTTTTCCATAGGGCATCCTGCCAACATGACAAGTTACATTAGAAATCACAACTCATAACACCAGGTTCTTTGCCAGCTGCACTTCCACTACTAGTGCTGCTCTGGGATCAGACTATCCTTTGCACCCCAAGTACACCAATGAGCATTGGGTAACCCATGCCATGGCTTACCCACCTGCAGTTATTTCATTGGTAGCCACTACATATTACTTTGCTTCTGTCCTTTAACCATCACAATAACTATGTTAAAGTTGCTTACAACAATATGTTAAAGTTGCTTAACAATAAATAAGGAATATGTGCTATGTGCATGAGCTGGAATCAGTATTTAACAATTGGCTTAATGCCTTTATATACAATATCTACTGCATACTAAACAGGAGACTTGCAGGAGGAGCTAACAATGAAGGACTTCACAAAACCTGAAGTGGCAGGGAAAAATGATAAAGTGTTTTAAAGTTTATTTTCAAGCATTTGAGAATATACAAGTTCTTCAAAATTACAACAATACTCAGGTGATATAATGCGTGCATCTTATATCAGACAGATCATCCGTCTGCAGATCTCTGTCGGCAGACTCTATGTGAGCTGGTTGAAGCAGCTATCCACATGCACAGCTCTGCAAAAGTGGTGACTCCTCCATGAATAGATCGTCCATCTACAGAGCTATGCATGCGAGTTGCTGCTTCAGCCAGTTCACATATATAGATCTGCAGAGCAGGACCAAGAGGTGGGGAGTCCTCTGCTTGCAGCTTTCCAGCATCCTTTAACTCCCTTTCTGCCGGCTGGA
>CM070039.1:38333465-38371158 GCA_036250615.1 Ptychadena robeensis | reverse complement strand
GGGGGATTTTCTGCTGACAGAGGAGAGAGCACACAGGACACAGGAGCTGCAGAGAGAATGGCTGTGATAGTGATGTCACAGAGAAGAGGCAGAGCAGAGGATTATGAGGCTCCACACACAGCTGATGTTTTCCCAGCAGCCCTTTCACTATGACAAGTGCCCGGGCACAACGTCACAGCATGGGAGGTGCTACCTCGGAAAAACTCGTCTTTCTTGCTTTAAGATTTATTTATTTTTTCTTTTTGGACAGTCATTGCCCTATCTATTGGCAGTCTGATGCCGATAGTGCAAAGTGACTTACAACGTGGTAGGTCCGCTTTAAGGCCCCCATACACCTTACAATCTTTCCATACAATTTCTGTACAATCAAATTTTGTTCTACCAAAACCATGTAACATGAATCCTTCCAATCATTGTGTATTGTATCAGGGAGGCCACTATACTACACAGTTGTTAGTAGATCTAATAGAGATTGTATTGATCGATCTTAAGGTGTATTGGGGGCATTACAGAAATGTTATAAACCAACCAAAGTACTATCCTTTCATTCCCATCAGCTTAGCTTACACATCTGCACCTAGCGAATGAGAAATTTATTTTACTCCGAGATGTGCATAAGCTAAATAAAACATTGTATACGGTGGGTTCAAACATAACCCATACGGTAAAAACTTAACCTTGTTGGCAGGGTGGATTTGATTTAAATCAAACCGATTTAAATCACGATTTAAATCACTAGTCTGTAAGACTCGATTTAAATCAAACTGATTTAAATCAATTATTTTTGCCGGTGTAACTTTAAAATGTGGGTAAGTGAAGATTTTTTAGAACAAAACTTTTCATATTAGTTTTTTATCCCCAGTTTAGGTTAATCAATCATATTTGGACAACTTTTCTGTTGTACTTAGTTTTGAGAACTGCAAAAGTAAACCAAGCATCTGTGATAATATCTTGTAGCATAGAAACTGCCCAATAATCTTACAGAAACACACAGAAGTTGATGGCATAAGCACATCACCCACAATCTACCTTGAATAGACACGGTTGAGGGGACACAACAGCAGATTTGGCAGATGAAATGACATGTCGTTACCCCGGAAGAAGTCTTCAACGAAATGCGCGTTGGGGGGAAATTTGCGCCATTTGGACTATTTTAATTGTCTACGTGTACAGATGTGTACATCCCAAGCATTGTGCATTGCTTCTGATTGATATGATGGTCATTACTTCATCTTTTGCACTGTGTATAATAAATGTATTGCTTTTACATATTGAGTGGCCCGTCCCCTCACCCTTATCTATTCCAGGGGAAATTTTGGGTGATGTGTTTATGCCATTATCAACTTCTGTCTATTGTTTTTGGGATGTTTTTTATGGAATTTATTTACCAAAACATTTAAACATATACAGCCTTATTCTACATAAACTTATCTTTATTTCATCATGGAATAACCTTGGGATGGTAATGTTTTTTCCTCAAAAAGCATTTTATTTTTTTTTTAAAAATCAATATAAATAAAAAAAAATCAGATTTAAATAAAAAAAATCTGATTTAAATCAAATAAATCAGAATTTTTTGATTTTTTTTAAAAAAATCATCGATTTTTATCCACCCTGCTTGTTTACTTGCTTTTCTGTCCAGTAGAATTCAGAATAAGCACAATCATTGCTACACTGTTGTAGACCATAATAAATGCAATTGCCTAGTTGTGCAGTAAGATTTAACATTACATGCTTGTGTAACTTGATTACAGCATTTACCATCTGCTCCCATGACTAAAGTTGTGCTGGGATGTTGCCTACAGCATCTGTTCCAGACCACAATTTTCTAAAATACTTGTCTACATCATTTTAGTAGCAGATCTGAAGTTCATAGGTGAAAAATTATCCAAAATGTTTATTAGGAAGTCATGAATCTTTCCTAAAGCCCATTACCCACCAAGACTTTGTTGACTACATAGAGCCAAAGTAATAGTGGTATCAAACGGTTTACAAATGAGACCATTTTTCTTTTTGTTTTTTGTCAGTACAACCTTCATTAACTCCATCTTGTCTGCAAACCTCAGATAATCACTAAAGTACAATATCTACAGCATTTCATTGTCAGTGATTACTGTCCTGGGCAAGTATGTGGGGACTATGCTGAGTCCTTTCATTTTAATGAAGGTTTTGGTTATAAATCTTTTCCTTTTCATTGTTGAAATCTGCAACGGGTCTTCCTGCCACCCCTCATAGTACCAATCTCTGCTAAATATCCATGAAACATGATGAAGTAAAAGTGTTTATCCACATTCAGGAAAGAACAGAAAATGAGTTTCCAATGGAGAGGAACTGTGGAATGAGGCAAATATTCTGCTATATAAGATAATCACATGGTAAAATTGGTATAACATTTTCCAATGGTAGGAATATTTATTTAACTTAAATTAAGACATACAATTGTGTTATCTCCCCACTTGAAGCTGTTGAATGGATAGTGATGTAAATAAAATTTTGAAGTCACATTTTTTTTAAAAGGCAATATGACTTTTATTATTTCCTTGGCTACCCTATCTCACTACAAGGAGTTAAGGCAGAATTGAAGGCCCCCTGCTGAACGGGCCAGTAACTCATTACATAAGATATGTTCTATCACAACACCAGGCTTTTGAGCCAGCTTAGGCATGCGGGTGGCTGTTTGCTTAATAGATTCTGCTTCGCTAAGTAAACTTTGTTTAATAAGTCGTGACTTTATGCAGGCTAAGACTTGCCATGATGGTTTAATTGAACACACTTGAAGTGCTGTATGCATCGTGATGGGTGAGCTGCAGCCAGGTTTAATATCCGTGCATCAGCATACTTTCAAACATTGTAAGATAGGAGACAGGGGCACAATTTAGCACAAATATGGATACAAAAGGAAACATGTCTACAATACTCCCATATTACATAAACCATGATGAAAACTATATTGTATAACAGGATGGTGAAAGGTTGCCAGGGCAAACATTTGATCAGCATCTACTAACTACCCCCCACCCCCACTCTTATATCTTCTCATTACACTTCCCTGGTACATTCTCCATTTGATATTATAATCCCTTTCTCTATTTTTATTTCTTTATAAATAGGTATTGGGACAGCCTCCAAGTAACTGAATCCAGACATTCCAATGACTTCCATTGTCACAGGTGTGTAAATAAAGTGGCTTACACACCAAACTAACCAAACGCATTCATGTGGATGGATCTAATGAACTTTCCTTTGTTTTGGATCTTTCCCTTGTTTTGTGCACTGATACAGAAAACAAAAATGATGATGTAATTTTCAAACAAAACATCCTGGACAGCGAACCCCACACCCCATACATGGGTCAACTTTTGGTTAGATTCCAGAATGATTGCTTGCCGCGGGGGTTCACAGCGAAAGTTCAGGAATCGAACATGGCCACCCTTTTTTTAATCGATCCCGCTTGAAGAATTGCCATTACTTTGGATAGGAACAGGGCATACACATGCCGATAAGCGGCCGATTTTTAATCTGACCGACGGGCGTGCGCGCTCGCGCCGTCGGTCAGGTTAAAAATCGGCTGCTAGTCGGCATGTGCCCACATGGGGTGACAGATCCCTGTCGCCCCACAGCTCGGCCGGCCAGAGAACGGACATGTCCGATAATCTCTGGCCGGCGCGAGCCGATGGAAGCCGATGCCATAAGCTGCAATGAAGACGGCGTCTCCATCGCAGCTTATGGCCGGCACACAAAGGGTGCCCAGCCGATTGAAGGGGCCCCACAATGCAACGGGATGCTAACGTGATGACGTCATCACGTTAGCATCTCGGAACACATCGGAGTAGGTCGGTCTGACCTACTTGGTGTGTGTATGCCCAGCATAAGTAGTGTGCATCTATTCGATGAACAAATGACTTATGATTGTTCGGCAATTGTTCATCGATCGAGTGGGCATTAACCCTTGTATGGCCACCCTTACTTTACACATACTTTGATACAATGGAGTCACACAAGTACCCATCCATTCTCTATGTTCCCAGTTACCCTCCTGGATGGTATTGGTGACAAATTTTTTTTCTAGAGATGGTGGAATTATTTTTAAAATTCCACTATCTGACTTAATCACAAAACGTGAGTTAATGACAAAATCATCCCCCACATTACTAGAGATATACAGAAGGGTTGGAGGAATATTACAAAAAAGTATTGCTCTAGCACTTTCTTCATAAATAAAGGTCAAAGTCAAGTTGATATGTTTGAGTTGAACTTTCCACTTAAATTTGAGTTTATGCAAAATCAAAAATGTGGCCAACCTTTTTTATTTGTTGAAAACATTCTACAATGGTTTTTTCTTCTCATCAGATAAAATGATGAACACAGCAACTGTATGGAGGTTGCTGGTGCATTTATTAATTCTTGTTTGAGCTGATTTTTGCTTTTGCTAATAATTGCGTGCTTCAAACTTTAATATAATAAGAATGACAACTAGACTAGTTGTTCCCCTAAAAAAAAATGTATATGATCTTTTGTTATATTATTCATTAATAGACAGAAGCTTGGTTAACACTTGTAGATATGGGCCAGATCGATGGCCGCTTCACACCACCGTGTGTGGTCACGGCCATCTATCTGGCCCATATCATATATGGCTATCCCTGTTTTCGAAAAAAGGGATGAAAACAGGGATATCAGACATGACCATAATCCACGGTCAATGTCCATTGCGTCCATCGGCTGAACTGGAGAAACGGCAGTGCTGTGTGTCTTCAGCTCCTCTGATATTGGGCAGCAGCGCGATGACATCATCACGCTGCTGCAGGGAACCTCGAACGGCTCCAATATCGAGCCCTGTGTTCCCTGCTTTAGGGTCCCCACACACCTTTAGATTTCTCTGTCAAATTTCCTTTGGATCTACTTTTGTTTTACCAAAACCATGCAATATGAAGGACTTTCTAAACCATCAAGTCTACCTGTGTTCAATCGCAGAGGACCCGGCACTACATAGTTGTTGGTAGATCTAAAGGATATCTGACAGAGATACCTAAAGGTGTATGGCCAGCTTTATTGTCCAAAAAACAAGGCCACAAAGTGGTTCTGTCTCAAATCGTATAAGGTTACCAGAATAAAATAAGTCAACAGTTTTATTGTTATTGTTGTTATGACTCTCCAGGGTCCTCTGGATCACATGAGCTTCCCCACCAGCATAGCCCTGCTCCTAGTCAGAGCTCTGCTCCCATTCAAAGCACTGTTCCAACCCCACAGCAAAATGTGCAATTACCTAAAAGGATCAGGCGCTCTGAACGTCTTCAGCAGGCAAAGCCATCTGGATTGTGAGATACTATAGTGGGCGCGGCCGCCATCTCTCTGCATTTAAAGAGGAAGGGTGAAACAATACAGGAAATCACCTCCCTCACAGGAAGGGACCCTGATTAACCATTGCCTATATAACAGGGCTTGTTCCCTTGATCCAGTGCTGTTTGATCAGTGTTATGTGCAGGTTAATCTCTGAGTTTTGTCTTACCGTGTACCGACCTTCGCTTGTCTATCCCGTCTTCTCCAATCCTGACCCGGCTGGTTACCGATACCTTTTTGTCTGCCGCCTGCCCTGACCCAGATCTGTCTTAACGTTTTACGAAGCCAGCCACCAGCCCTGAACCCTAGTCTGCCACTTGACCTCGCAAGAACACTTGATACCCTGACCCAACTTCCACCTGATATCTCACCCACCTCACGGGCGGTTCCTGATATTACACACTACCTGGGGGTAGCTCTGGGGAAGTAGGTCCTGGCAACTGTGTGCAGCTAAAGTGATAACTGGTCCCCCTCAAGGGGGCTGGTTCCGTCTCCCAGGAGGGGGCTCCGGCAGAAACCCCACAGTTGCTTAGTTTCCCTGCTTCCAGAGTCCCCTGAGCAAAATACCAGGAGTGTGTCTCTCGCTACTTCGGTAACAGTAATCAAACAAAATTCAGGCATGCCCACTAATGTTTTTATGGGTTTATACACTTTTTGTTTGTCTTACTCTATTTAACTTTTTCCTTGCCATGGCCAGGCTGCTCTTTATAGCCTCAACTGGATGCTGGAAATCCAAAACCTCATCTTTCAGAAGGCTGTAACCATTTCGTGACAACCAACCATACATACAGTACTGCCTATAATACTAAAATATCTATTCCTTCTGTTCCCTACTTTTATAAAACTTGCAAGACAGAACACCACCCCCCCCCCCCCCCCCCCCACACACACATTTTTTTTATCTCAACTGCATTTGTCTGCACACAAAAGTTTCAAAGCTACAAGAAGTTAGGATTTCTTTGTTTTTCATTTGGAAAAGTGCTGTCATGCATCCTAAGGCAAACTTCATGTTTACAAAGACATAATTCTAAATTGGAAAACATTCATGTGTTTGTATATAAAAACTTGTATGTTACAACATTCCATTGCTCATTAAGTTACAGCTTGCCAGAGACAGAGAGATATAGGAATGGTTGCTGTAGACAACATCTTAATTTTTTCTTCTTCTACCATTGAGGCAAACTTCAATATGTCTTCAGTTTTTCTATACACCATGATTAATGTTAATAACAGCAAGTTTTTATAGATTGCATTAGCCTCTCCAGTGGTCCACGTCTGTCAGGCTGAGGCTCCACTAGGGAGACAACTGCACAGCTCAAATTGTCCCCAGTGTGGCATGGAAAGAAAACGTGCTGTAATCTGCGCCCCAAAAGTGCAGCCGCACCAGCCATTGATCTGACATGTTTTTGGTCATTGACAGCAATGGACTAAAAAAAATGTAAAAAGTGCCAAAAACCCTGTGGTTTACCCACGGCTAATCCGGACAGAATGCTTACTGCATGTGTTTTTCTGTCCGTATTAGGGCTTGTTTCCACTAGAGCTTACTGCATGTTTTTTTCTGCCCGTATTAGGGCTTGTTTCCACTAGAGCTTACTGCATGTGTTTTTCTGCCCGTATTAGGGCTTGTTTCCACTAGAGCGATCAGCCATGCGTTTGCATGCGATTTTCTACGTGGTCGGACGTGATTGGATGCGTTTTTCTGATCGCCCCCCATCACAAGTGATCGCACCCATAGAAAATGTATGGATGTGGTCAAAAATCACGCCCCTATTCACTGGGGGCACGATTTTTGACCGCGTCCATTGACATGACACGATTTTTCAATGCAAAATCGTGGACTGCAATCAGATGCAGTCCACGATTAACAATACAGTAGGGTGGCATTTAAAATCGTCCCCTAAAACGCCTCCAATCGCGCCCATCTGCACATGATCGCCTAAATGGAAATTGACAAATCAGTTTCAATGGGAGCGATTGGCTGCGGTCGCGACACAGCAATTAAAAACACGTCCATCCCCTGCTGATCATTCTAGTGGAAACAAGTGGCACCTTAGCCTTACACTTCCTCCTTTCCTGCCAAGCCTCTAAAGCTAGCCATACATTGTCGGATTCCATGGCCGATCGATCACCTATCTGATCGATTCCGGCGATGTCAGCGGGAATCAGAGGTCTGATCGATTGGCCAATTAAGTCTGTCCCATCGCTACATACCACCTTGGCCCACGGATTCCTGGACGATTCCGTGTCCGATCGCTAACTTCACAAATGGCAACTCCCCCTGATGTGTGCTGAATCGGATCAGAAAGACCAACATGTTGGTTCTCTGTCGGATCCGATTCTGTGCCCCCGATCAATCGGACGTGATCGATCGGACAAGGTGGGTTTCAAGTGATTCCGGGACGATCGTTTCGCGTGCACGCGCCCGGAATCAATCCTCCCGGTATCCGCTGGGAAACGGTAACATACAACAGATATTTGCAATGGCCTAGCATGGAAAGGGTGGGACAAACGTTGTATAATGATAATGTTCCCCTCAGTTTATTCACTGGATATATAATGTATACACTTTACTAAAAACTGGAACAAGTGTGGTGTTTTAAAATGTTTAACAGGCATAAAGAGTATACATTAAAAATACAATCTCTGTATTCAGCTACATTAAGTATTCAAGCTCATTTCAATTGGAAAAGTGATCCCCTGAAATACATTCCTTTTGCCACAAGATGTGCTCAGTCTTCCAATGCATATTTCAGACTTTTTGCATTGGGCATCCCTGACTTCAGGATACTTACCATTGTCATGTGCGGACTTCGGCATGGGGAACTCAATCGCCTCCGGAATCGCTGTCAATCGCCTACACTATTTTGAATGGGCTTGTCCCTATTGATAAGATCGCATGTGTTTTTTTTATCTGATCACGCCCATAGACATAAATGGACAATTGCCCGTTTGCAGCTCTGCAGGATTAATCGCCTAAGTGGGAACATAGCCTTAAGCCCCCCATACACCTTAAGATCGATCCATACAATCTCCATTAGATCTACCAACAACTGTGTAGTATAGTGGCCTCCCTGATAGAATACATAATGATTGGAAGGTATATATCACTGCTATGTAGCGCCGGGTCCTCCCTGATAGAATACATAGTGATTGGAAGGAATATATCACTGCTATGTAGTGCCGGGTCCTCCCTGATAGAATACATAGTGATTGGAAAGTATATATCACTGCTATGTAGTGCCGGGTCCTCCCTGATAGAATACATAGTGATTGGAAGGTTTAAAAAGGTCCTCATGGTTTTGGTAGAACAAAAGTTGATTGTACAGAAATTGTATGGAAAGATTGTATGGTGTATGGGGGCCTTTAGAGGGAGTAACGACTGCATATGGTGTGATAGACAAGTATCCAACATTCCTAAAATATATGTTTATTGCTATCGCTGGGTCCTTTTAAAAGAAACCTGTACTGTACTGTACTAAGTGCTGATCTACTTCTGAAAATTAGGTAGGTATCTAGTATGTTTTAAATAAAAACTTTACAAAGGGAGGCTTTATAGTTCCTCAGCATAGCATTGGTTACTTTTCAATCATTAAAAAAAAAACAGGTGGCAAGACTGGTAAACAAAGTGTTATAAATAGGATCAAGCGGCAGTAGCTGGCACAAGCTGTAACCAACACTCCTGTTGCAGTTTGACTGAAACTAGAAAGCAGAATTTTCCCAGGTTTTATAGTTCACCCCTTCTCACAAGAGATCTATTTCTGTCTCTACACCCAAAGATACGTACCCTTCAAAAACTCAATAATTCTAATAAACAAATGCATACTGGAACTGGATTCATAAATAGTGATGAGCGGCATAGGTTATATTCGAATTCGCGATATTTCGCAAATAATTCTACTAGTATATATATAGATATATATAGTATATATAGTCTATATTCGCAATCTCCTTTGTAATTACCTTTAAAATGAATTTTCGAATAGCTGATATTCGCCGAATATATTCGAAATTCGAATATTCGAACTCAAAACTATTCATAAATAGAGTTGTACTTTTGGAAAAACACAGTTAGCAGTCCTGAACATGAGCCCTGCATTACATGGAAACACCTTCATCCACCTCCACATTCCCTAAATCTTCACATTCTTTCCTCAGTTTAAATATGTCTGTACAAGTCTCCACTAAAATAAGCTCTGCCGTTTTTCATTTCCATTTATAAAAATGAAAAAGCAGCAGGAATGGAAACAATGCCTTGAAAAAAGAAAGATGCCAGTAAACATCCTACACATACATTTCTAGATCTTAACTAGAACTTAGAATTCTTAAGTTCAACATCTAAAAAAATATGGGATAGCAAAGTATAGTACAGACACTTCATTAAGAGAAATGGTCAACAAAACCCAACAAAACAGCAGAACCTGGCATGTCAACTCTATGTATTAAGAAAATATATCTCAGCCCCTTTCTGTGGGATAAAATAAAGTGAAACCATGGAGGAACTTGTCATAATGTTCCGGTATGCAGTATGGTGGCCCATTATGACATTTACCTCAATTTCCCCCAATATGATGTGTAGTATGATGCAATCATTAGTTGTTACACCTACTCTGCCCCCACTGGTGCCATGGTATTTCCCTTTCTGTGCTGGGTCTGACTCCACCTTGAGTCTCCTATTGTGCAAGCACTGATGAGGTGACTCCTGAAAATGTGAGTTGGAGTCACAGGGTTTTAGGACCCAGCTCTTTTACCAGTTTCTAAGAATGTGTACATAAATGTTTTTAGGTGTGGCCCTTGGTAGATGTAAGAGGATTTAGTCCTCTCAATTCTGCCAACCCTCTTAATTTGACATACATGTATGCAAGTATTGGATACTGTACACTATAGTTACTTCCACCGACCTCTAAGCTCCTTGGCAAGTCAAATGGCTTGTAATACTCTTAAGGCCCCCATACACGGGTCGGATTCCGGCCGGACTCCGGGCCGATCGATTCTGGGCGCGTGCACGCGAAACGATCGTGCCGGAATCGTGTGCAGCCCACCTTGTCCGATCGATCACGTCCGATCGTTCAGGGGCCCAGAATTGGATCCAACAGAGAACCAACATGTTGGTCTTTTTGATCCGATTCTGCACACATCAGGGGGAGTTGCCATTTGTGAGGTGGACAATCGGACACGGAATCGTCCCGGAATCCGTTGGACAAGGTGGTATGCAGCGATCGGATTCTCTTAATTGGCCGATCGATCACACCTGCGATTCCCGCCAGAATCAACGGAATCGATCGGATAGGTGATCGAGCGGCCATGGAATCCGACTGTGTATGGCTGGCTTTAGAAATAAACGCTGCAGTACTAGGTTGAATAAACTGTAGAAGTGATGGTTTAACAAGAGAAGTGAGTATATTTCACTTTCATGTATACTTCCATGGTCCTGTTAATTCACATGTTTACTTCACTATGGGTGTGTACTTTGATAAGGAAGTCAATTTTCATATAGCAGAGACTGGGGTCAAAGGAAGAAGATCAAGCTTCATTTGAGGTCTGTGATAGCATATTTCTTTATTTATGTCAAAAGAAGTTACCCATTTAAAACAACATTTAGGTTTTCAGAAGTCATCCTAAGGACTTGTTTCCACATATGTCGGGACCCTCTCGTATACGCTTAGTGGGGACCCCAACGTAGCAGATACACTTACCTGCTCCTACCGGCGGAGGATCTGTCTTCATGACGCCGAGCCACTCCGCTGCTGGTAGGCTCAACGTAGTCGAATACGTTGAGTCTTTGCACCGGCGGATGTGTAGACAGACCATTCGCAGGCAATGTCTATCTGCTACGTCCGGAGCCCGCTAAGCGTATATGCTCCGGACGTAGCATATAGACATTGCGAGAGGGTCCCGATGTATGTGGAAACTTACCCTTAGTTTGCCAAGTTCCATGGCAAGAATGTTCTTTAGTGCATGCAGTTGCTTTATACGTGTGACCACTCTCTCAGCCAATAAGAAACAAGCATGGGTTATTCATATTCCAATATAACTGTCAGGTCCCTGCACCTTCCCATCTGGCGGGGTCGCTCCCACCGGCAGCGCCGGTCACCTCCTCACCTCTGCAGCACGCCTCTTCTGGGGACTCTTCTGCTGGGAATGCTTCTGGGGGCACTCGATGCTCATCAGGGGCCTCCCCGGGTTCGTTAGAGCTGCAGCCACGGGACGGTGTCGTGCGCGCGCGAGCCATCGTCTGAGTTTTAGAGGACTGGTAGGGGGAGTGCTCCAGGTCCCTCCCACCTGGGCGGCCCTGGGAGGACACTCCTTATAAAAGCCTACCAGTCCTTCAAGCCTGTGCTGGAGTATTACAGCTTCCTGTCTCATTGTTAATGGTAGTGTGTGCTCATCTTGGCTTGATCTCCCGGTATTCGACCCTGCTCCGTCCCTGACTACGTCTTGACCTCTGGCTCCCCGACCCTCGCTTCTTACTGACTCTCCGTACCGTCTGCCGCCTGCCTCGACCCACGCCTGTCTCTGGATTCCGTTTTGTCTGCCCCCTGCCTCGACCCACGCCTGTCTTACGTTTATGCCTTGAACTCTGCCTGCCACGACCTACGCTACGAACTCTGACCACTCTACAACCTTCCCCCTTAAAGGGACACCGGTCCGCACCTTCCTGGGGGGTGTGCCAGGGAAGCAGGACCTTGCCACCCGAGTGCAGGAAAAGCCAACAGGGTCCCCTCAAGGGATTCCTGCCTATCTCCCGCTAGGGGGGCTCTGGGTGAAGACCCTTGGGTGGCTTAGACTCCCTGCTCCTGGTACCCCCGCGTCAACCCAGGATCTGCGGTGGTAAAGCATAACAATAACAAGCTATGAATTTGAAAGGGACAAAGGCATTCACTTCTCCATCACTATCTATATTCATCATGGAAAGGCTTTTTAACTTTTTATTTAAGCCAATGTTGGAGAGGGGTTATGGGTGACAGGGAAGAACATATTTGCAATGTTTAATAAGTCTATTGATGTATAATTTAGCAATTCAATGCTAAATTGTAGCATTAATACCCTTGTCCTTGATGGTGAACTATCCTATTATAGATAAGAAAAAAGAAGTTGTGGGATCTTAAGTTCTCAAACAACTAAGTATGATTAGTTTTTTTATGCCACATTCATTACACTTTATGAAATGGAAGAATATTATGAGAGCCAGAGTACCTAGCTCTGGTTTCTTGCCTAACACTAGACTGAGCTCTAGTGGGGACTTTTAAGGCATATAGGTCAAGATTCACATTGAATTAAAAAAAAAGTCTATTAACCTCCCTAGCGCACCGCCTGTACCGCACCGTTTTTAACAGTGTGGTACAGGCAATGGCAGCAGTGTACAAGGTACACTGCCTGCCATTTCCTCCCTCCCCCCTCCCCTCTCCACACAGCCAGTGTCATTCATGACACTGGCATTGAGGTCTGGAGAGCAGAAGCCCCTCCATTAACATGGAGGTCTATGGCACTGCTCACCCTCGCCTCCTTCCGCGTCACCGTGATGCAATCAGTGAAGCCGCAGACCCCCGGAAATGCTGCGGCTGGAAGCCTTAGCTTTCCGGTAATATGCGGCTTTCATGGGAGCCCAGCTCATCCAGAGTTTGTTCTTCACACAAACTCTGGACGAGATGGGCTCGTGATGAACACTAAGGAGGTTAAAAGAAAATTCTTGTCACATCACATGATACCAACTGTTATAGAGAAACTCAGGGCCATTTCTCGCGCAACCTCTCCCCCAACAACTTTTCTGCTAGCAGCCAACTCCCCCCACAGTCAACAGGGGACCACAGGCAACAATTTTGCATAGGTCCCCCCAAATGCTAGAAACTACCCTGGAGATGCCTGGGGTACAGGTGGTATCACCACCATCACATATTGTCTTCCCCCTTCCAATCTATGTATCACATACATAAGTCAAGACAGGATATGAATCCTTGATCCACCTCCAACCTGTTTCATCATAATATTCATCAGCATCAAAAGCATATCCATAATGATAAAAATCACTGTAAGTGGTTCAAATTATTCAATGTGAATCTTGATGTACATGCCTCAAAGGTCCTCACTAGGGCTCAGCTAGGGAAGAAACCAGGGCTAGCTACTTTGACCCTTGTAATATCCAATTATGGAGGCTACTGCTCCTGATCCATTTGTGTCAACATTACCTGAGACACTCCCTAACAGCAAATGTTGTCTTCACTTGCCCTGGGTCATTGCCAAAGGCATTTGATGAACATGTCAGCCAAACAACTAGAAATCATATGGTGGTGAAATATAGAAAAGTTATATTTATAAAGGAACTCTACAAAGTGGGTCATGTCCCAGTTTTTAACATTTTACAAAAGTAGAATTTTACTATAAAAATATTAATAGAACTATTACCAAAAGCAGCACAAGTATTTTAAAACTTCAATGAACATTTTGTACAGGACCCCTTTTAAATTCTTTCTCTTTCGCCAGCACATTATAAATCTTATATACAAACGTTTAACCACTTACCAATTGCACAGCCTTTCAGACTTTTCATTCCAGTCTTCATCAGAACTGCTTCCTGTTACATCAGAGTCAAACTGACGTTCCAAAGAAGTTAAAATCCCTGGCATAGATTCAGAAAATCTTGAAGGACTTCCAAGACGCTCACAGTTTTTCTTCTGATCGCTGAGTTTATTACTAGATACATTTATTGGGTCTGCAGCATTGTGATTTATCCTTGTATCATCCCTTAGATGACTACTGCTCGCCTTCTTGGTCTGAAAACTCACAAAGTCACTTATCCCTTTCCTGCAATGTTCTGCTACATGGTTTGTCAACAGCATCTGCAAACGTTTCTTGTTTCGCTCTGCTCGTTTTATAAGGACTCGCTGTTGATTTAGACATTTCATCAAAGACGATTTGGCTTTAGTTTCCTTATTTTGTAGGGTCTGTGGTTTCTTTTCCAAGTCTGTTAAATCTGTTGAGGAATGATTACTAGCGAGTGGAATAGACAGACATTTCCCCTCTATTCTTCCATTCAGCCTATATTTAGGACCGGGCGATCCATGCATGCCTTCAGCCTCAATCACAGATAGGTCCCAAAGTTTGTTCACATCTGCTAAAACCTGGCTTACAGTCCCTGGGAAAAGCTCCCTCTTAACTCTCTTTTCAGCAAAGAGTGGGCGAGTGTCTGTCCTCTGTCTGCAGTTGTCTTTCCCTATCTTACTCCTGACACTGTCCTTATTATGAACATTTAAAATAGAATTTGATAGAAGAAAGTGAGATTTATATGGAGGCAAGGAAGAACAATCAGACTGTGAGCTTTTCTGAAGGAAACATTCACTGCCGGTGTGAAATACAATCGAGCTGTTGCCTTTAAACAAATTGGTTTGCTCCATGGGTTTAGGGTTACTCAAGCACACACTAGAACAAGTACCCAGGCTCTTTAAACCATGAGAAGAGACCTGAACCCCAGTCTTCTGATTCGCTGTCTCTGTAGGCGCTGGGGACATTGCTTCTTCTACAAACAATTTCAGGGAGTTCTGTAAACAAACACAAAACACGCTGATGAAAAATCACATATAAAGGTGTTCCAGACTTGGCAAACAGTCAGTCTGTAACTGCCATTTTGCAATTTAAGTTGTAGGAAACTGCCATGTATATTCTTCCTTGACAAAAGGTCTATTATTTAACGGTTATCAAAATTAGGTAATAAAGCATTGAATGCAGTCATCTAAGGTCTACTGCAACCTCTCGGCAGAGAGTTCCTGTAAGCTGGCACAGAGAATTTTTGGCAAACAGCCGACAAACACTAGAGCTCTGATACAGAAAAAGCAGCCACCCTGCACATTCATGTAGACATGCAGGCATATAAACTCCACAGCTTTCAGTAACCATGTAGACTTGGAATGCACTAAAGTCGGCTGTGTGTTACAGTGTTACTCATTTAAAATGGCACCCCAACCCACAGTAAAGCAGGTGCTAATGAGCCCAGTCGGTGCTCTGTGCCCAGTCTTAGCACACTAAAGTGATAATATATTCAAAGCATGCATAAAAAAACTCTTAATGTGTCATTCATCTCTGTAGATGTAGATATTGTGGGAAAAATTATCTTCAAATTGACACAGTATTCAAGACAGTAGGAGTCAAGTGACCATAGGTATAGTTACAATGATGTATATACTTAGATAGACAACAAAATGCATTCTATTATTAGAGTGAGCCTAAAAAGCATTGAGCACCTCTTTAAATCAGTTTCACTGATGGGCCCAGTTTTATTGACTGAATGAAAAAAGTATCCGGGTGGGGGGATCACTTAAAATGACACAGGGGGATCAGAGGGGGGAATCAAAATGGCACAGGAGACTCAGAGGAGGGATTACCATTGTAGTAACTCCTGGGTCATTTTGATCGCTCCTTCTGAACCCCCCTGTCCAGAGTTACAGTACCGTATCTTCGAGTTGCCTTATTTTCAGAGGGGATGCCTTATATTTCAGCGTGAGGAGTGTCTTATTTTCAGAGGATGCCTTATTTTTGGGGAAACAGGGTATCTACTCAACTTATAACCAATAGAGGGGTGCTCAGTGGTAAAATCAGACAGGCCCAAAGCTGAGGGTTCACTTACTATTACATGAGCCATGGCAATCTTTCTGGCTGTTCCCACAGTGTTCTGTCGATGCACAAGCTGGAAGGTTAACGTAGTGCAGTACGTCTACCTCTGGCCAGCGAAACGGCAGAACGACGTGGGAACAGCCGGTGTTGTAGGCAGGTAATGTGGATCAGGTCTGTCAAGGAATGGGCTTGCGCAGGGGGTGCCGACAGAGCCAATACACATTACCTGCCTACAGCGTCGGCTGTTCTCACTTCCTTCTTCGACTCCGTCGGCATCCCCTGCACAAGCCGGCTGTTGTAGGCAGGTAATTTGTTTCATTTATAAATCGTAGGGGTTACTCCATGAACGTTATTCTACTCTCTAAACGGTTTCACATGAGCGCCGCAGGACAGTCATACACGTCCTTCAATATGGCGAACCCATCATTATATCGTTCTGCAACCTTGTCATTTAGCAGAGTAAATCACGTACACTTATGGCTGATTATTAACAGCATGGTCAGCCGAACATCCAACCACATACACAATGTTCAAACAATTGGCTATTCATTAAAAACTGGAAGAATCCTTTGTTCTACACTGGGAAAGCCAAGCTGAGACAGGAAAAGAATGTGTTAGATAAAATCCCAAGGAGATCGTCTTATTAAACTTCAGGAACAAAGCGTTTGCGTGGCTGATAACAATAGAAACAATTTACTGTATTCATTCTTGTAAGCTAAAAGTAGCAAAATAAAAGCAGGATGGGTGGAAAAAGTAAGTACACCCCTATATTTACCAGTACTTCTAATCCATTAACATTTAATTAGGCAAAGGATTGAATTCTGCAGCAGAGGTATGGTTGTAGAGCATCAGATATCAAGGGGCTTGAGTTCTTTTGGCTGTTGATTTTATTTTAGTTTGTGTTCCTGTTAGGAAATTTGCTTTGTTCATCCTGATGCCCACCAGGGCAGCATGACTTTGTATGGGGATGGGTATTCCAATGACAGCTGTCTCAAAGGAGGATCCTATTGGATTGTATGGGTTAGCTCTACAAGGCAGGAAGTGAAAAGAAAATTTCCTAGTTGGACTAAAAAAAAAACACAGAGAGGATGTTGTGGAAATCTGTGTTTATAGGTAATTTTAATGATGTTCAGGATTTTGATCCTAAGAGGTGTAGGTACATAATAGTTACAGCCAAACATATGCTGACTATATGAGTCAATAAAAGTATTTTTTAATAGATTTCTCTGCTATAGTTAAATTTGTATACGTTTTATTTATACCAAAAGACTGACAGAGACATGGAGCAGATGAAGTTTTAGGCAAATCGCAACTTAACTCTAAACTCAAGCCTTGAACCCCCCAACTACCATTGCCCAATGTAGAGAAAAGGACATATCGGGACAGGGCAAGAAGGCTTGTGAGGTCAGAAGGGGAGGAGCCAAGCTTAGTTTATGGAGAACATTTGCATATATTCTCATTCTCCTGTATTATCTCTTCATTTACATGAAATAAACTTCGGATTCCTTATTTTGTCCACCTTCTTGATGTTTACAGATCACAGTATTTATATACAGGATGCTCTCCGAGATGTTTGTATTACTTTTTTTTTTATTTTCAAAATATATCAGATTCATTCTTCTACAATAAAAAGACACGGGTATACATATCTCTCATGCATTGTGCATCATGTGCCCAGGTGTACCAAGCAATCCTGCCAGCCACATAGGGCATCGTAGTTCATGTGGTAGATCCATTAATCAGTCCTTTAGTTATTGGGGATGATGGATCACTTAACAACCCCTGAGGACTCCTAAATACACAGATGTTCACTGATCCTTATAATAATCCAATGTCTCTGGTGACTCAAATCTAGTGTACTTTGACAGGCAGGTAAGTGCCATGGTGTGAAGGAGTGGTGACAACCTACATACGTACTCTGGATCTTTTCTACCCTCCGATAATTTGCTCATATTTTACCACAGCTAACTTCTCACAAGCCCCGCCTACGCGTAACATGTACAATGACAATCGGCCACTTACGGGCCCGCGGACATTGCGATCTATAAATAGGAACATCGTAACTCTCACCCCTCAGAACTCCCGGGAAGGATCGGCTGCGCGCACCGGGCACTGTGTGTGGAGCAGCCGAGAGAAGCTGTGAGACGCGGGACTCGCCGCTGTATTCCGATAGCCGAGGACCAGGAGATCGCCTCTCACCCTCCGTCACCGAACACTCTGCGACCCCTCCGATCCGCACCGACAGCTCCCTCGTAGATGACGGGAATGCAGAAGGCTGAAGACGAGCTTAGCCTATCAGCTGCCTAGGGACAGAGAACGTCATTCAGGAGTGAATCCATGCATGAGAAGGCTCGCCTCACTCGCCTCCAATGACGAGCGGGGTGGGCGTATTTATGCAAATTACAGAAATCTACTAGCCAATGACAACACACTAGAAGGCGTTCTTCTGTGGTGGGCGGGGAGCGGATCAGCTTGGCTACGTCACGGTGTAAATATTATGAATGAGATCAGCGGCGGCGGTGGAGCGCTAGAGTCTCTGAGGATGTGAGGACAGACGGCGGGAAGGGGGGATACAGTCCTACCCACCGATCAATCAGATCACAGATCTCTACAAGAAATAGCTGGTCTGCCCCAGCACATGTTATGTGGGGAAATCTCACCTGTATGGGGAAACAGTCCAGCCCATAATTATTCATGCACTTTTATTCAACCAGCATGCTATTTTTTGATGGGAAATGACATAGGTGTCTCCCAAAAGATAAAAAGACCATGTACACGAGACATTTTTGTGGAAAAAAACATTTCTCAGCTTTTATCTACATTTGAGGAAAAAGTGTCATGTTCAAAATGATTCATACCCTTCTCAATAATAAATAGAAAAGCCTTTATTGGCTATTACAGCGCTCACATGCTTCCTATAATTGCAGACCAGCTTTTTTCATGTCTCCACAGGTATTTTTGCCCATTCATCTTTATCAATGAGCTCCAAATCTTTCAGGTTGGAGGGTCTTCTTACCATCACCCTGATCTTTAGCTCCCTCCACAGATTCACAATTGAATTCAAGTCAGGACTCTGGCTGGGCCACTCCAAAACATTAATGTTGTTTTCTGCTAACCATTACTTCACCACTTTTGCTGTGTGTGTTTTAGGTCATTGTCATGCTGAAATGTCCACTGGTGCCCAAGGCCAAGTTTCTCTGCAGACTGCCTGATGTTGTCATTGAGAATCCTCATGTATTGCTCTTTTTTCATGGTGCCGTATACTGTGATTAGGTTCCCTGGTCCATTGGCTGAAAAACACCCCAATGCATTAGGTTCCCACCACCATGTGTGACAGTAGGGAAGGTGTTCTCTGGGTCGAAGGCTTCTCCTTTTTTACACCAAATGAAGGAAACATCATTGTGACCAAACAATTCAATTTTTGTTTCATCTGACCATAACACAGTATACCAGAAGTCTTCTTCTTTGTCCAGATGAGCATTTGCAAAGGCCAAGCAAGCTTTTGTGCGCCTTATCTGGGGAAGTGGTGTCCTCATTGTTCTGCATCCCAGTGTACAGTGTCTGTTGGATTGTCTGCCTTGAGGCATTGCCACCAGCAGAGCCTTGGTGGTGATCCTTGGATTCTTTTTTATCTCTCTCACTATCCTCCTGGTCCTCTGGGATTTTCCACAGTGCGGAACATCTTGTAGTTTTTAATAATACTTGCACTGTAGCCACTGGAACTTGAAAACATTTATATATGGCCTTATAGCCCTTTCCTGACTTGTGAGCAGCCACAAGGCGCAGCTGCAGGTCCTCACTGAGCTCTTTTGTCTTAGCCATGACTGTCCACAAACCAACTGCAGAGAGCTGCTGTTTTTCACCTGTTGAGTTGATTAAAACAGCTGTTCCCAATTAATCAGGGTAATTAGGATGCTTTAGAACAACTTTAACTATTTGGAATGGTAAGAGCTCTGATGGATGTGTAGACACATCTCAATGGATGCGCAAAGCAGGGTTTTCCCACATAGTGGAGTCAAAGCCTTAGGCTAGGTATCCACAGCGTACCTAGAAACAGGTGGTGCGGTAGGCATGTATATGGATGGGCTGCGTCCACATACCCATCAAGGAATGGGATTAATGCAGGGGGTGTCGGTGCAGCCCATAACGCCATGGAAACCTAGCCTCAGACTTTACTATGCCTTGAACCCTAAAGGGATTTTAATGCAGTACAGAAGCTGACCATTGAAAGCAATGGGGTTATGACAGGACTGTCTCCACAGCCTGTCAGAGCCCTAATTCCATTGGTCCAAACCTCAGTCACATTAATGTCAAGGTAGAGCTCCGCAACATTTGTTAAAGTGTGTGACTTTAACAAGTCTTTTTGAGTATTGTACCAGTTATTTTCAATAACACTAGTTAAGTACAATGCGGGCAGATGTGATGGTTGTGTTGGGCAGCATTCAGAATGATTGTAAACATAAACACACTTACAAAAATATGTGAATAGCTTGTAATTCATTTGTTAGTACAGAGTACAGATCTGCCCAAATCCTGACACTAGAGATACAAGATATATATTGGCTTCTTGTGGGATTTGCTTTACAGTCTCCATCTTCCCAGGACTGAGCAATGCAGAAGACTAGTATCACAGAGGTCTCTCTTTACAGGTACCTTGTCAACCTAGCAAGAAATATTTGCAGAGGGAATATGTGGATTTGCTGATGTGGATACCGATCCAGGTTTTAGCAGTGCAATCCTATGCTCAAAACATAGATCGCATTTAACAACACACGTGCACTTCTGCACTACGGTAATGACAACCCAAACTTTTTGTGCATTTCATAAAAAGCATCCTGTGGTGTGTTGAAGTTTAAAAGAGCCCTTTAAAAAAAACACTAGTAAATGTACAATAGTAAAGTGCTCACATCTTTTCTTTCCATTTTTTAACTGGTTACATAATCTGGCTTTTTCAGGAAAGCAAATAATCCCCCCCCCCCCCCCCCTCCAGTAATGAATAATAACTGTGCAGAATCAGCATCTCACCTCCTTATATAACCTTGTAGCTGGAGGCGAAATATATATAACTCCTCCAGGCATTATATTTTTGTTCCCCATCCCATGCATTGTTTGGGTTAATTGACGTCTTTTACAGTGTAGACATTATATTGTAGGAGGATGATATAACGGTGCTTCGAATGACAGAAGAAACTTTTCGAGGAGGAACCAGGAGAGGTGACTGAGGTAGCACAGGGTCAGGTTATATTTCTTTTGAAAGCTTTTAGACATTTAAATAACAAATAACCTTTGCTGTGGGGGACCATGCAAGGGGGATCAATCTTCTAAAGCTATCATCACTCGAAGTAAAGCAAAGAACTAAACAAGGATATTTAACATTAACACACCCATCGCTTTGAGTCTTTCCTGGTGATCTTTAAATGACAACCAGTACAAATAATATAGAAATGTCCTCCAACCCACCAAATTGTGGATTGTGCAGTAAAATATTCACTTTTCCTGTAATAAAAGACTGTTAACAGTTGGGTCCTCTAACTACTGTGCATGCATGGTGTGAAATTTATAGGATAGAATTGTGTGCACGTAATGTAGAAAAGGTACAGGATCATAAGATGCACCATGGTTTTTGGGAGGAAATCAAGAAAAAATTATGCCTCCTCTGTGACCATGCTGTGTACCATTATTTACATGGAAGAGGCAGTGTTGAGAGCGGGCGTTTGAGTCTGTCTGTGCGTTTGATTCATCGTCTCTCAGCATTGCCCCTCCTCCTGCAAAACACCCATATAGAGATGCATGCAGAAGGAAAGCCCTCCTTACAGCCTAGAGACCCACAGAGACTAGTTTTAACATGAAAGGAGGGGTAGTGCTGATACTCACAGAAGAAAAAAAGAAAAGAAATAAAGATTGCATTGCCCCTTCTCTTGAGTAAAAGCCTGTTCGTAAAGAGGCACTACTAACATCCCAAAGTCTCTCCACTCCCCTGTTCACTGCTTGAACATGCTATATATTCTCTCTACATTATAGAGTGAAAAATACAGTACCTTAAAAAAAAAAAAAAAAAAACTTGTTTTTTATTAATTAATTTCTTTTATACACAACTTAGTGATTTCTCAAATCAGTTAGTATCAAAACATTAACAATTAAACATTCACATATGTTACAGGCACTTGGTGTAGTCTACAAAGGATGTTCATTTGTCTTTTACAATATCTCTCGCAATGAGTTCCTTCATAATCTCGTTGGTGCCACCATAGATTGGCTGTACCCGAGAATCCACATAGGCCCTGCAAAACAAAGAATATAAGTTGTGCTTGTACAAGAACCTACAAATAATGAATGACGACTTTCATAGAAAAGCACAATATGCGGCATTTTTATGTAAAAAGGTTCAACATCTGAACGGCAAATCATATTCTGAGATAATCACGGTGTAGGTCCAGAGACTGATTTGGTTCGGCATGAATTCCACAGCTGAAGTATGCAGGATACTCCCACTGTGGGATCTCTGTTAATTGGCCACACTCACTTTCTTTTTCCATCATCATCATGGATATATCAACAAGCTGGTACGGAAACTGCAACGTTCATCAAAATCTACTATAAATAACCATCTTTTCACTACTGAAGTACTTTCCAAATATATCTTTGGCATAGAATAAGTGGAAGGAAAGGCTTAGAGCTTTTTGCAATGTATTCCTTTACTTGGTGTTACAAATCTTCCGCATTTTATTTCAGTTCCATAATACATTCATCTTCATCTCTGAATACTGTTTAATACATAAAATTTTCTGTCCTTTACATTAAACTGTCCTTCTCAGATAAGCTTATAGGATGTGTTAGCTTCTCAAACAATTCAGTGCAAGAAATATTCTCCTGTAGCCATTCTATCACCAACATGTAAATGGCATCACACCTCAAGGATGGTCATGTATGTGTACTGGATGATGCATACATAATTAAACCAATATTGTTAAGGTCCCCATACATGGGTCCATTTTCAGTTAGATTCCAGAACAATCGATCACCGTGCACATTCGATTCACGAAGGCCACTCTTCCTTAAAGGAGGATTAGTCAGAGAGCCCATATGTTGGTAAAACCATGTTTTATTGCCATTTTTTGGCAAAGTGGTGCACATCGATTCACCGTTCAATCAACGAATCCTCAAGCACAGCGTGGGGACATCATCATGCTGCGCTTAAGCATTCATCGATTGAGCAGGTATCGACCTGTGTATGGGGACCTTTACAAATACAAAAGGCAGGGGGGTGGTGGGATTGGTGAAACCAGGTTACAGTTAGATGTATGGCCCTTGGAGAGAAAGACTATGGCATCTGATATCTGGCAAGTCATTTACTCTTTTATTGACATATTTTACAGGAGTGGGGTGAAAGTACTGCAGCATTTGGGATGAAAAACAAAGTATTTGCAGGCAAGCTGTGTGCCGTCTATGGATCTAAGGCTAGGTCTACCAGAAACTGTGGGTGGCATTATGGACCATGGTTTGCATGCTGTTTCAGAGAGTTTAGGACCTATACTTCCCATTAGAAAAACAGTCTATATGGCACACACCAGAAACACATTGGCAAACAATGGGCACATTATGTGATGTGAGCAAACCCCACCTGATGCTCTTCCGGCACGGTATGCTCACATCACATAAGGTGCCCATGATCATCGTTTACAAAATGGGCACGTTGCGTGTTTCTGGTTCGTATGTGTATGCAGTATAATCTGGCACGTCGTTTCTTGGGGGGTTAAAGGGGGTGGCTGCACTACGTGGTGGGCGTGGGGAAAAGCCCAAATCACATGACTTTTTGTTAATGGTTACGGCTGTGTCACTTTGAACAACAAAAGAAACCAAAACATTTCTACAAAACTAACTCTGTAGTATAAAAATACTTACTTTGCAATGGGGTATTCCCACATGTAGCCCCAGCCTCCATGAAGCTGAACACCTTGTGTGGCAATGGTATTCTGGAGATCAGATGCCCTAAAGTAAAAATATCATTATAAAATACTGTACATAACATGTAAATAAGGTTTCCTTTCCCTTATCCATTTGTTAAATAAAAAAAATCTCCTCTCTAGATATAATGATCATTTACAACTGCAGAGCCAATTTTTTTTCCCATGCACACAAGACTCCTTTGAGACATGCAAGACTGGGCATTAAAGGAGCCGACATGCTGCAAAACATGACATATATCTGGTTTGCATCTTCAATCTTTCTAAGTCTTCTCCGATGGCGAAGGCAGTGCCAAATGCAGAGCCAATGTTGCCTTGTGGGGGCAGATGAAGATTCTGTTTAAGCTCTAATTATAGCTTTGACTGGCAGGGCTTCCCCTCACTCTTGTGGGCGAACAAACATGAAGGCTGAATGTAAAGCTAAACAAGGTAAATAGCAGATTGGATGCCCAAATATTTTTATAAAGGGCTTTTGTAATACAAACAGTGGAACCTGCACAGAAAGGGTCAGTCATACTTTATTCAATGGGAGTTTCCAAAAAGATCTAAAGCCCCATACAACACCTAACAATCTTTCCATACAATTTATGTACATCACATTTTGTTCTACCAAAACCATGTAATATGAGAAGACCTTTCTAAAGCAGGGTATATTTGAGCCGTTCTATTACCACCCTGCAGCAGCGTGATGACTTCATCACGCTGCTGTCAATATCACGAGCATCTCCTCCTCTCCTCAGCCGGCTTTGCCTGGAAACAAGCAAAGCACGGACATCGCCGTATTAATGGTCATGTCCAATAAGGCTGTTTTCGAGCGGTTGATTTGTCCGGCTCGAAACAGCAACAAGGGCAACTATAGGGGTCCGATAACCCCATTGATTGTGACCCATATATCCATGTCTGTACCCTGCTTAATCCTTCCATCAGGGGGGCCACTATACTACATAGTTGTTGGTAGATCTAATGAAGATTGTATGGATCAATCTTAAGGTGTATGGGGGCTTTACTGACAAGGAAAATTATTAGTTCTTATCTACTAGCTGCAATGTTTACTATCAAATAAGGATGGGCTCTATAAAGATGAGATCTCAAGATTGTCTGCAGAGAATAACAAAAGATAGGTTTTCTATATTAACCCACTTGTATATGGCCATATCCTTACAGACCAATTTACATATTTGCACCAACCAAGCAGTAGTGAAAGTTAATCATCAATTTGTATATGTATCTCACATACTGTGACCTTGGCACTTTAACATGATTTATGTCCACATTATTCTCCGTATTGTTTGGTGATCACGCGTTTCACACCACAAAGTCACTTCGTCAGGAATGCATGATGATACTAGTAACATTTTGATCGTGGATTATGTGCTTCTGTCCCAGTGTTGCAAATTGCAGAATAGCAGTCCAAAATCCGGATTGATATTTGGGTCAAGAGGTTCAGGGAGAAATTACAGAGTCCCAATCTCACAGTGGGCTTCAGTATGTAGCCATGAGCCATATGTCGAGAACGAAGCAAGGAACTACCTTCTTATGGGGCCCATTTTTTTTTATTATTATTTTCAAAACTATATCCAAATGGATTGATATTGATTGATAACGTCTGATTCAGTCCCCACAAGAGACATGAAGGGTAAAGTCTCCCATACATGCATAGATCCCCGGGCGGGCAAAACAACACACCACCTGGAGCGATCGACCAGGATTGTACCACAAGTCGTTTGCACGGCAATCCGACTTGTTGGTTCTTTTCTGGTCAATCCATTACTTTGGATGGGCTGGTTTCCCCATTCAAAGTATCGGCCGGCATATAGCGCTTTGATTCTCTATAACCGATCAGCTGCAGCGTGATGATGTAATTATGCTGCAATCGCCTGTTTATAGGGGCTTAAGGCTCCACTGGTGCAGACAGAAAAACAGGTCAATGAGGTCAATGGACAAAATTGCAGCAAAGCGTGTCCTATCTGCATTCATTTATTTCAATGGACGCAGCTGCTGGGCATTGGGAGGCAAATTGCAGCACGGCTCAAAAAAAAAAAAAAAAAAAAAAAAAGCATGGTAGAGACTGTTTTTTTCTGCAACTATGGAGATAGGCACATTGGGGACAATGGGAGCAGAGACGCTCCCAACCGCCCATTGGAGCCTCAGCCTAAAAGTTTCTGTTCGCCATAATAAACTTATTCTAAAACTGTTGGTTAAAATCCGGTCATGTTTTGTAACAATTTGTTCCGGAAAACATGTTTGTAATGCAAGCACTCCTATTTCAACATGAATTTCCACATACAAAATATGGAAATGCAGAGGATTTGTTCCACAACCTGAAAAATTTATGGGTTTCACTTCCAATAACTTGGAATGAATGAATGGAAGGTGCACAGCAAAATGCCTAACCGCGAAAGAGACAACACAAAAAGACTTGTATTCCACAACTTTGCTTGGTTATGAAGTCACAAAACAAATCGTACTTATTATTCAAAACATTCGCACACCAATTGTTGGGAAAGTTCTGTATATCTAATCACTTTAATAAAATGTACGGAAACTTTGGTTTCCCTAACAGCCATGGATATCCTAGACTAGCATTCTTTAAGGTGGAAGCTGATTAAGGTGAAAGTATCCTAAGAGTTCCCCCTGATTGAACAGGGCCTGGGGACTTTAAGCCATGTTATTGTTCCTACAGGGGAACTCTTTAGGTGATACATTCACCTTAATCGGCTGCTAACGCCATGGATAGTCTGCAGTGACAACAAGTGCCAGTCAGTGCGCAACCTTTACGTAGAACTTAAGCTTTCTTTAGTCTATTGTTAGTCCACAAAAAAGCCATAAAAACTAAATTAGTTAGGTTACCATATGTAACAAAATGTCAGCTCATATAGATTGCACTTTTATGTGCTGTAAATAGGGAATTGTATACCCGCTTCTACTTGACAATGCTGTGAAAGAATCAGTGAACAAGTGCCAAAATCGTGAAAGCCTCAAAAGACAGCACCATGGAAACCAGGATCGTGGTCACCAGTTTTAACACTTCCAACTGTTTACACTACTCTCTAGCGCAATTCTGGGAAATCACATCTACAAAACACACAATCTAAGTCTGCAACACAAACTATCTATAAGCCACCCCCACATGCCATAGTGCTGCAGCACAAAAACAATTGTTGTAGATTAACACAGGGCTACGTATTTGTTCCTATTATACGGCCAGACTCATTTTCTCATGCATACCAGTATTTTGCCATGGAAGCATGGGCAGAGTCCAGCGTTTTTTTTTTTTCCGCATGAAGCTGGAGACAGCTGTCTAAGAAGGTGCGACCCGACACAGATCTGCGTCTTCATCTCTGCCAGCTTGTCTGCACGCGTCTTCGGAGACAAAATATGGAAATATTCAAGAACAAATTAATTTTCTTCTGTTGTAAATACATAACCACCCTAATAAAATGTTTTATATTATGAAATGCTGCCAGTGCGATAAAAATGCTGCATAACAAATAAAAAATCTTCTGCTGTTCACAATATGTTATTGCTAAATGTTTTTACCCAGTTCCATGACAACGTTTCCCCTCTACCCAAGGTTATTTAGAAGAAACTATAAACATTTAACACACATTTCTAAAGTTTAATTATGATAATCTAGGAAAACGAATGAGTTAATGACCAAACTAGGTTTAACTAAAATGTTAATATTAATTATAAAATGTAATAAACTTATTGTGGTTATAACTACGAACTATTTCAGATCATCATTCTAAAGCTTATCCATAATTAGTTTTTTTTGCTTTCCTAGGAAGGGGCAGATTTAATGTGGGTACATCATTTTCACCAAGTCATTAAAAAAGTGGCTTGCCAGCCACAAATGTGGACACCCCTGCCCTACAGATTAAAGGGGCAAAAGAGATTTAGCCAAATTCAGAAGTGATTTAGCCATTTTGCGTGCAGGCTGTTTTTCAATCATTGTATTTGTTGTCGCAGATACATATGACATCCATATTTTCTGTTGAATTGCTGTTAAATTGGCTATACATGAATGCACAAAACATGATTATTGTTGGATATTTGGACTGGGCTGCTCCCCCCTTCTCCTTTACCTTTTGGAATGCGTCATCTTTGAGCACCTCAACCCACATGCGAGTAGCCCACACCTCCAATACCCAAGTATAGCAGATTGAATAAGTCAATGTAGTTGAGGACACCCCGTTTAGGGCGGTCCTTAAGCTCATTATATTTTTTAATAATATGTTTTCTTTTTTTCATTAGAATCAATTCCTACTCAAAGTACTCAGCATCTCCTGAAGAAGCCACTGAGCGGGTAAATGCATTGAGTATATGACCCAGGACCAGTAGAGGCCCCCATTGGGTTAAGGACCATGCACATGTGCAATTTTGACCATATTTAAATACCGTATTTTCCGGCGTATAAGACGACTGGGCGTATAAGACAACCCCCAACTTTTCCATTAAAATATAGAGTTTGGTATATTCTCGCTGTATACGACTCTTCCAACGCCGCCAAATAAAAAATGATGTCTTTCTCTGACTTTTCAACCAACAATCTCAACACCCTTAGAAGTCTAATCTTTTTTGTATGAGTAAGGATAGGAAAGTAAGCATGTATGCAGCAGAGTAGTGCTTTATGCTCATAGGGAACAATATTTTATATGGGTCTATTATAGGAAGTGATTGTGCTCAGGGACCTGAAAATTTGCATGGTATAGTCTTAGGGGTTAACTATAAACCACAAAATGTCACGTTCTACCATGCAGGGTGAACTCGGGGTGTAATTAGCAGTAGGTGAGCCATTACTGACACTGAAAGTTTCATCATTATACTATAATGGTTTTCCTGCTATGAATGTTCAATTTACACACGGTTTTGTTTTCTACTAGCACAGAGGGAGAGGGTGTGTTCTCTCTCTGGAGAAGCATCCTGTAGCCATTGTAACACTGCTCTCGTTCCTTGTATCTCAGCCAGCAGGCACACAGATCCCGTTACCGGCTCCCCTAAGTGGTCCCTGCACCCCCCCCCTGCCGCCACATCTGGCGTATAAAGACGACCCCCCGACTTTTTGCACACATGTTCCTGTGTTCAAAAGTCATCTTATATGCAGGAATATACAGTATTCTGTTTTTTGTGGATACTGCACCAATTGCATTTTGTCCTTTTTGTTTTTTAACGTGGTAAAATAAAACTGTAATTTTGAACATATTGACCTGTATTGCAACTTTAAAGTCCCGTGAGGCTAGGCACCTTATTTGAGCTGTACCTCAGAGTGTTTTATCTTTTTTCAGACCATGAGTTTAATTTTTGGGATATAGCGCTATTGACTGTTAATATTTCTCCACCACTGCTGAGGCCACCATGACTTTTTTGGAAAAAAACTTTTTTTTTACATTGTAGACCTGTAATTTTCCAAGTAATGTCTGATTGCTTTGTGAATAACTCACATATCAGATAATTAAATTTCAATATTCCTTTATCAGGTAATTAGCACTGCAACCACCAGATGGCGCTGCAGATGTCCAGGTTTTGGAGACTGGGGGGGGGGGGTGGGTTATTGTGATCTGTGCAGCTGCCTCAGAGACGACCAGGCTCAGTGATTTGGCTCTCCTGTGTCTCGGATCTCTGCCTGACGAACCCACTTCATCCACTGCCGTTCTGACAGGGCAGAGCTGGATGATCTGGGACCGTCGAAACGGCAGGGGTGTTAGGTCTATCCTATTAATTTCGAATTATTAAAAATTTATTTCATTCATACTGATCGATTCGTTTCCCAAGGCCCGTGACTGCTCCATACTATCATAGGATGCAAATTGATCCAAATATCTACAATGCCTGTCTAATATTTAAACAACCATTAAGTTTACCACATTCTGATCACTGCTCAATCATTTTAGTTTCTATCTCATCAACATTGGGTCGATATAAAAAAATCGAATTCAAAGATTACTTAATATGATTTTTTAGGCCACCATGACATTATCCTGTTTCAGTTGGTTTTTCATTGACAGGACTGCAAGGGTTTATCTCTGCATTGTATACTCTTGATTCAAAAGTTAAAGCTCAAAAACAGTAGACACTGGCATACTCTTATCCCATCCTTAAAACGTAGACTTCAGTCCTGCTGCTATATTTTTATACTTCAAAATCCCCCCTTCTGTGCAGCGCTCTGACCTTATTTAAATTTTTCAGATCTTTTCTACCTTAAACGACGGTAAAAATTTTTAAATCAATGTCTTTTTCTCCTGCTGTGTAATGGCCTGTGGAGGGAACAGTGCCGATTTTTATCAAGCATAAAAGTCAGGAGCAGATGGAAAGAAATAGGCGAGGCTGGACTTCTTTCTCACTTATCGACATATTGAACATGTCCGTAATTTTTTTAACGTTTTCATTACTTTAGATGGGGGCCAAGCGTCTCCATCCAAGTAAGTGCCGGCGATTCTCGGCAAAACAGTCAGCATGCCCCGGATCCAACAGTAGACATACTACACCATATTTCTTATGCATCTCCAGTTTCTACATTTTTACAGAGGCAAAAAACAAACAATACCCTGTAAGTGGCGCCACGGTCTTTCCAAAAGCCTTCCTTTGTCTGACATAGTTTTCGGGTTTTCCTCAAACTGAACTCACAGCTTGCAAATGGCCATATCTGCAATCATAATCGTTCCTACAATATAGGCAGATCATCATGTGTAAAACATTATTGGAACCTTGGAGTAACCCTATTTATTGACGACAAACACATTGCTACTTTTTCGTAAATCATAGAACTTGCACCTAGCCCTTTTATGGAAAGTTTCTAAACAAAATATTAGGTTGAGGACTATTTTACACTATATCGTTTTTTTAAAGCCATGCGATAACAAAAACACATGTGCTAACGCATGCACATTAGCGTTAATGCTTGCTTTTAATGGTGCGATTCCAAAACAATTGACGGTACATTGGTTTTCTATATAAAACCGAGTACCATAAAACGCACACATTAATGCAACATAGCACATCTAGTGTGAAAGGGCCTTTGGCTAGGACTCCACTATGTTTTTTTTTTCACCCCTCGACTGCACAGATTGTGGGGAAAAAAAACACAGGGGGCACATGACTTCTTGTGACCTGTATTTGGGCAAGAAACAGCATTGCGTGCCCATCGAAAGCCATCTAACATTCTATTGTGTCATGCAATGAAAATGTGGTAACCCTGTTTACTGACTGCCGTGTCAGTGTGTACAGATACTCATAGCCCTATTACTTTGATGTGCTGTGCGCTCTTTTTTGTTTTTTTCCCCCTAAGATACAAAAAAGCAGCCCATAGGAAAATACTCTACTTATACCAAGATAAAAAAAAAAAAAAAAAAAAAAAAAAAAAATTCACAGTTAAGTCTTAATAGCATTTCCTAATCTACTCTTTGTCAAGAAGAATATAATGATACCTGCATGTCCCACGTTTTAGTGTCCACCAGAAATAAACTAACCCAATTGTATTGTATATTCTAAACTTACTTAATGCCAGTAAGTTTACAACCCCCTGGCATTAGAAAAAAAAAGGGAACACTGAATGTCAAAAAGCAGTGGAAACATAGCTTAAAGCTTCTTAGACTTAGGATTCACACCCAATAGAGTATGACACACTACAGGATGTCTCGTTTTGGCAATCTACTCAAACATCTAACAGCCGATATGGTCTCTTTTTATATTTCTATGGCCATTTCACACACTAGCCTCATGCAGCTGCAGTACAGCACGGCTAGCGTTACCTGTGTACCTGTCACACTTGCATTTACGGAACATGCAATGCATCTTGAGTTTTGCCGGTAACTGACACAGCAGCATTGACCTCTAGCGTGTTTACTGCCCAAAAACCACTGCAGCAAGCAGATTTAAACAATCTCATCAGAAACTGTGCCAAAAGCACAGAACATACTGAGCTTTCATTGTGCTCTATAGGATCTTCACAACACTAGTACTGCCCACCTACATTTCAAAGCATTTTGCAACTATATACCAGAGGTCAGCTACAGCCCGGGTCTCAGATAGCTTGTTAGGCTTGCATGGCTGCAGGTTCGTTTTGGGGCAGCAAAACCAACTGGAGTTATATGCTGGAGGAGTCAGGAAATACTTCATGAAAAAATATATTAATTTAATTGAAAATATAAAAATTATCTTAAGTCCTATAATAGGAGACATTAGAGTTCATTCAACTTTTTTGTTGCCATTTACAACTCTCCACTGGTTACAGTGGACAAGGGTCTGGTTTATTTGTTCCTCAATGAAAAAATCAACAGGCATCAACATTGTTTACCCACTTCCTACCACTGACATTGAATTCCATGACCAACACACCATTAATGGTTAAGCTTACTTGTGCTGAAGAAGGTACAGTAGGACTATTTACTACTTCTACTGTTTGGACATTGTACCCCACTAACATAACATACAACTAGTATTTGGAGGTTGGGTTGTAATTTTGTTTCTTTAAAGGTGCTCCAAGGTGTGTGTGCATGTGGATACTTTCCTGTTATCTCATTCCCCTGGCATTGTACTTTTGTCCTGTAGATGTACTGCAAGATTCCATAGTCACTGGGATTACATTCAAACCCTACAGCAGGATAACAGGTTCGATATTCGAGCCATCCGATGTACCCTGCAGCAGTGTGATGACATCCTCTCCCCTGCTCAGCCGAGCTCCCGCTGGCTCCAAGGCAAGCATTGAAATCGGCCGTATTTACGTAATGTCCGATAAGGCAGTTTTTCGAGCGGGATTGCTTTTTCCCGCTCGATAACAGTGATGAGGGCAGATTATATGGTCAATAGATGGCCGTGAGCGCGCCACGACGCCCGAAACGGCCATCGATTTGACCCATATCTCCATGTCTGTACCCTGCTTTAAGGTGGTTTTACACTTTAGATTTTTTTTTCTTCATCAAATGCAAATTCGATTTTTTGTTCGATGTCGTTTCGTTCATTTATAGAATGTAACATCCGATTTTTTTGTTAGTCCATCCCTGATGTCAAATGAAATACATTCCAAATTACGACCGATACAATTTACCAATTGTTCGATGACTTTTAACAATTTATTTGTTCGAGGTTGAACAAAATGGCCATTCTAGATTTTTGTTCATCAACCAAAAAATTTTTGTTCTTCTTGATCGAACAAAAAATCTACACCTGTAAACCTACCTTGAGGCAGTATTCACATGTATGCTTTCCCGGGCTGCTGACAGTTGGCAGCAGCCAGAGAGCGCCCGCCTCCTCCCCCTCACACATTCGCTTTCCCTCCCCCTCACACATTCACCTCCATTCTTCAATATCAGGCAGGTGCCTATAAAGCGACAGGGAGGCGCCTCATGTCGCATCAAGAATATTGTTATCTACTGAACCCTTCTTGTACAAAAACCCACCTGAGGAAGCTCTGCCATTAAGTAGTAGAAACCTTTATTTTCTTCACCCAATAAGGCATCAGCAGGAAGCCTGACATCTTCAAAGAACATTCTGCAGTGTCCCTAAAAATAAAATCGTCATTTAAAAAATGAGCAGTTTTTCTGTAAAAGACTCAGTAGCAGTAATGTCAACAATTTTTATGAAGGACAAAAACATCACATGGTGATAAAACAACATGCCTCATCCTACACTCAAGAGCTTTTCAGTCAGCGCTATAATGTTTGTGGGTAGCAAGAACAAACAGGGCTATATAAGAAGCAGCATTCCCACGCAGCATTTCTGTATTTTACTGCTATGCAGGAACACATTTCAAGCATGTTTCTATACCATAATAGATAAATAGGCAAATCATATGGACGCTCTTTCCATCACTAGTTGAAGTGTTAGTAAAAGCTACTAGTAATGTTATAGCTGGATTTCTCTGAAGAATGATACATGGATTTAGCAGATTTATCAGGGAAACCGTTGAAGTTACAGCCATGAGCCCCACCTATTCAGATGTCTGTACTATAAATTATCCTTTTTTCCTCTACAACCTTAAAAAATCCAAAACAGAAGGCAACATTTCTCTTAGAGTTGCTTCAAAAAAATTAATAAACACCATTCACTACTCTTTATAAGATCACAAGAGCTTACATTTCATTTCCTCTTCTTTGGAACCCCCAAAATAGAAGGCCGATATTGGCTACATGTATGCTTTCTTTAGGTCTCTCACATTTATTTCAATGTAGAAAGATCAGTACTAACTGTACTCTATGACGAATTGTACTATAATTAAAACATGTTAGAGGCTAAGGGGTCATTATTGGGGTGATGAGATGCGTTTTGTACTTCAACATGCTGATATTAATAAAGGTAACATGGAAATGCGGGTCCTTCCTCTCAACTGACCATGCTGTAAGGCGGAAGACGTGCACCCAGCACCCGGAGGTCTGCTAACTATTGAGGAGGCAGGAGAGATAATTAAACTAATGCTATAACGATTTGATCTTATATGGATGTTTGTGGCGGGGTAGTGAAGAGTCTTTGTAGAAAAGATCAGTGGTTCGTGTATTTTACCTGAGCCTTCAGCCAATTTTTTCTAGTTTCCGTCCTTTAACAACAAGCCTTTAGAGTACCATTGTCCACAAGGAAGAGGCTGATGCCATGAGCATGGGTAGAGCCTCACGGTTTGTGACAGCAAACAACGATAACCACATCACTCATCCATCCGTTTGTAATAAACAACCTAAAAAAGCAGCAGAAGACATATACATCAATACACATACAAAAAATTATTCTTTCCATGCAATTCATACGTTTTCTATAAATCGACACATTGAATAACTCTTACAATTAACCTCTTCATAAGGATAGCAAGAGCGCCTCCTACTGTACACATGGTATGTACAAGCCTTGGCAGGAAATGCATGGTGTAAGATGGCAGTTTGTTACAACAGCGCGATTTAACAAGAAGGCATTGCCTAAATATTTTGACTATATGGTGCCAGCCCTGAGCAAATGTAATTTGGTACTCAACCCCCTCCACTTCCTTAGCTCTGCTATATATATATATATAATATTATATATATATATATATATATAGTATATATATATATTATTACATGCAGGTATTAACAACTCTTAGTCCAAGGTAATAACCTAGGAAGGCTAACATACCTTCTTTGGAGTTACTAGGACAAGGCGTTCTCCATGGCATTTGCCCTTACCATAACCCTGTTTACTAAGCTAGCAAGCCAACATCTAACATGCTAAACCTATTGGGAGCATATATGGAACTCTTCTACAAAAAGGGAGAATGTTATTATAATGTAATAATGTATAATTTGATCAGTTATGTCTATACTATCACATTCACAGCCTGGATACTGCATTGCAGTGCTTCTTATCTGGTTGGGTCACCAGATTTAATTTTTGCTACTGAGGTAAAGGTGACCCCTTAAGTGAGAAGAAAGATTAAACACAAATGTCAATAGAGGCATCTACAGCAATGTCCTACTCAATACCAAACCTCCCTGCTATAGCTGACCCCCAGAGTAAGTAAACTACAGATACGGCTTACATCCTGCAGCTGTCAATTATAATCATAATGTGATTATGATGTAACTAAATAAGTTAGCTTAGAGAGTGAGAGTGTTACAAAACGCACTTCCTATTATATTATGTAACAAGGTTTTCATTTTACTTGTTTATAGAGTGGTTTATATTAAAATTATAACGAAGGAATTTTTATTTTATTTTATATATTATACACCTAGGGTCAACCCCTTCCCCGAATCTGTGCCTGCCTGGGGAGACTTTGCCCCTTACTTCCTTTAATGGATACAGAACAGGATATACAAACTCTTCAAAGTGAGGAATCCCTATGGAGAGCTTATCACGGAACAGTGTCCCTTTGGGGATGTGGCCCCCTAGTCATTTTTGGTTTCTTCTTTCTTCCCTTCTACTACATATGAGAGTATGTAATCTCCCTAATGTAACACACACCAAAAAAATTAAACATGATAAGATTTTTTAAAAAGGGATTAGAATTCCTTTTCAAATCGAAGTTTTGACTCTATGAAGTGTTAACACTTTACAAAGAATCAAATGTATTATACAAGACACAAACATTGGAGTTATAGATATATGCCATATGCTCAAATGAACTTACTTGCTAACCATTCAAAATCCACCACTCTTCCATCTTTCTTAGCATTTGTCCTCACACCCTGCAGACACTTAATCAGATATATTCATTACAACACGGCTCTCTTCATATAGAGATCAAAACCATATAGTGTACAATGACCTCCAGAGTTCCCAAGCTATACAAAACTAGAGCTTTGGGGATGTAAAGCTTTATCAGCCCATGAAAAATGCATAGATAAGAATGTATACATGTATAAGCCCCACCCCATAAACGTTAGATTGCGACCTGATTTTTCGGCTGATCCACCGCGTGTGATTTGGCTGTAAAATCGAGTCACAATCAGTCAGGCACCCTTTGTGTGACAGCACTCTCCGTCTAGCTGCTCGGCCCCCATCAGGACCGAGCACAAGGTACCCTGGCGACAGCATCTAGCGACCCCGGCCGTGAGAAGAGGCTCTGCTCACTGTAACAGCACGAAGGGAGAGGGAGGAGCCGCTAGCACAACCACGCCCCCCCCTTCCCCGCTCACAGCTTTCGGAGGGATAGACCTCTGCAGCTGCAGACAGTTCAATGTTTGTCGGGGACAGCAAAGCTGAGCATACATACCTGTACTTTGGACTCCCATCCAAAGTATTAACTGCCGTCTAAGAATTACAGACAGGTCCTTTAAGGATTAGATTGATTTGGCGACAGATTTTCACCCTTAAACCGCACAAATTTTTCGGCCGCACCGACTGCCATAAGTGCGCATGTCTGTGGATCGGCTGAAAAGTCGGGTGGTAAATCTAAGGTGTATTGGGGCTTAATTCATATTATAATATGTCAAATCCTAGTTATCCAACAATTGTACAACGTTAGTAGCAATCCTCAATGTATTTTGTACTCCTGTTGCTACCTCCAGGGGAGCTTACATGAAATATCAACCTAAACGTCCCCATACATGGGCTGATATCCGTTCAATCGATGATCCGCTCAAGCATTCATCGATAAATGGGAATCAATGTGCACCACTTTGTGCAAAAGATTCTCAGTCAATGCTTTGGGATGGGGAACCTCCTTCCTTATCCAAAGCATGGAGATTCGAAGAGGGATTTTACCATTGATACTGTTTGAAGACAGGGTGGCCACAAACGATCACCTGTGCGATCAATGGGCGTGAAGTCTACCTTTAAACAATAAGGCATAAGAACATGCCACAAAGAGAGTATGAGAGATGGTAACCAGAGAGATGACCCAGGATAAAAGACTAAGAAGAAGGGGGATCTATAGAACAGCATCAAAGCGAACTACTCAGAAAAAATGTAAACCATAATAGTTGTAGTTTTGAATAGCTAGGAAACTGGAGGGTTTTGCCTTTCTTTCCTATATAGATAAAAAGCAGCAACAGAATGAACAGGGTGTAATATCTCTATATAATGCAGCATACCTTCCAGCTCCTGGTTCCGTCATTGCAATGGCACCGAGGCTTTACCCAGCCGCCATCTGTGAATATATTTCTCTATCTGGCTCTTGCTGCCATATCTTGAGATGTAAGGCATGACAATGTCAGAGTGAAGACTGAAGCCGGGTCCTGTACAATTCACATACACCTTTAAAGAACCACAGAGGTTTAGGATGATCAATATTTCTAAAACCATTCCTTGTTCGAAGAGTCATTGACTTACTGTTCTTCCCACCAACAGCAGATGACAGGATATCACCACCAACGCCTGCCAGT
>CM070039.1:38309332-38332166 GCA_036250615.1 Ptychadena robeensis | reverse complement strand
GTGTCCGATCTGCATTCATTTATTTCAATGGACGCAGCTGGGCAATTGGGAGGCAAATTGCAGCACGGCTCAGAAAAAAAAAAGCATGGTAGACTGTTTTTTCTGCAACTATGGAGATAGGCACATTGGGGACAATGGGAGCAGAGACGCTCCCAAACCGCCCATTGGAGCCTCAGCCTAAAAGTTTCTGTTCGCCATAATAAACTTATTCTAAAACTGTGGTAAAATCCGGTCATGGTTTGTAAGCAATTTGTTCCGGAAAACATGTTTGTAATGCAAAGCACTCCTATTTCAACATGAATTTCCACATACAAAATAATGGAAATGCAGAGGATTTGTTCCACAACCTGAAAAATTTATGGGTTTCACTTCCAATAACTTGGAAATGAATGAAATGGAAGGTGCACAGCAAAATGCCTAAACGCGAAAGAGACAACACAAAAAAGACTTGTATTCCACAACTTTGCTTGGTTATGAAGTCAACAAAACAAATCCGTAACTTATTATTCAAAACATTCGCACACCAATTGTTGGGAAAGTTCTGTATATCATAATCACTTTAATAAAATGTACGGAAACTTTGGTTTCCCTAACAGCCATGGATATCCATAGACTAGCATTCTTTAAGGTGGAAGCTGATTAAGGTGAAAGTATCACCTAAAGAGTTCCCCCTGATATGAACAGGGGCATGGGGACTTTTAAGGCCATGTTATTGTTCCTATCAGGGGGAACTCTTTAGGTGATACATTCACCTTAATCGGCTGCTAACAGCCATGGATAGTCTGCAGTGACAACAAATGGCCAGTCAGTGCGCAACCTTTACGTAAGAAGCTTAAGCTTTCTTTAGTCTATTGTTAAGTCCACAAAAAAGCCATAAAAACTTAAAATGTAGTTAGGTTACCATATGTAAAAAATGTCAGCTCATATAGATTGCACTTTATGTGCTTGTAAATAGGGGAATTGTATACCCGCTTCTACTTGACAATGCTGTGAAAAGATCAAGTGGAAACAAGTGCCAAAATCGTGAAAGGCCTCAAAAGGACAGCACCATGGAGACCAGGATCGTGGTCAACCAGTTTAACACTTCCAACTGTTTACACGTTACTCAGCAATTCTGGGAAATCACATCTACAAAACACACTAATCTAAAGTCTGCAACACAAAACTAATCTATAAGCCAACCCTCCACATGCCATAGTGCTGCAGCACAAAAACAATTGTTGTAGATTAACACAGGGCTACGTATTTGTTCCTATTATACGGCCAAGACTCATTTTCTCATGCATACCAGTATTTTGCCATGGAAGCAGTGGCAGAGTCCAAGCGTTTTTTCGCATGAAGCTGGAGACAGCTGTCTAAGAAGGTGCGACCGACACAGATCTGCGTCTTCATCTCTGCCAGCTTGTGCTGCACGGTCTTCGGAGACAAAATATGGAAAATATTCAGAGAACAAATTAATTTTCTTGCTGTTGTAAATACATAACCACCCTAATAAAATGGTTTTATATTAGAAATGCTGCCAGTGCGATAAAAATGCTGCATAACAAATAAAAAAATCTTCTGCTGTTCACAATATATGTGATTGCTAAATGTTTTACCCAGTGCCATGACAACGTTTCCTCCTACCCAAGGTTATTTAAGAAGAAACTATAAACATTTAACACACATTTCTAAAGTTTAATTATGATAAATCTAGGAAAACGGAATGAGTTAATGAACAAGACTAGGTTTAACTAAAATGTTAAATATTATATTATAAAATGTAATAAACTTATTGTGGTTAACTACGAACGTATTTCAGAATCATCAGTTCATAAAAGCTTATCCATAATTAGTTTTTTTGCTTTCCTAGTGAAGGGGCAGATTTAATGTGGGTACATCATTTTCACCAAGTCATTAAAAAAGTGGCTTGCAAGCCAACAAAATGTGGACACCCCTGCCCTACAGATTAAGAAGGGGCAAAAGAAGAGATTTAGCCAAATTCGAGGAAGTGATTTAGCCAATTTTGCGTGCAGGCTGTTTTCAATCAATGTATTTGTTGTCGCAGATAACATATGACATCCATATTTTCTGTTGAATTGACTGTTAAATTGGCTATACATGAAATGCACAAAACATGATTATTGTTGGATATTTGGACTGGGCTGCTCCCCCCTTCTCCTTTGACCTTTTGGAATGCGTCATCTTTGAGCACCTCAAACCCACATGCGAGTAGCCACACACCTCCAATACACGCAAGTATAGCAGATTGAATAAGTCAATGTAGTTGAGGACAACCCCGTTTAGGGCGGTCCTTAAGCTCATTATATTGTTTAATAATATGTTTTCTTTTTCATTAGAATCAATTCCTACTCAAAGTACTCAGCATCTCCTGAAGAAGCCACCTGAGCTGGGGTAAATGCATTGAGTATATGACCCAGGACCAGTAGGAGGCCCCATTGGGTTAAGGACAATGCATACATGTGCAATTTGACCATATTTAAATACCGTATTTTCCGGCGTATAAAACGACTGGGCGTATAAGACAACCCCCAACTTTTCCAGTTAAAATATAGAGTTTGGTATATTCTCGCTGTATACAACTCTTCCAACGCACGCCAAATAAAAAAATGTATGTCTACTCTGACTTTCAACCAACAGATCTCCAACACCCTTAGAAGTCTAATCTTTTTTGTATGAGTAAGGATAGGATAAGTGAAAGCATGTATGCAGCAGAGTAGTGCTTTATGCTCATAGGGAAGCAATATTTTATAGGGGTCTATTAGTAGGAAGGATTGTGCTCAGGGACCTGAAAATTTGCATGGATATAGTCTTAGGGGTTAACTAGTAAACCACAAAATGTCAACGTTCTACCATGCAGGGGTGAAACTCGGGGTGTAAGTAGCAGTAGGTGAGCATTACTGACACTGAAAGTTTCATCATTATACTATAAATGGTTTTCCTGCTATGAATGTTCAAATTTACACACAGGTTTTGTTTCTACAGCACAGAGGGAGAGGGTGTGTTCTCTCTGGAGAAGCATCCTGTAGCCATGGTAACACTGCTCTCGTTCCGTTGTATCTCAGCCAGCAGGCAGCACAGATCCAGTTACCGGCTCCCCTAGATGGTCCCCTGCACCCCCCCTGCCAGCCACATCTGGCGTATAAGACGACCCCCGACTTTTGCACACATGTTCCTGTGTTCAAAAGTCATCTTATATGCAGGAATATACAGTATTCTGTTTTTGTGGATACTGCACCAATTGCATTTTGTCCTTTTTGTTTTTTAACGTGGTAAAAATAAAACTGTAATTTTGAACATATTGACCTTGTATTTGCAACTTTAAAGTCCCGTGAGGCTAGGCACCTTATTTGAGCTGTACCTCAGAGTGGTTTTATCTTTTTCAGACCATGAATTTAATGTTTTGGGATATAGCGCTATTGACTGTTAATATTTCTCCACCACTGCTGAGGCGCACCATAGACTTTAATGGAAAAAAACATTTTTTTTTACATTGTAGACCTGTAATTTTCCAAAGTATGTCTGGATGCTTTGTGAATAACTCACAATATCAGATAATGAAGATTTCAATAATTCACTTTATCAGGTAAATTAGCACTGCAACCACTAGATGGCGCTGCAGATGTGCCAGGTTACATAGGAGAGCATGGGGGGGGGGGGGGGGGGGGGGGGGGGGGGTTAGTGATCTGTGCAGCTGCCTCAGAGACGACCAGGCTCAGTGATTTTGCTCTCCTGTGTCTCGGATCTCTGCCTGACGAACCCAGCTCATCCACTGCCGTTCTGACAGGGCAGAGCTGGATGAGCTGGGACCGTCAGAAACGGCAGGGGTGTTAGGTCTATCCTATTAAATTTCGAATTATTAAAAATTTATTTCATTCAATACTGATCGATTCGTTTCCCAAGGCCCGTGAACATGCTCCATACTATCATAGGATGCAAATTGATCCAAATATCTACAATGCCTGTCTAATATTTAAACAACCAATTAAAGTTTACCAACATGTCTGATCACTGCTCAATCAATTTTAGTTTCTATCTCAATCACATTGGGTCGATATAAAAAAATCGAATTTCAAAAGGATTAACTTAATATGATTTTTTAAGGCCACCATGACATTATCCTGTTTCAGTTGGTTTGTCATTGACAGGACTGCAAGGGTTTATCTCTGCATTGTATACTCTTGATTCAAAGTTAAAGCTCAAAAACAGTAGACACGTGGCATACTCTTATCCCATCCTTAAAACGTAGGACTTCAGTCTGCTGCTATATTTTTATACTTCAAAACATCCCCCCTTCTGTGCAGCGCTCTGACCTTATTTTAAATTTTTCAGATCTTTTCTACCTTAAACTGAACGGTAAAAATTTTTAAAATCAATGTCTTTTTCATCCTGCTGTGTAATGGCCTGTGGAGGGAACAGTGCAGATTTTTATCAAGCATAAAAGTCAGGAGCAGATGGGAAAGAAATAGGCGAGGCTGGACTTCTTTCTCACTTATCGGCATATTGAACATGTCCGTAATTTTTTTTAACGTTTTCATTACTTTAGATGGGGCCAGCGTCTCCATCCAAAGTAAGTGCCGGCGATTCTCGGCAAAACAGTCAGCATGCCCACGGATCCAACAGTAGACATACTACACCATATTTCTTATGCATCTCCAGTTTCTACAGTTTACAGGAGGACAAAAAACAAACAATACCTGTAAGTGCGCCACGGTCTTTCCAAAAGCCTTCCTTTGTCTGACATAGTTTCGGGTTTCCTCAAACATGAACTCACAGCTTGCAATGGCCATATCTGCAATCAATAATCGTTCCTACAATATAGGCAGATCATCAGTGTAAATAACATTATTGGAACCTTGGAGTAACCCTATTTATTGACGACAAACACATTGCTACTTTTTCGTAAATCATAGAACTTGCACCTAGCCCTTTTATGGAAAGTTTCTTAACAAAATATTAGGTTGAGGACTATTTTACACTATATGCGTTTTTTTAAAGCCATGCGATAACAAAAACACATGTGCTAACGCATGCAGCATTAGCGTTAATGCTTGCTTTAATGGTGCGATTCCAAAAACAAGTGGACGGTACAATTGGTTTTCTATATGAAAACCGGAGTACCATAAAAACGCACACATTAATGCAACATAGCACATCTAGTGTGAAAGGGCCCTTTGGCTAGGACTCCACTATGTTTTTTTCACCGCGCTCGAACTGCACAGATTGTGGGGGGAAAAAAACACAGGGGGCACATGGACTTCTTGTGACCGTGGTATTTGGGCAAGAAATCAGCAATTGCGTGCCCATCGAAAGCCATCTAACATTCTATTGTGTCATGCAAATGAAAATGTGGTAACCTGTTATACGTGACATGCCGTGTCAGTGTGTACAGATACGTCATAGCCCTATTACTTTGAATGTGCTGTGCAGCTCTTTTGTTTTTTCCCCCGTAAGATGAGAGCAGGCCCATAAGGAAAATACTCTACTTATACCAAGATAAAAAAAAAAAAAAATCACAGTTAAGTCGTAATAGCATTTCCTAATCTACTCTTTGTCAGAGAAGGAATATAATGATACCTGCATGTCCCACAGTTTAGTATCCACAGCATGAAATAAACTAACCCAATTGTATTGTATATTCTAAACTTACTTAATGCCAGTAAGTTTACAACCCCCTGGCATTAGAAAAAAAAGGGAACACTGAAGGTGTCAAAAAGCAGTGGAAACATAGCTTAAAGCTTCTTAGACTTAGGATTCACAGCCCAATAGAGTATGACACACTACAGGATGATCTCGTTTTAGGCAATCTACTCAAACATCTAACAGCCGATATGGTCTCTTTATATTTCTATGGCCATTTCACACTAGCCTCAATGCAGCTGCAGTACAGCACGGCTAGCGTTAGCCTGTGTACCTGTCACACTTGCATTTACGGGAACATGCAATGCATCTTGATGAGTTTTGCCGGTAACTGACACAGCAGCATTACCTCTAGCGTGTTACTGCCCAAAAACACACTGCAGCAATGCAGATTTAAAGCAAATACTCATCAGAAACTGTTGCCAAAAGCACAGAACATACTGAGCTTCATTGTGCTCTATAGGATCTTCACAACACTAGTACTGCCCACCTACATTTCAAAGCATGTTGCAACTATATACCAGAGGTCAGCTACAGCCAGGGTCTCAGATAGCTTGTTAGGCTTGCATGGCTGCAGGGTTACGGTTTGTGGGCAGCAAAACCAAACTGGAGTTATATGCTGGAGGAGTCAGGAAATACTTCAATGAAAAAATATATATAATTTAATTGAAAATATAAAAATTAATCTTAGAAGTCCTAATAATAGGAGACATTAGGAGTTCATTCAACTTTTTTGTTGCCATTGTACAACTCTCCAACTGGTTACAGTGGAACAAGGGGTCTGGTTTATTTGTTCCTCAATGAAAAAATCAACAGGCATCAACAATTGTTACCCATTCCTACCACTGACATTGAATTCCAATGACCAACAACACCATTAAATGGTTAAGCTTACTTGGTGCTGAAGAAGGTATCAGTAGGACTATTTACTTCTACTGTTTGGACAATTTGTACCCCCACTAACATAACATACAACTAGTATTTGGAGGTTGGGTTGTAATTGTTGTTTCTTTAAAAGGTGCTCCAAGGTGTGTGCATGTGGTATACTTTCCTGTTATCTCATTCACCCTGGGCATTGTACTTTGTCCTGTAGATGTACTGCAAGATTCCATAGTCACTGGGATTACAGTCAAACCCTACAGCAGGATACAGACGGTTCGATATTCGAGCCATCCGATGTACCCTGCAGCAGTGTGATGACATCTCTCCCCTGCTCAGCCGAGCTCCAGCGGTCTCAAGGCAAAGCATTGGAAATCGGCCGTATTTACGGTAATGTCCGATAAGGCAGTTTTCGAGCGGGATTGCTTTTTCCCGCTCGATAACAGTGATGAGGGCAGATTATATGGGTCAGATAGATGGCCGTGAGCGCGCACGACGCCCGAAACGGCCATCGATTTGACCCATATCTCCATGTCTGTACCCTGCTTTAAGGTGGGTTTACACATGTAGATTTTTTTCTTCAATCAAATGCAAATTCGATTTTTTGTTCGATGTCGTTCGTTCATTTATAGAATGTAACATCCGATTTTTTTGTTAGTCCATCCCGATGTCAAATGAAAATACATTCCAAATTACGACAGATACAAATTTACCAATATGTTCGATGACCTTTTAAACAATTTATTTGTTCGAGGTTGAACAAAATGGCCATTCTAGATTTTTGTTCAATCAACCAAAAAATTGTTTGTTCTTCGTTGATCGAACAAAAAAATCTACACCTGTAAACCTACCTTGAGGCAGTATTCACATGTATGCTTTCCGGGCTGCTGACAGTTGGCAGCAGCCAGGAGAGCGCCCGCCTCCCTCGCCCCTCACACATTCGCTTCCCTCGCCCCTCACACATTCACCTCCATTCTGTCAATATCAGGCAGGTGCCTATAAAGCGACAGGGAGGCGCCTCATGTCGCATCAAGAATATTGTTATCTACTGAAACCCTTCTTGTACAAAACCCACCTGAGGAAGCTCTGCCATTAAGTAGTAGAAACCTTTATTTTCTTCACCCAATAAGGCATCAGCAGGAAGCCTGACATCTTCAAAGAACAATTCTGCAGTGTCCTAAAAAATAAAAGTCGTCATTTAAAAAACAATGAGCAGTTTTCTGTAAAAGACTCAGTAAGCAGTAAATGTCAACAATTTTATGAAAGGAACAAGAACATCACATGGTGATAAAACAACATGCCTCATCCTACACTCAAGAGCTTTTCAGGTCAGCGCTATAAATGTTGTGGGTAGCAGAGAACACAAACAGGGCTATATAAGAAGCAGCAGTCCCAACGCAGCATTTCTGTATTTTACTGCTATGCAAGGAACACATTTCAGCATGTTTCTATACCATAATAGATAATATAGGCAAATGCATATGGACGCTCTTTCCAATCACTTAGTTGAAGTGTTAGTAAAAGCTACTAGTAATGTTATAGCTGGATTTCTCTGAAGAATGGGATAACATGGAGTTAGCAGATTTATCAGGGAAACCGTTGAAGTTACAGCCATGAGCCCCAGCCTATTCAGATGTCTGTACTATAAAATTATCCTTTTTTCCTCTACAACCTTAAAAATCCAAAAACAGAAGGCAAACATTTCTCTTAGAGTTGCTTAAAATTAAGTAAACACATTCACTACTCTTTATAAGATCACAAGAGCTTACATTTCATTTTCCTCTTCTTTGGAGACCCCCAAAAATAGAAGGCCGATATTGGCTACATGTATGCTTGCTTTAGGTCTCATCACATTTATTTCAATGTAGGAAAGATCAGTAACTAACTGTAACTCTATGACGAATTGTAACTATAATTAAAACATGTTAGAGGCTAAGGGGGTCATTATTGGGGTGATGAAGATGCGTTTTGTACTTCAACATGCTGATTATTAATAAAGTGTAACATGGAAATGCGGGTCCTTCCTCTCAAACTGACCATGCTGTAAGGCGGAAGACGTGCACCCAGCACCCGGAGGTCTGCTAACTATTGAAGGTAGCAGGAGGAGATAAGTAAACTAATGCTATACGATTTGATCTTATGGATGTTGTGCGGGGTAGTGAAGAGTCTTTGTAAGAAAGATCAGTGGTTCGTGTATTTTACCTGAGCCTTCAGGCCAATTTTTTCTAGTTTCCGTCCTTTAACAAAGCCTTTAGTACCATTGTCCACAAGGAAGAGGCTGATGCCATGAGCAGGGGTACGAGCCTCACGGTTTGTGACAGCAACAACGATAACCACATCACTCATCCATCCGTTTGTAATAAACACCTAAAAAAGCAGCAGAAGACATATACATAAATACACATACAAAAAATTATTCTTTCCAATGCAATTCATACTTTTTCTATAAATCGACACATTGAATGACTCTTACAATTAAACCTCTTCATAAAGGAGCAAGAGCGCCTCCTACTGTACACATGGTATGTACAAGCATATGGCAGGAAATGCATGGTGTAAGATGGCAGTTGTTACAGCGAGATTTAACCAAGAAGGCATTTGCCTAAATATTTTGACTATATGGTGCCAGCCCTGAGCAAATGTAATTTGGTACTCAACCCCCTCCACTTCCCTTAGCTCTGCTATATATATATATATATATATATATATATATATATATATATATATATATATATATATATATTACAGCAGGTATTAACTCTTAATTCCAAGGTAATAACTAGGAAGGCTACATACATTCTTTGGAAGTTACTAGGACAAGGCGTTCTCCATGGCATTTGCCCTTACCATAACCCTGTGTACTAAGCTATGCAAGCCAACATCTAACATGCTAAACCTTATTGGGAGCATATATGGAACTCTTCTACAAAAAGGGAGAATGTATTATTATAATGTAATAATGTATAATTTGATCAGTTAATGTCTAGACTATCACATTCACAGCCTGGATACTGCATTGCAGTGCTTCTTATCTGGTTGGGTCACCAGATTTATTTTTGCTACTGGAGGTAAAGGTGACCCCTTAAGTGAGAAGAAAGATTAAAACACAAATGTCAATAGAGGCATCTACAGCAATGTCCTACCAATACCAAACCCTCCCTGCTATAGCTGACCCCCAGAGTAAGTAAAACTACAGATACGGCTTAATCCTGCAGCTGTCAATTATAATCATAATGTGAATTATGATGAAACTAAATAAGTTAGCTTAGAGAGTGAAAGAGTGTTACAAAACGCACTTCCTATTATATTATGTAACAAGGTTTTCATTTACTTGTTATATAGAGTGGTTTATATTAAAATTATAACGGAAGGTAATTTTTATTTTATTTTATATATTATACACCTAGGGTCAACCCCTTCCCCGAATCTGTGCCCTGCTGGGGAGACTTTGCCCCTTACTTCCTGTAATGGATACAGAACAGGATATGACAAACTCTTCAAAGTGAGGAATCCCTATGGAGATGCTTATCACAGGAACAAGTGTCCCTTTGGGGATGTGGCCCCCTAGTCAGGTTTTGGTTTCTTCCCTTCTACTACATATGAGAGTATGTATCTCCCTAATGTAGACACACACCAAAATTAAACACTGATAAGATTTTTAAAGGGATTAGAATTCCTTTTCAGAAATAGAAGTTTTGACTCTATGAAGTGTTAACACTTTACAAAGAATAACAAATGTATTATACAAGACACAGAACATTGGAGTTATAGATATATGCCATATGCTCAAATGAACTTACCTTGCTACCATTCAAAATCCAGTCACTTCCATCTTTCTTAGCATTTGTCCTCACACCCTGCAGATCACTTAAATCAGAAATACATTCATTACAAACACGGCTCTCTTCATATAGAGATCAAAACACATATAGTGTACAATGACCTCCAGAGTTCCCAAGCTATACAAAACTAGAGCTTTGGGGATGTAAAAGCTTTATCAGCCATGAAAAATGCATAGATAAGAATGTATACATGTATAAAGCCCCACCCCATAAACGTTTAGATTGCGACCTGATTTTTCGGCTGATCCACCGCGTGTGATTTGGCTGTAAAATCGAGTCACAATCAGTCAGGCACCCTTTGTGTGACAGCACTCTCCGTCTAGCTGCTCGGGCCCCCATCAGGAGCCGAGCAGCAAGGGACCCTGGCGGACAGCATCTAGCGACCCCGGCCGTGAGAAGAGGCTCTGCTCACTGTAACAGCACGAAGGGAGAGGGAGGAGCCGCTAGCACCCCGCCCCCTTCCCCCGCTCAACAGCTTCGGAGGGATAGAGCCTCTGCAGCTGCAGACAAGTTCAATGTTGTCGGGGACAGCAAAGCTGAGCATACATACCTGTACTTTGGACTCCCATCCAAAGTATTAAACCGATCTAAGAATTACAGACATGTCCGTTAAGGATTAGATTGATTTGGCGACAGATTTCAGCCCTTTAAACCGGCACAAATTTTTCGGCCGACCGACTGCCATAAGTGCGCATGTCTGTGGATCGGCTGAAAAGTCGGGTGGAAATCTAAGGGTGTATTGGGGGCTTAATTCATATTATAATATGCAAATCCTAGTTATCCAACAATTGTACAAACGTTAGTAGCAATCCTCAATGTATTTTGTAACTCCTGTTGCTACCTCCAGGGGGAGCTTACATGAAATATCAACCTAAAAGGTCCCCATACATGGGCTGATATCCGTTCAATCGATGAGCCGCTCAAGCATTCATCGATTAAATGGGAATCAATGTGCACCACTTTGTGCAAAAGATTCTCAGTCAATGCTTTGGATGGGGAACCTCCTTCCTTATCCAAAGCAATGGAGATCGAAGAGGGATTTACCATTGATACTGTTTGAAGACAGGGTGGCCACAAACGATCACCTGTGCGATCAATGGGCGTGAAGTCTACCTTTAAACAATACAGGCATAAGAACATGCCACAAAGAAGAGGATGAAGATGATGGTAACCAGAGAGATGACCCAGGTATAAAAGACTAAGAAGAAGGGGGATCATATAGAACAGCATCAAAGCGAAATACTCAGAAAAAATGTAAACCATAATAGTTGTAGTTTTGAATAGCTAGGAAACTGGAGGGTTTGCCTTTCTTTCCTATATAGATAAAAAGCAGCAACAGAATGAACAGGGTGTATATCTCTATATAAATGCAGCATACCTTCCAGCTCCTGGTTCCGTCATTGCAATGGCACCGATACATTTACCAGCCGCCATCTGTGGAATATATTTCTCTATCTGGCTCTTGCTGCCATATCTTGAGATGTAAGGCATGACAATGTCAGAGTGAAGACTGAAGCCGGGTCCTGTACAATTCACATACATCCTGGTAAAGAACCACAGAGGTTTAGGATGATCAATAATTCTAACCATTCTCTTGTTCGAAGAGTCATTGACTTACTGTTCTTCCCACACAACAGCAGATGACAGGATATCACCACCAACGCCGCCATGTTCTTCTGGGATGGTAGCACCAAGAAGACCCTGCTGGCCAGCCTTCTCCCAACACTCCCGGCTCACCTGTCCGGCCTTCTCCCATCTAAGAGGAAGAAAAGAAGATATGAACCTCTTACAATTTGGGCTCCACTGTAGATCATAAACTAAATAGGCAAAACCAGAACTGGTTTACCAGTCCAACGTGGAATGGCTTCAAATATTAATATATGTGGTATGTGCATCACAAGGGTTTGTTTACAGCAATGAATCTCATCCAATTTACCTGATGTAGACGCATGTATGTAGTTTATCTGACATGAATGAATGAATGAATGAATGAATGAATGAATGAATGAATGAATGAATGAATGAATGAATGAATGAATGTATGTAGTTTACCTGACATTGATGGTTATTTTTCACAAACTAAAGTTTTTTTTTTAATTTCAATAAAGTATTGGGGGTGTTTCTAGGGACACAATTTTCATGGTATGGGGAAAGGATACCCATGTTATCCCTAACTTCTTAAAGGAGGCTTCTAGATTCCCAATAGGTGCCCCCTCACAGGCCCCCACAACCCTGGGGCACAATTTGCAGGGATGAGATGTCCATGATGCATTGGTATGTCTAGCACTCTTGCAGATGCTGTTTGCCATGTGGTCTAAAATCAGGAAAGAGGCACACATGATAGTTGCCCCCCTCCCTAAAATTCCATGGCTGGTGGAACATAGGCCCAGTCACCCTATTTCTGTGTTTGCCTAGTATGGGCTGCCCACCACCCCCAGTTACGATGTATAGCAGGGCCCAGTATGGACAGAACCTCCAAGGTTTCTATGCAGATCGCTGCCTGGTAGGGGGAGCCCCTTTGCCACCCCAGCATGTATTCAACCAAATTAAAGGTTAAGGGTCCTTTCACACTATACGCTTTGCACATTACACATCTGTGTGTGCACTCGCGTTTTTGAACAAAGCATAAAAAATTTGCGCAGCAGGGTGTAATATACAAAATGCATTCATCAACACTGTGTTTTTATAAACACAACGCATGCAGCGTGAATGGTAACATTGGTTTTCTAGGAGAAAATGTAGTACTATAAAATCGAAGGCGTTTAAAAAAATGCAACGCAGTGTAAAAGAGCCCTGAGAGGGCTTAATGCTTAAGATATTATAGAATATGTCTGATGGGATGGCAGACCACATATTCATTATTGTATCTTATATAGGGGAACAAACATGAGCAAGAAACTTACTCAGAATGGTAGGGGACCACCTCCTGTGTGAAGAACCTTCGAACGCTCTCTCTGAATATGTCGTGATCGGCAGTGAAGACGCGTCTAGTACCAATATCCATCAAGGTCTTGGCTTGAGAGGTCTCTGGTCGTAGATTCTCCTCATTATGGCTGGCCTGAGTGTGCTGGCACCTACAGATATACAGATTAAAAAAATATATGAAATATGAAAATGCTTCCCCTCACCAAAGGTCCAATATCAGTAATAATAATTAAAATATAACATGGAGAATTCCATTGACCAGGATAGATTTACAAGTCATTGATGGACAAGAAGCGCTTAGTAATTCCATGTCAGGGCAGAGTAAGGGGATATACGTACGAAGCAAGGGAGAAGGGTGCGGACAGTACTGGTAAATGTGTTTGTTCCCATACTGAAGGCATGGTAGTGAAAGGGTGGATAGAGGGAACAATGGTTAAAGTAGGATTTGGGGGTCATAGGTTGGTGAGAGTGAGATGAAGGGGTGGTCATAGAACTGATATTGAGTGAAACAGATTGGAGAAGAGGTCTAGCACTACAAAATGTCCCTAATGATTCCTGAGGAAGGTGAGCAGAACCTACATGGAGCACCAGGCCTGTCCCTCTCCCCTCGGCCTGGACACAAGGCTTACCTAGCACCATGCCTATCCTGCATTGCGCCAGCCATTGAGGTTTTCTATATCAGATGGACATGGCTGCAGAAAGTTAGGAAAATAGATGTCCTGCTGAGTGGGCTGGTCAGGGTGTGGAGGTCATTGGAGCCATGGAAAAGCACAGAGTGATGACAATGTCAATGTAGAAGGAACCAAGGTCAGGTCTGTTTATTTCTCAGGGCAGCGTGACCGCTGAACGTCCCGTGGTCACCCTGCTGGAACACCACTAATGGAGATCAAGAGGAATCAGATATGCATAAAGGACCATTCCATATTTGCTAAATATATCATTAGTCCGTTACAGATGAGGCCAGACAGAAACAGGATTCTGAAGTTCTACTTAATACCATTGGTGGTGGAGTCCCCGCGTCTTTCTGGGGTGTATTGTCATTGGTAGAAGAAAATGTTATCTAAAATTGTGCAAAACTGTTGCAGCCTAAAAAAGTAGTAAGGGGTCTTTCATGCTGCATTTGTGGTTTACTGATCACCCCGACACCACTGCAATCACTCATGTGCACTATGGTACAGGTCACTGCACTGGGAAGGACACTGTGGTTCTCCTCTTGTATAGAGTGGGCAATGCTGGGCATACATGGGTCGATTGCTGCACAATTAAGGAGACGTTGAGCCCAGAGCGATTATGTAATCGCCCTGTGCTTGAGCTTCCTTGATCATCGAGCCGCATCATTTGATCCCCGTCCAAAGTAATGGAAACCGAAGGGGGTTTACCAACATGACTGGGAAAGAATGATCCCACTCCCAGAAAGGCTGGGCCACTATTTTTTAGTAGATTCGAGCATGCGTTCACAGCCCTCGATTGTGCACAAATCTATAAAAAACAACACATGTATGCCTAGCTCAATGTTGGGCATACATGGCTCGATGTCCCTGCATCATCGATGTTACCCGATACTTTGGATGGGGACCCAGCATGTTGGCTCCCTGTTAGACCAAACAGGATTAATTGATCGAGCTTGAAGAAAGCTGGGCGCCCCGATTTCTTCATAGATTTAAGCATAACTGAGCACCGGGAACACGCACGGCACTCGAATCCATATATAAAAAAATCACCGAGCAGTATATGCCCAGCTTTAGAGTTAGAGCCTCAGCCAGGTTTTATGGTGGTCTATGTCCATGCTGGGAAGATCAAACCCCCACCGTCACTGCAATGTGTACAACTGTGTCTAGACTGGAAGGTTAAGGGGTTCAGCACTGTGATATTTGGGATCTCTAGGGATCTGTATACGGCTAGGATCGGGTGCAGATATCAGGGTAAGGACCCCCATACACCTTAAGATTGATCCATACAATTTCCATTAGATCTACCAACAACTGTGTAGTATAGTGGCCTCCCTGATAGAATACATAGTGATTGGAAGGATTGGAAAGCTCCTCATATTACATGGTTTTGGTAGAACAAAATGTGATTGTACAGAAATTGCATGGTAAGATTGTAAGGTGTTTTGGGGCCTTAAAGGTCAGTGTTCTCCCCAGAGCAGATTGGCCCGGCACACAAGTCCTCCGCGGCGAGCAGCCTGACAGGCGGCGCCTCCCATTCTTCAGGAGCGCGCCACAGCCACTGAAAGACTCCGGCCCGCGGCACACTACCGGAGCCGCGGGCCGGAGTCTTTCAGTGGCTGCGGAACGCTCCTGAAGAATGGGAGGCGCCGCCTGTCAAAGGACTTGTGTGCTGCCGCTGGCCGGCAGCCTATCAGAGAGGCCGCCGGACCGGTGCATGGGAGTGCGATGACATCATCGCGCCGCCCGGCTGAAAAAAAATTCTGGGGAGAACACTGAAGGTGTATACATCAAATCTGACTTCCATGTGAATACAGAGATCAGCAGATGGGTGTCATAAGAGGGATTTTTGGGGGTTAGATTGGATGTGGGGTGATAAGGAGACTTGGATAAATGTCAGTGTCACATGTAAAGGCACTTGTCTCACACTCAGACGACATGGTACACGTGTGTGCTGATGATCACATTGGAGAACCTTCAGATTGGTGACTTCATTGCTGATCTGATGGTGTGTAGATCAGGAGCTCCTCTTATTACATTCCACAAGACACAACAAAGGTCACAACACTGATTGTGTTATGTTGTGTAATGCGGATATCTGATGGCATGGAAGAGGTTAAACATTTGTACAGGGAGATCTCCGATAGGAGGCTCTTCTACTAGTTGCAGAAAGTAGGACAAAGGTCGCAGCATTGGGATGTATAGGGGCAATGCGGTGTCCCTATGTCCCGGCAGGGAAGGGGTTAATGGGTCTGTATACAGCAGAGCTATGATCCCTGCAAAGGGTTAATCACGGACTGGGAGTGACTCCCTGCACTACACTCCACACAGACAGAAGTAGGACAAAGGTCAGAGCACCGACACAGCAAAACACCGACATCTCCTGCCTGCGATCTGCTTGTATGTCGGAGACAATGACTCAGTGATGGCAGCGGATCTATAATGGTGCATAGAGCGCTCTGTGCACACTCACAGCATGGCACAGTATGCAGACAAAGCATCACAACTGGGCACAGCAGCATCAGCTTACCGTACAGCAGCACAGCCCGGGGCCCTGGCAGAAAGCTTGGCGGAGCCGTTCAGCAGTGATCTCCCGAGAAGTGTGAGCCGGGCAGCCATAGCGGAGTGCGAGGACTAGGATATCCTTGTGTCTGCGGCGTATGACAGGCAGGACATACAGGGGAGGAGCGAGATGTACTGCATCATAGTTATATATGGAGGTGGCGCCCTCTTGTGGCTGAGCGTACACACTGCTCTACACAGCTCCACGCCCTCTTGTGGCTTATAGTACATACAACACTGGTATGACATCCTATTAGACATACACAGCATGGTGACCTCTTGTGGCAAATATCACACACTACACTGGTATGACATCCTATTAGATGTACACAGTACAGCGCCCTCTTGTGGCAAATATCACACACTACACTGGTATGATATCCTATTAGACATACACAGCACGGCGCCCTCCTGTGGCTTATATCACACACTACACTGGTATGTTATCCTTGTAGACGTACATAGCATGGCGCCCTCTTGTGGCTTACAGTACATACTACACTAGTGTGACATCCTATTAGATGTACAAAGCTCGACGCCCTCTTGTGGCAAATATCACACACTACACTGGTATGACATCCTATTAGATATACACACTACGGCGCCCTCCTGTGGCTAATATTACACACTACACTGGTATGATATCCTAGTAGACATATTTAGCACTGCGCCCTCTTGTGGCTTATAGTACATACTACACTGGTATGACTTCCTATTAGACGTGCACGGCGCCCTCTTGTGGCTAACATTACATACACCACTGGTATGACATCCTATTAGACACACATAACACAGTGCCCTCTTGTGGCTTATATTATAAACTACACTGATATGAAATACTATTAGATGTACGCAGTACAGCGCCCTCTAGTGGCTTATATCACACACTACACCGGTATGACATCCTATTAGACGTACACAGCATGGCGCCCTCTTGTGGCTAATATCACACACTACACTGGTTTGACGTCCTATTAGACGTACACAGCACATTGCCCTCTTGTGGTGAATATCACACACTACACTGGCATGACATCCTATAAGATTTACAGAGTACAGCGCCCTCTTATGGCGAATATCGCACACTACACTGGTATGATATCCTAGTAGACGTACACAGCACACCGCCCTCTTGTGGCTAATATTACACACTACATTGGTATGACATCCAAGTAGACATACATAGCACGGTGCCCTCATACATGGCACGGTGTGGGGTTACCTCTTTGGAAAAACATTTATTTGTAAGACACAAATGTAACACATTTCTTCAGTATAAACGTTTTTTGTGCCACTTCCAAAATTAACATACACGCCTCTTTCAATATGAAACTATATAGTAGAATGTGGAATATCTACCGTAAAACCTCTGCTGGCAGTATAATACCCAAGTGGGATCCCCACACCATATCTTTTAGACATGCCAAATAATTATGACCTGCTGGGCCATGGTTCAGTCTCTTCTTACAAGGTGACAAGGTGCCGTTTAACTTATTTACCAAATCTCCCTTCTCTTCGTTTGAGGTACACACCATCCGCCTGTTTCACCCCCTGCCCTTCATTGTTGCCTATCGCCCCTGGCCCTGCATCCCAATTCTTCGATAACTCTACGTCTTGGCTCCCACACATTCTCGCCCATGACTTACATGGTGACTTCAACATAGCCATGGATGACCCCAGCAACCACCTGTCTGCCAAACTGCTTTCTATAACCGACTCCCTTGGCCTAAGTAACCCAGCACATCCACACTCCTACACACCTTGCTGGACACACACTTGACCTGGTGTACTCCAAATTCTGCACCCTCACCCACCTTGACAAATCTGCTTTCCCTCTCTCTGACCACTATCTCCTAACCGTCAATATAAATACTTCTTGCCCTTTGTCCATCCCTGCACCTTCCGACCTGGACATTGGCACAGAGACCACTGGAACACTCTGCATTCTCTGACTGTCTATCTTAACTTGCTTTCACTAATCTCTAATCTTACATCCCCTTCAATCTGTCCTTAATAAACTTTCACCTGCCACCCTCAGAAATCCCCATCCCACCAACCCCCGTCACTGGCACAATGAGCACACTCGCTGCCACCAACAAGACGCTCGCAGGGCAGAGCGCAAGTGGAGAAAGTCTGGTCAGAACACCGACTTTCTCATCAACAAGGTCAAGCTCCATCAGTTCAATGCTGCCCTTACCACTGCCAAACAAACCTACTTCCGCTCACTCATATCCTCATAAGCATCCAAACCTCTTTTCCACCTTCAACTCTCTGCTCAATCCTACACCTTCTCCCCCCACCACCACCTTCTCTGCCCAGGATCTGGCCACATATTTCAAAGACAAGATTGAAGCCATCTTAACTGATAGTTCTGCCAACCGAACACTCCCACTCCTCTAATCCCATCCTCCTCCAAATCTCCCCTCACTTAATTTTCCATGGTTAGTCTGGAGGAAGTCTCCTCTCTGCTTCGCTGCGCTCCTCTCCTTCCACCACTTATCTGACTGTGAATTCCCACCTTGACCCCCTCCAATCCGGCTTCCAGTTTTCTCATTCCACTGAGACAGCCATCACTAAAGTTGCCAATGATCTGCTCACCGCCAACTCCCAAGGAAGCTTTTCCCTACACCTTCTGCTGGATCTCTCCTCTGCCTTTGACATTGTAGATCACCCTCTACAGACCTTGCACTTTACGGGTATTTGCGACTCCGCACTTTCCTGGTTCTCCTCCTGCCTGACTGACCGCACTTTCCAAACTTCTTTCAATGGCTCCTCTTCTTTTCACAGCCCCCTCCCTGTTGGAGTCCCACAAGGCTCAGTCTCCTTGGCCCGGTCCTTTTCAACTTTACACCTCCTTCCTTGGCAAACGCATCTCATCCTTTGGTCTGCAATACCATTTATATGCTGATGACACCCAAATCTACCTAACCACCCCAGCCTTCACTCCCTCTGTCCTGGACAACATCTTGCAGTGCCTATTGGCCATCTCTTCATGGATGGCTGACATCACAATAGCAAACTGGGCCCTTTCACATTAGGGAAGTAAAGATTTTTTTGTCACACTAAAAAAAGTCTTGTGTCATATTGGCCATCAGTTACTGCAGAAGATTTTATGTTAAATGATGCTCTATATGTCCCAACATAAATTCTTATGGTGGGTCTATTCAATAAAGCATCTATGGGGTCATGCTCAATTGAAATCACTACAGTTGTGTTAATAAAATAGTAAACCAGTCCACAGAGTCTACAGACTTTGGGGCAGAGCCACCAAATGTGAACCAAAGTACCTACCTGTCCACAGCCACAAAACACAAAGAGGAGTATTAAGGCACACATTTAGCAATGCAACATGGTGTGAGGTGCAGCTAGCAAATATTTAAATTTTAAGGTGTAAGCTGGAGCAGTACTGCAGTACTTGTATTCCACCAGATGATGTCCTCAGTGTCCTGGACAAAATACAATCTCCCTGTATACATAGCTGGACCTGGGATATAACAAGCTTTCAATGATGTCATATTTATTTTAAAATTTTGCCATTTAAATAGATACATTTTAAGCTTATTAAATATTTTCTTTTGCTAACAACATTTATAAATTCATTGCTGTAGAAATATTTAGTCCATGTGACACATGAAATCTAACCAGCCAGCAGGAAATTATTAGTTTTAGGAGTTGCAGCTTTTCGTTATCTTAAAGTTAGAGGGGGAACAAAACTGATTATTCAGTTTCATGTAGTTACTGTCTAGTGAACCAGCTGCTGGTCCTTTTGAAGATTTCTAAGGTCTTTATTTTAATGTTTTCATTTCCTAGTTTCCAGCCCTGTACAGTAGCCATATATACTACATGTATGGCCAATATTTGTGGACAACTGACTATCACACTTTTGGATAGCCACTTTAGCTATGTCCGTACAAGGGTCGCATTGGGGACACCGGGACAACGCAAAACAGTAAGGCTAAATTTATACTGTCTCTTGCAAGGTCGTTTTCTGGTCTTTTAAGTGACCAGAAAACGACCTTGCTTTCGGTTTAAAATGGAAGTCAATGAGGTCGTTTAAAGAACAGAAAATGTAATGTTGTTAATCAAGCAGTACGTTTTCTGTTGGTTTTTTTGAACGCCTTCTGTTGCGTTCAGAGGGTCGCTTGGTCGTTAAACGACCCCATTGATCTCAATGGTGAAGCTCTGAAAGCGACTGCAGCAAGTTTTCAGAGCTTTTTTCACTCGTTTTTCAGTCATGAAAAAAACAACATGGGAGTGGCTTTCACACAAATTTCAGGCACTCTGCAGGGTCAGGTGACCTCCTGTGGCTGCTTATAGCTCACTCTCTCTTTAAAGCTAAAGTACATTTTGTACAAAGGTCTTTGCTTTGAAGTGTCTTTAAAGCCTTTCTGCCACTGGAGAGCGTCAAGAAGGCTTTAAACGTGAAGACAGTGTAAACTTAGCCTAAGTATGTGCTGTCGGTGCCCCGATCTTCACTGGATGGCACCATCTCGTCCAGTGCAATAGTGAGAGTAGCAGCGCTGGACAAGATGGTGCCGTCCCGACCGCTAGGGCGGTTAATACAGTGGTGGGCAACTGAGGTGATATGGAGGCCAAAAGTGCGGCCCTCGGCATCACTAAGGGGCCGCACATAACATGTAGGACCACCAAAGTTGATTAGGAAAGCCGGGTCAGCGTGTGACCGCTACATGGTGATATATGGAATGTTCCATATACATCAACAAACGTTATGGGTCTCTTAGATATTATCAAAGTAGTCTAGTGGAAGCATAGGCATAGGCACTTGTCATTAGCTTTCGCGCATGTCAATTAGCGTGCCCAGCTGGAGGCTCAGCGAGTTCCTCTCCTCCTCTTACCAAGTTCCCAGGGGAAGACGCGTGTGTGGAGGATCAGTGAACAGGGAAGTTCCTATGCCATATGCATTAACAGTTTTGGGGGCCGCAAGTCGAGGAGGGGGGCTGCCAAACAACGCCCAGAGGGCCGCATGTGGCCCCCAGGCCGCAGGTTGGGCACCTGGGCCTTAAAATCACCAAAAAGGCATACTTTGGGAGCGCATGGTATGGAAATCGAAATCAAATTAGAGATTAAGGAGACTACAGAGCGCCAGGGATCCTTAACCACATGACACTCCCACATCATATGTAAGTAGGAACCGGTCACAAGTGATAAGCGGAATAGGCAAGCTTCGAATTTGCGATATTTTGCGAATAATTCTACTAATGGTCACTAAAGGTGGACAAATTAATGGTCACATGTGCTATTTATTTTCGCATTGCGAATATATATCCGCAATCCATGCTCATAAGCATCCCAATGACGAATATTCAAAATTGCGAATATCTGCCGGCATATTTGCGAATTCTCGAATAGCCAATATTCGCTGAATATATTCACAATTCAAACATTCTAGCTCAACACTACCGGTCACAGAGTGGTATCTAAAAAAATTTGAATCCCAGAGTATATTATATCTACGATGAAAACATCTCAGTTGTATCAATTTATGTCGGGCTGAAATCGCTTGCAGGCAGGGCCCCGTCTCCCACTATGCAGGATATGTGTGTGCATAGGGCCCCAAGCTGGTCCTCAGTAGGCCCCTGGTGCCCTGCCCTGCACGCATATTTGGCACCCTCCCTGACACAGGTGCTCTCCCCATCCTGATCCAAGCTGCGTGATTTGCCACGCGGGATGCATTTGTCGGCTTATGCGCGGTGGTGTTGGTGAGAGGTGTGGGTGATTGTTCTCGAATAGCACCCCCGGTCGACAGCTTCGCCATTAACACCCCCCATCCCCCCCACCCTGGTCGACAGCTTTGCATAAGCTCCCCCCCTGTCCCTTTCCAAGCTGCACAAGCTGAAAGCATTAAGCAGATGGATCTATTTTTTAAGCTGGGCATACACATCAAAATTTTCCTGCGTTCGATTTTTAAACCGATCGCCCATCCGATTCCGGAATCGATTTCATTTGCAAAATTGATCGCAGACTGCAACATATGATGCCTTCAATTCCTGGACGATTCTATCCTGAAAGTCTCAATATGTCTTGCACGCACACATTTATGGGTTTGAAATGGTGTTAGCTGAAGAACTGGTGAGTGACCAACAGCACACAAACAAAGGTCATTTCCTCAAGAATCATAGATTGATCGCTTAAAACAATCGCATAAGACAACTAACAGCACTCGATTCATGTGCAATTTGGCAAAATCGATCGCTCAGACACTTTTGGCATGCATCAATTTTTATCAAATCCAATCGTGCAATCGATTTTGTTAAACGATCGCACTAAAATTGAACAGAAAATCGTGACGTGTATGCC
>CM070039.1:38289681-38304910 GCA_036250615.1 Ptychadena robeensis | reverse complement strand
ACATAAACGCAGTTGAGGTGCTCCATGCGTCGAAAAAAGGCATGTCTGCTACTCACGTGTTGATGTGGTGATGTTTGGGGAAACGACGAGGGCCAGGGAATCGACGAGCCCCAAAGGAATCGCCGAGGTGATGGGGGAATCGGCGCAACAACACACGCGATCTGCAAACAAACGAGGACATGAATCAGGCGAAGACACATAGCACACGGGAGGCCCCAGCACATCGGGCGAAGTCGGCAAACACATTGCTGTGCTACTCACATGGTCTGTGGATTAGGCGTGCAATTAGCGAGGTCCAGGGAATCGACGAGCCCTAAAGGAATCGCAGAGGTGGTGGGGAAATCGGCGCAACAACACACGCGATCTGCAAACAAACGAGGACATGAATCAGGTGAAGACACATAGCACACGGGAGGCCTCAGCACATCAGGCGAAATCGGCAAACACATTGCTGTGCTACTTACATGGTCTGTAGATCTGGCGAGGAATCGACGAGCCACAGAGGAATCGGCGATGCGTGGAGCCTCGTATTGGGGGTCTTTTTATAGCAGCCGGGAACACGCCCCCGGAGACTTCGCGCCCGAATGTAGCGAATCACGGAGGCCGCCCAGGGGCATGTCGTGGCGCCATTTTGACAGAGAAGCGCAGGGGAGAGAAGACAGAAGAAGATGCAGCGTGAGGACAGGAGCAGAGTTGAGAAGATGGAGAAGAGGAGCAGGATTCCGGGAGCAATTGACGAAGAAGGTAGCGTGGGTGATCGCTGAGGGCCCAGGGTTAGGTCATGATGCACAGTGAGGACAGTTCAGTGACATGCGGTCATGATGTGTTTTCCAGGGGGGAAGCAGAAGAAGGCCCGATCTGCCACCAAGGGACCAGGAGCCACAGAGAGCCGGCAGGCTACTGCTTCCACAGGTAGGCGACTCTGCAGGCCTCACACATGCTTGTTTTGCTTATGGTGGTTCAGCCCGAGTTGCAGCTCATGCTGTGTAGGCCAGAAGCGTGGGTGATCGCCGAGGGCCCAGGGTTAGGTCATGATGCACAGTGTGGACAGTTCAGTGACATGAGGTCATGATGTGTTTTCCATGGGGAAAGCAGAAGGAGGCCCGACCCACCACCAAGGGACCAGGAGCCACAGAGAGCCGGCAGGCTACTACTTCCACAGGTAGGCGACTCTTCAGGCCTCACACATGCTTGTTTTGCTTATTGGGGGTCAGCCTGAGTTGCAGCTAATGCTTTGTAGGGCAGGAATGTGGATGATCAGAACAGTGACATCTAGTGTTCAGTTTTTGCAATGCATTCTATGACCTGCCTAGATGTGTATTGTGGAGGAATATGTGAACCACTGAAGTAGTCACATGCTCCAATTGGTGGACAGTGTTTTATGTGTGTCACTGCTATTGTACAGTCAGAGTGGTCAATGTAGCCTACTTCTCTGTCCTGCCCAGGTGCCCCAGGACCTGCGAAGAGGAGGAGGGAGTCGGCAGCAGCAGCTGGGGACAAGGCCCGAACAGGTATTGGGTGGCTCTTGTGTGCTGCACGCTTTGCAAGGGGAAAGCAGTTACAGGGCAACCTAACAATATGTGCTCATGTCACTCCTTGCAGGACCTGTCAGAGCGGGAGAGACCAGTCGGCCCCTTCAGCAGGACCTGACATTCCCAGAAAAGGAGAGGTGGTTGCCATCCAAGGGAGTCACTAGATACATGTAAAAGAACTGTCACCCCCTACCAATGTCATGTTTTGCAGGACGCCATGCAAGGGTGGAGGCTGTGCCAGGGGAGGGGACGGCAACCACCACCAAGAGACCTTCGTCAGGTAGGGTAACTCAGCATCACATCTCACCCAGTTTGCTAAACACCAGCACGAAACAGACATGTAGAGCTATGTTTTGTTTGCTTTTCAGGGTCAGCCAGGCCTCGAGTGGCAAGAGGGCAAGCCAGGCAGATGAAGGTAGTAAATGACAGGGCATCAGTGTGGTAGAGGGCGTGGGCCATGTATTGCACTGAACACAGACCCAAACTATGCAATTTCTCGTCACCAGGATCCAGAGGGGGCAGCCTGGCCAAGGAGGTTCCTGGTAGCCGGCCTCGCTACACGATGGTGGACCTCTTTGGGGAGGCTAGTGACGACACCCCAAGCCCCAAGCCACCAGAGGAGGACTGAGGAGGCCAGGACCCAGCAGGAGACCAGGGAGGATCGGCCTTCCACCACCGCCACTCTGGTGGACAGCAGCCGGAGACCAGAGGAGCCAGCTGGCTCCACCCGACCACGAGCAGCAGGAGCTGCCCAGGAAGATGGAGGTCGGGGTCTGATGCCCACGGAGCAGGTCCTCATCCTGGTGCGCCATTTCGAGGCTGGGGACTACGATGGGAGACTGTCTGCTGGTGGCCAAATGGCAAGGAGGAAGCGTGAGATCATCGCTAGGGTCCTTGGCGAGATCAAGTCGCAATGTGGTGTGGTCATACTCCGTGACCGTCTGGTCAAGAAGTGGTACGACCTGAAGAACCACCAGCAGGAGATCTTTGCACGGGCAAGGGCCACCATCAGGCAGTGTATGTTGACATTGTGACATAGTGCCAACACCAATGTGGGAAAACTCATCTAGGAAGGTTTAAGTGTTTTCCTTTTCAACAGCATCCCAGGCCATCAGGATGTCCCCACTGCCGACGGGCAGGAGCAGCATGAGGAGGAGGACGGAAGGTAAGACGTCACTTGCACAGACCACACCCTCCAGAAAACGTGGCGGCATACGATGCGGGAAACGAGCTAGTGGGACACGTTTGAGGACTACCAGGGCCAGAGTTATAAGGGGTCTGAGGGGTGAGCACAGGGAACTAATTTGAGAAGAATACGGAGTCTCTCGTTGTTCAAGGCTATTTTCGGTATTTGATTAGTGGACCACAAAGAGACAGCATTGCCGCCATCAACTAGGCCACAGGTTGCTGCTATGCCTTAATTCGTTGTAGGTTCAAATGGGTGTTTCTTTCTGACCACTAGACAGGATTGCTGTTCTTTCCATATGTTTTGAGGTGGTGGGCTGCCTGTGAAAGAGTGGCGGGGGCCAGACGAACCCTCCGTGCCCCCAGGGAGTTCTACCGTATGGCAAACTAGATGGACCATAGCAAAGGGCGGACGCTAGCAGGGCACATGTTGGTGAGTTTAGCAGTGAAGAGATTTCTTTGTATTCTTATTTTCTCAGGACCCCACAACACAGTGGCCACAGCGCCGAGTACAGTCCGGCTCCGGAGGTGCGAGAGCAGCTGGCGAGGATGGAGGCCCAGCTGCAGGCGTTGGCCAGACGGCATGGGCAAGAGGAGGAGGTGCTGTCAGGCCTGCGTCTGGAGCTGGAGGGGAGGACCTGATCCCTGGCCCCCTTTATGTCCCCCCGGTAATGTTGACCTTTCAGGGACTATGGGGACCCTATGGGTTCCGCTTGCTGGTTTGGGGTGGCAAGCGTTAGAGACCCATTGCCCCGGTTCATCTTGTTGACTGTTTGTACAGTGGTGTGATGTTGTTTAATGTTTGTACTTTTTTACTTTTGTATGGAGCGAGGGCCAACCATGCTGTTTTTAAAAAATTGGGAGTAAAATCCCTTGCCCTGCTATCCTGTGTGTTGTCTTTACGCGTGCAGGGGTGGGAATGGGGGTGAGGGGAGTTTTTTCTCCCAAGTGCTAGAAGTGCAAGGTGGGCGAGGAACATGATTGGTCCTCTGTGCAGATCTCCTGAGATCATCTGTGGTCACCACCAACGTGCACGATCGGTCCTGAATCGATCTGATGCAACCAACATGTCGAGTTCTGCTGTCCGATTGATCTGGGGGCCCATACGATCGCATCAATCGGTCAAGGTGGGCTTCACGCGATTCCTCGACGATTGATTGGCGTGCACGCGTCCGGAATCGATCGGCCAGGAATCGGATGAAGAATCGCCCTGTGTATGGGGACCTTAAGAGTGTTAGACATTATTCAGTAACACCTGGCCACATTTTGATGGGAGCAAAGCCAAACACTCTTAAGCCCCAGGATCCACTGCCCATTAAAACCCCTGCGTTAATGTTTCAACATAGGGCTCAAGCCAGCCACTACCAGCAATGGGGCTTTGACTGGGCTGGCTCCACAGCCCATCAGAGCCTCCGTCTGGCTATTATCGACGCAGCCCATCTGCGACCATAGTAACGTGATGGAGGCTTGCGCAGGCAACGGCGGATGCCGGCACATAGTGGAGCTTGGGGTTAAATGTGCAATTTTCTTTTTAGGCCAGGTCCATATGGTCCTTTAATGAACTTCCTGGTGCCCTCTGCCCCCAAATGTATTTTCTGAGCAGTTGTACATTTAGGCAAATACCTGAAGCAATCAAACAAAAGTCATCAATCTCTTTATTATATCGCCACTTACTAATTAATTTACATGATCGATTGGCCAGATCTTGGTAACTGACTATAACCCATACTGTATATACCATAAACATCGTCAACATCTAATATCAATAAAGTCCATCAACAAATTTCACAAACAGCACAAAGGGGAATTTAAGGACTTTATTATTGTTTAGTAAATTGATTCCATTGTTCTCAAGGGAACCATTACATACATTGATTAGATTGGCAGAGGTTAAAAACAAATCCATTCTTCACTGGTGTGAATGGGATCGTGTCAGCTGTCATCCTTCATTACTGAGGAATGGAGAACAGCTGAGACAAGGCAGGTGGGCTCCTTCCTTACCCAGGATCTTGGCACTGTCTTCTGCTTTTATTTCCAACAACAAACAGTATACCTTCGAATAGCAACTGCAGGCCAGCATGCAAATATAACTGGAGAAAGTTGAACACAGAGCACCATAAGTTCTATTTATTTCTAGATCTATATATCTTACTTAAGGTGGGAAAATATGGTTCCATTTGGTTCCATATGGTTCGACTTACTTAGGGCCCCTTTCACATGTCCATCCCCGTTCGATTTTGCAAAACAGAGGTGCCACCCTGGAGCAATTGACCAGAATAGCACCACAAGTCGGTCGCACGCCAGTCGCACGCCGGTTGTGCTTGTTGCTCGTTTACTGGGTGGCCAACAACCCTCTGTGTAAGAGAGCCCTTACTTACTTTTTCAGCTGTTGGGACAAGAGGATTTGTAGTCATCTGGACGTGTAGAGAACTTATTGTACTGTCTCTACTCAGTGTTGGTGGTTTTGTGTGGTCGCTCTCACTCACCTGTGGGTGACCAGGGGTTGTAGGTGATAACACTAACCTTCCCCCGCTGGTGTGACAGGAGCTGGTTACAGGAAGAAATAAGGCTCTTTTTTTTGGCACCTTTTTGGTTGTAAAATAAATTTTCATTTTTAGGGGTAACTTCAAAAATGCAGCCAGAACTTGAGACTGCCAGTAACTATACATCCTGAGAAAGTGGCATGTGCGCCACAAAACGCATGAATGCATTTTTGAACTTACCCCATAAAATAAAATGTATTTAACAACCGAAAAATAACTTTTTCCTGGGAAACTTCATCCAGCTTCTTTAATAATTTAAAGTCAATAATTTTAAGAGGATTTCTTTTTACAGCCACATAATGTGATTGATTCAAAACTTTCCTAAGACCTCTGTGAAAATGCTCCATCATATGATTGGATACAAATCCATCCAAATACCTAGTAAACCCATCAGATACTTCTAAACGTTGACTGATATGAATTAACATGTCCAATCACTGTTCTTTTGAACTGTGTTAAATTTTGATGACTTTAGGTTGATCAATTCAGGTAAAAATTTATTATTTTGGGTCCGGGGGGATCTGGGTTGGGTGCGCTAGTCTTTCGTTTGTTGTAACTTCTATAACCTCTGTTTTTATATTTGAGGGGATATTCCGGTTGACATAGTGCTCTGTAGGCAACGGTAATTCCGGATATTGGGGTTGTGTCCCTTTGAAAACACCCGGTGGGGTCTTTCTCCCCACATTGATTTACTGTAGGGAGAAAGACTCTATTGTGAAAAGTGACTGACCACAATTCCGAGAATTAGTGTTTTAGGGCTTGTTTCCATTATACCTCGGGACCCCCTCCGCTAAATGTATTGCTTGGCAGGGATCTCGACGTAGCACATAGACATTGCCTGTTCGGTGGATGCTGTGTTTACACATTCGCCCATGCAGAAGCAAGGGAAAACCTGTGTACCTCGTTCCTTGCTGTCCTCTTTATGCAGTGAAATAGAGCCCATATAGTTATAGGCAAAACAAGATTGATGTTCTGGCTGTCAGCTCTTGTGCTCTTGAGCTTTTTCTATGTCTGGTCTAGTTATTTCTAGAAGACACCCTGCTGTGGTATCATGAGGAGTCAGGCCTCCAGCTATTCCTTGATACAGCTATCATGCTGGGCTCTATGACCCCCATCTCCAGCTTTTGATTGGGTGAGTTATGTCATTAAGAATTTAAATTGCAACCTGGATGATATGGAAAGTGCAAAGTTTAAAAACATGTTGGTCCTAAACTCATAGCACCCAATCATAATTTACATTTTCATGTGACACTTAGTGTGTTCTAATGAGAGAAGGATACAATTTAGGCAGCTGAACTTACAGTCAAGGGGTTGACTGGAATGTAGAAGACTGTAACATATACTCCATGCTGTGTATCAGTCTTTCATTACATTGTAATAGGGTACAGAATGTGCTTGACAATTTTAAAATCCCATCAGACTGCTGTATGTCTTTGTCAGACAAGGCACATGATAGTTACATTATCAACAAATGGCTTCCTTGGTAAACTTTTAGGTATGATTAGCTTAAATTTTTTATATATACATTCTGAAATCATCAACAAATGCTAGCCAGGATTTTTTGAAACCATTAAAGATGGCTCCACGGATATACTGTGCACTGGTGTTAAAAGGTATAACAAGTTGCACATATTTGCATTGTATATGTGTTTCACCATTTTTTCTGTCTTTCTGATTATTCCGATACACCGCATGTGCACTTATCGTACCAAACATAAGGATGCAAATTGTCTGTGTGCTGGAGTGGGCTGCTTTAGGTATCAATGTAGGCAAGTTTTTTAGCTACAGACCAAATATGTTCTATGTAAAAACCCAATGATATGATAAGTATCAGTATCAAATGATGCCATGATGATGGTCTTCTTAAGCATTGTGGATGTCTGAAATGGGTGCTTTGCAGTATTGCTATTATAGTAGTGGTAGAGTGCAATCATTTATTCATGGGAACATTTACAAATATATAATTATTATAGTTAGTTTAGTCTCAAAATTTATTTTGACGTTTGTGTTTTTCATTTTATTTTTACTTCCTTACTATAAAAAAGTCTTGTTTAAGTTTTGATGAAATAAAGTCACATTTGCCCCCTTTATTAGGTTAAATTACACACTTTAATTAATAGGCCCCCATTCACCCAAGATTGGTCAGATGCACAGTATTATTATAACTCTCTTCAGATGGGTCAACTTGCTGCTTAAACACTGACACATGGCCAAGCCTTTATGCATAGCCTATAAATAGGAATGGGATGGACACACAAAGACAGCCTGTGGCTGGCTTATCAACAAGGAAACAACAACAAGAAAAGGTTTTGTAACTTGTCCAAATTTATCCCTTAGAACAGACTGTCAGTATTGTATGGAAGCCAACCATGACCATTAGAAAGTAATTAGACAGAGAATTTGTGATCTTTTGTCCATGGGTACCTATATACTCCTTAGCAGTGAATATTATTTTTATATATGTGACCTGACCTTGTGACCTGAATAAAGACGTAGAGCATGATGCAAACTGAATTATTATTTTGCATGAATACATGAGGTTAACACTCTTTTTGTAAATAGTAGTCAATCAAGTGGCAGAAGGCACAAAAAGTGGAAATTTGGATGGGATATGATTGGATGATTGAAGTCAAAGGAGCTTCAGCTCATTCATTAAACTAAATAGTAATGGTGAAGGAGAATCATGCATCGATGACTCCAGTAATGTTTCTGATTATACATTTTATATCAAACAATAAGAATATTTGAATGAAGTCAAATACATTAACAAAAAGGGTGGAAGCAGAATACAACACAAAATGTATTGATTGACTGATTTACATGGTATTTAACAGGTGGATATACTGTTAAATATATATATATATATATATATATATATATATAAAAATATGTTACTTTTAAAAATAGGTTTACAGACAACATTTTCTCATGGTCACAGCAGGATCATGAACAGGACAATCAAGACAAGAACTTATGTTATGGGGGTTCAGCTATCATTTTAGGGTTCCTGCAGTAAACCTGAGCGATGGTGCAATTGGTCAAAGTTGTGCCAGTTGACAGAGGAAGGATACACAGTAGTCAATTGTAGGTATTTGGAAAAACAAGGAGACCCTTTAACTCAAGGGATGGGAGGAACAAGACTGTTGTCTTGCCTAGGGTACCATTCTACCTATCTTGTACCTTATGTAACTTCAAACCTTGAAACCTTGAATGAATAATAAAAATCCACCAAAGGAAATTGCACTTGCTGGTAACATTGATGGCAAATGAGGAAAAATACTTACAGTAGATTGGTTTCAGTAAAATTTTTATTGTTTTGACAGAATGGAATACAGGAAGACAATAAGTTAACACTCAACTATCAAAGATTCCGGCTGCACCTTAGGTGAGTGGGATCTCTGGCAGTGAATGATGTGGTGTTCTTTGGTACATTGGCCCAAAAACTTTGGCTGATAAATTAGGAGAGACTCTGTAGCCACCATTTTAGCAAAGGGTATTTTATTGTCATGCCTTTCATTTTACAATAATCCATGGCACGATACACAGATGTGTTTGATGGAATTCTCCGCTAGCTTTGCCAGGGTAATAGCTCCTGTGTGATATATAAGGTTTCTTGGAAGAAAATGTCCCAATGGTGGAAAATAAAAAATAATAATGGTGGGTCTATTGTACAGTATATATCCATAAGGTTGGCAATGGTGACCAGTTGCTGGTCTATGTACAGGTTTCCATGCCTCCAGATCTTCTGAGACATATGTAGAACAGTGCTGAAAAGGAGAAAAAAAGTAGAATGTTAGTTAAATAGTTAGTTAAATGCTCATCAATATACTTGGGTAATATTTGCAAAGCATAGCGAATATCACCTGGGATCTACCAATCTACACAATACATTTTTAGGTTGTTGTGGATTACTTTATACAATGACTTTTTAATGAGAATTATTTTTTTTATGAATTTAAGATAGTCAACTAAATCTAAATGAACTCATTAGATAAGTTAATGTTTTAAATATTTTATGCTTAACTATATAGGAAATATATAGATTTTTTAACCACATAAACAGACTTTGCTTTCTGATGCTGCCTTCATCTGGCAAATAACATTTGTCAGAATATCCTGAATATATATTAAATATCTGTATCAGTATAAAAGTATTTAGTTTTCTTCATAAGTGTGGGCATGGAAAGTATATTATCTGCAATAGTAGTTATTGTGCTTACGATTTAGCTAATTTTCCTTCTAGATTTTTTCGATAACAGTTAAGGCTGTTAAAAACAAGATCTTACTTACTGTAAAGAATCTAGACGGACATGATGTGTTTTACGAATGCTGTAAATTGGAAGGAAAAAAACATTTTTGTTATATCAAGCACCAATGGTGAAGAATAAAACGTTTTGTTGTTGAATTTTGTTAGTATCAATATTTGGTTTTCCTCTATTTACCTTCATAATTGATGCAGCCATTGGAGTCTTCCTGTCCTGCCAGGAGAGCTTCTACTTCATCCTCCTTCATCTTCTCACCTGTTTAAATACCAATGATTGACTGTTAATGTCTAGTTCACATTGTCCTCCAATCAGTTCTGAACATTATTAGACTCTTACCCAGTGTGGCCAGCACGTGACGAAGCTCAGCGCCCATAACTGTGCCGTTGCCTTCCTTGTCAAAGACACGGAGACCCTCAACGAAGTCCTCAAAGCTGCCCTTGTCCTTGTTGTTGGCAACAGCCTGGAGCATTGGCAAGAACTGATCAAACTCAATCATCTTGGCGTTGATCTCTACAAACAATCAAGTGAAAAAGGCATTAGTTCGGTTTGAGGAAGTACAAAACAAAAGTTAGATACATACCACAGGCCTGCATGTAAAACAATTCCTTTTAAAAGCTAATGATACTTGGAGCGAAAATGGATAAGATAAACTCTAAACTGTTGTAAAAGCGCTCTCTTGTCTCAATTTTTTAAGTACATGTTAAGGCAAGTTTTTTTGTATTAATAATTTCAAATAGATTGTTGAAGCATTAGACTCTTTGTACATCAGAGTGAAGCCTCTATTCACACTAATTAGTTTTAACATGCATTGGGCGATGGATATTAACACACAGCCAAAGTGCATATTACATTTACTTCAAAATCCATATCAAAGCCTGTAAAATGGATCGGTGAAGCCTAAGGTAGGAAATCCCTTCACTCTGGGTATATTTTGTTATAAATTCTAAAAGAAAATGTCCCCAGCATGACTTGGACAGCAAATGACTTAATCCAAGGAGACATACCTCATGTTTAATATGTTCACTGTAGACTATGTTTTTAAGTAAAAAATAGAAAATCCTTTAGTCTAGACTGTGCAGAGCATGTGTACCATTTCAGTGTCTTATTCTTCTCTATTATAGTCATGTAAAGCCAAGAGGTTTCTGATAATCTGTTACTCTTTGAGGCTACACTTACCCTCTGGAGTTGGGTTGCCAAGGACCTTCTTGACCTCAGCATTTGTGGGGTTCTGTCCAAGAGCTCTCATGACTTCAGAAACCTGGCCATAGCTGATCTTGCTGTCGCCTGTCCTGTCAAAGAGCAGGAAAGCCTCTTTGAAGTCTGTGAAACGGAAAAAAAAGATCAGTATGACATAATGAATCTACAACTAGGCAAAGGGAGACAACGATGATAATGACTAAAGCTGGGCATAGATGGTTAGATCGCTTTGGAGATCTTTCATAAAAAAAACCCATAAGGCAAACTAACTGGGCGTTAACTAAACTTAATTTGGGAAATGTTACAAAGAAGGAATGGTTTTAATAAAAGATGGCAGCAGAGGCAGCTATCCATGGCATTGTATACATTACAAAATAAACTAAGGTAGAGAACAGCCAATCCTTATAGAAATGGGTTTGAAAGGGCTAGAGTGCATGAACCATGTCTAGCAGGGAATTAGACATTTGTGCCAGTTCAGCTTCTTTTCTGCCTCGGACACTTGAAACTCAGTTATTTTGAGTAACACAGAAGGCTTTCCAAATCAAGTCAGAGATGGTTTTACAGGCAGACTGTAAAAAGCTGCTAATGTTAGTGAGAGGTCAGCTCTGGTGTAACAGGATACCCCATGCCCTACACTAATCCCATAGATGCACAGCCATGTAACCCCTTCATGGCCAATAAACCCAGTAATTAGCATACCTGCCACAAGCACCTGTCATTAGACAACATTTTAACACTGTCAGCATTTCTATTCACAAGTACAGCAAGATCAACCAAGATCTGCACCTGGCCAGTCTTATACATTACTACAATTTGATGCCATGTATCTCCTGTGTGCGGCATTCAGCCTAATGATAGAAGGCTGGTACTAATTATTATAACATGTATTAAGGATCTCTGATATCATGTTGTGAAGCAAAACAGGTTAATATTACATATATTAGATTTACAGTATAAAGGGCAAGACTCTGCAACACCATCTTTAATTATCTTTAAATCTAAAAAGATAATACAAGATAGTGATTTTGAATTACTACTAACCAGAACATCTACTCCTGGTGATAAAAAATGTAATTCAGATTTAAGAGGGGCAAGTAGCCAGCCAGTTATATTGCTAAAACTCTCACAATCCTACATTACCAGGAAACATTAGACTAAAAATGTTGCAACCTAAAACATTTTAGAGATATAAAACAATAAACATTATATTGCATATACGTTTTTACATACTAAAAATAGCAGTGCCATTAATTGAATTGAAGACCCATTCACATTAGGCATTGGCTTTTTATTATCACCAGAATAACCTCTATGACTCAACCTGCCACCCTGATGTGATCAGCTATTTATGGTGGACTACTTTAGTTACAATCAACTGACCAAATTTGGAAAGCAATTACTATAATACACTTTCTGGCCTACCCTACACTCTGTAAAATAGTAACAGGATTTTCAAAATTAACAATGCACTAGTGTCCAGCAATATTAAGTGATAACATTAACACTTTTAACTAAGACATTATATGTTTTTTTAAAACTTGACTTTCGTTTTACAAAAAGTTTTCAGTGCTCACAAAACAATTAGCCCTAGGCTTATGAGTTTTAGACCACTTAGGAGAACTTTTAAAACTGGCAAATATTGTAATGGGCCCACGGACTGTCTTAGGTTGTCATGTTATCAAGTTCCAAAGCATTTACCAAACTTGGTAAATACTCTTTTAAACTGTGAAATGTGATTATTGCTAAGAACAGATGACAAACCAACACATGTGCCTAGAACCAATACAAGAATATTAGAATATTCATTGTCTAGTGTCAAGTGTAGACATTATAATTCTGCAATTGCAGTATACACCAGATTTACACACTTATATACACATATATATATTGTTACATATATATATAAAAGTTTTAAGACTTAGTTATTCCTCAGCCTTTATTTGAACTTACCTTCCTGCTGATCCTTGCTGAACTCGATCTGTCAAAAGAATCAGGCACAAAACTAAAGTTAAAGGCCTGCTGGGTATTTGATATTCACAGCTTTCTGAGGTCCATAAAAACAACCCATGCACATGGGACTTTCAGGAAGCTGAGAACACAACTAGGCCAGTAATGAAGGATATGCCTGAACGCTACCCTCTTTTTTTATCATCCTTCTACTGGACTGTCACTGGCCGATGTAAACCTTTCTTTTACAGTTGGACATACTGCTACATTTGTCCTTTACCCACGTGAGCTTCATAGGCATTACTTCACTTCCAGCTTAATCTCACTTACCAGCGATCTCGTCTGCGGAGAAAGACTGCAAGGTAGAAAGAAAAGAAAAACCAAAACTAGTATAATAGCATATGCATTGACAGACACAACAGCTAAAGCAATGTAAATATCTAACTATTTAAACTAGGTGTATCATATAACATTCACCTTTTTTCTCCAAAACCTATTACAATATGTATTATTATTATAGCATGTGAACTATCCTTAATAACTACATAAGTCTACTGAAAACATTCATGTTTGTTCATTTCTGTAGGTCTGGTTGGACATAAAGTATGACTTAAATATAAACCATGTGGCTATAAATAATAAGCAGGCAGGACTGTAGCCTGACTTTCAATAAAATATGTTATTATAAATAAAAAGTTAAAAAATTATTTGAGTTCCACATTGCAAGTAAAAGCGGGTAGATTTTGGTTATTATTAATAATAATAATGCACTTACAAATCTTTGCAGTTTATGTAAAAATAATCTATTTTCAATTCTTTGTAGCATTGATGTATTAAGTTAGCAAAGAGATTTTAAATTATTCTCATAAACACTAGGGAAGAAAATGTGTTGCTTCTTTCTATAGAAAAAAGTTGTTTCCAAAAGGTTCAAGTTAGAAAACAAGAAGCATGATCTTCCAGTAAAAGCCATCAAGTGTTTATAGAATCCAAGTCCTGTTATAAAGGACTAAAGTGTAGTACTAGGAAAAAGTGCTAGAACACCCACCATTCTGAGCTTGGGACTGGGCGAAGAGCAAGGAGCTGAGACGATGTCCTGAGGAGGGCTTGAGCTTGTGGTCCTTCTGCTGTGGCCGAGCTCTTCTTATTTATCTGGGGGCTGGGACAAGACGGCCCAGCTCAGATGTCACAGGGGCTAGTAACCCCACCTCCTGGTGAGTTTTTGGCTTTCTTAGGGCAAAGGGAAAGGAGGGATCTCTTTCCAGTGTCACCAATTTGGAGGGCTATTTTTAGTAGGAAGTGGGTTTGACATGCTTTCATCAGTTTAAAACTTGTCAGCAGTTTTTCTGCAGGAAGGAGGAGATTTGGAATGGCTGGGTATGTCAGATTTGGGATGTCTTGTATTTTGTTTTTTTTTGCAGAATACTAAGTCTAGTGATCGTTATATCTTACAACTGAGTAAATAAAGCATGGGCTCTAAAAATAGCTAGCACACTTGCTGTAAATTCCTACCAAAGATAATCCATCTTCTAGGGACTCAATTGACTAACACCACATAAAAACTTGGTTTAAAAAAGATTCAAGATAGAAAGCGTTGGAAAGTGCTAGATAATTAATATATAACATTCTACAATCCACATCTACTTCCTGCCCTAGTAATAGACCATTTAAGACTCTATTCTGAATACTGTCTCTCTCTCTCTCTCTCTGTTTATATATATATATATATATATATATATATATATATATATATATATATATATATATATACAAATAAGCTGAATAAGACAACTTCTTTGCTTTAAAACTCATGTCATTAGCCATCGTGTCATATAGTAATATATTTAATTTAAACACAGTATTAAACTTCACTAGATGGGTTGCTACTAAGTAAGCTCTTAGCAATGTCCCTACCAAATTAGGAAAATCAAAGTTTTGTTATATGTCATATATGGACTAGACATTTTTGGAAAGTCAGTATGCATCTTTTTTATAGGTGTCATATTCATTAAAATGTAATTTAAGTTTAAATTGTAATGCTTAGTAAACGTATTTCTCTAAAGGTAGAGTTATACTTTGATATCATTAAAGGAGGTCTCAGTTCAGCCTGTGAAGGCTCCGAAAAATTGTCTTTGTGTTTGGTGACATCTAGCGGTCATATGCCATAGGAAATATATTACAAAGCCTAAGGTCTTAAAGGATTTACCATGTAATCATTGGAATTTGTCAGGGATAACTAATGTCTGTTTATAATTCCAGAGTTTTGTCACTTACAACAGCGATCTAATATTCTTTATAAATACAATGAGGGGTATCTGTAATACTATTAATATATGTATATATACATACAAAAGTATTAATCATCCTTTACAAAACAGTGTGTGAAAAGTGTATAAGTTGTAAAACATGTTCTGCTTAAGACAATGCTTATATTGTTGGTAAGAAATTTCATGTAAGCTGCCCCCAACTGAAAGGGAAATGCAACCGCAGAGCAAACCTGATGTGTTGTTGTTGTGGCTTACTTGTAGTTGCCCATGGGGATATAATTGGGGGGGGGGGGGGG
>CM070039.1:38273411-38289659 GCA_036250615.1 Ptychadena robeensis | reverse complement strand
GGGGTGACTGACTGCCAACGACCAATGTCCTATACAAAATATGAAGATTAATCTACTAAGTTGTGCAGTTGCAGTACTGTAACAATAATGAACATAAGGTTCCCGTACACCTTACAATCTTACCATACAATTTCTGTACAATCAACGTTTGTTCTATCAAAACCATCTAATACAAGGACCTTTTTATACTTTCCATTCACTGTGTATTCTATCAGGTAGGCCCCTGTACTACATAGTTGTTGGTAGATCTAAAGGGGATTGTACAGAGAGATTGAAAGGTGTAAGGTGGACGGACAGTGACCATATGCAGATGAAAAGTATAAACCTTACTTATTGTATCCAATGCATTTTATTTTGTTTCCTATGTGTTTATTACCCCCTGTGTTCATTATGTAGAAAAACAACCCAAATAGCTTCTATTGTGTGCACTCAGTCTTTGGCTATTTTAATTCCACATGTCAGGCATATTTTGGTAGACGTACTGCTCATAAAGGCTCTTAGCACATTTTCATGCTTTTCCAGCCAGGCTAGCACTATGAAGATCACTGGATGGGGTATAAGGGGAACTATTTATCATGGTAGGCTGCACTTTAAATGAGGGTTTTTATAAAAGTGAAATTTTTATAATTAATACAATTGTTAAATAAAAAAATTACAGAGGCTCTAAACAAAAGTTCAATCGCTGCCATCTACACCCTATGCAATGCAGCATAATGATTTAAAAAGCAAAGGGTCCACCCACTTTAAGGTTTCATGTATAGTGAAATTTAATGATCTATAATTTGGTGTGAATTAAAGTTAGGTTAATTTACTGTTACATAATGCCTTTCAGACTGACAGCACCTTCTGGACAATAATAATAGAAATTCGTGTCTAGGTAGTTATATACCAACACAATATCTGTACCCATTTTCATTACAGGACTAAATAAGCAGCACTGTGCTCACACAAGGAAACACCTTCTGCTGGACTGCTGACAGCTGGGACATCACCATGTACAGGGTTAGGATCAGTTGTCGTTAATACCAGGCAGAAGCTGAAGTTAGAACACACCCAAGTTCTGGCTTTTAGTAAACACATATTCTGAATGTAGTGGCTATAGAGAAGAAAGAGGCATAGTAAGGTGATGGGTACAAAAGATTATTGACACATAGCTTGGAAACCTAAATGTGATCTCCCCATGCCTTTTATGCCTTTTCTTGTGGATAAAACTTTGTTCCTAAAGTGAATTTTAAAGCCATCTATTACCATTCAGCCATGAAACCCTATTCGATATAATACCTTGATGCGGGTCTAAACTGAAATGTAAATTGCAAATGCTAACCCTATTATAAAGAATGCTGATTGCCTGGAGAATGCTTTTTTGGTTTAAGTGGTAGAAGTCACACCTCACATGCAGTTAAGCTGTGCCACAATTATCTGAATATTTGAACTGCATTATTTGAGTTCTAATTCTAAAAGTTTAAAAAACAGATGGTACGAACACCAACCAGACAAGAAGTATTTTTTTAGAACTAGGTCAAGAGATAAGATTAAGATAGCCTAAAGAACTGGATAAGATGTAATGTTTATGAGATCCTAGAAGACCTTGATGGCTTTGGCACATGGCTTTGGGTAAAAGTGACTGGACAAGTTTCCAGGATTCAGTACTGATTATGTCTGCAAGCATCCTAGCCAATATTACTTCTTACTCAATGTCCATCAGCTCTGCTATTGCCTGGTATGCTTACAGATGAAAAATGCTTATCAATACTGGCAGATCTAAAGGAAGCCGATTGTGAACAGTGGGTACAAGGAGCACAGAAAAGAGATGCGTTTGTACTACAATTGTGTTTAAGGGAAAGAGAGCAATGTATATATATATATACGCCTTAAAGCGGTAACAAAGAGATGTGAAACAAATCAGAAACCCCCTTTATATTACTAAAGGCTACATCTTCATAGTAAAATGGAAGCATTATTGTGGAACATACTTGGATTAAGTAAAGTGGACGAAATATGTAACTACAGATCTCTGTGCTGGGAAATTCTACATTAATTCTATACTTCTTAACATGCTTTCTAAAGCCGGCCATAGACGTGTCGATTCCTGGCAGTAGTTGTAGGCGATCGCGTGCACACTCACACTAAACGCATGGAAGTCTCCTCCCCCTCCAAGTTAATTGGCTACAATCTGCTGAGAATCCCCTGTTTAAGTGGAGCACACAGGATTTACGTCAGTTCTGTAGCCGACTCCTTACAGTGTGGTGACGTCACTACACTGTAATGAGTCTGCTACAAGCCGGCCATGGATCGAGACGTCTGTGGCCGATTTTAGATTTTACAGACCCATACCAACCATACTGAAATAAAGTAGATCAACATTTACTACGAAGTAAATATAGCCCTACTACGAGCCCACTAACCTGCAAGTTGTAATAAAACTCTACATACCAGTAGAAGCATGCATATGAGTTGAAACTCATTCCCATTGACCTGTCAGGTAGAAATGTATCTAGCAGGTGCTAATATGTCAAGCTATTTGCATCTGGTTCAAACAAAAGTATTTTATATATATTTCTGCTGTATGCCACAGAGACGTATTGTATGACTATATTTTGTCATGGTTTTCAGTACAGAGAATGTATAAATTGTTGTTATGTTAACTATTAAAATTAATTCATTGTAGGATAATATAATTGTTTCAGAAGAACATGATAGTATACAACTTTCTACAAACAAAATTAAAAATATATATGATATTACTAGTCTGTCAATGCATTGCTCAATACAGTTCTTAGTTCGTACCAGCCTTGCAGGATTTCATCAGCACATGATACTCTGGTAAATGAGAAAATGTTAGATTTTCAAATAGAAACACATCAAACATCATTATAAAATAGAATAACACTTCACGTCATGCTCTACAAAACACATGCATTTGAATTGAACTATATTCAAAGAAATGCAGTTTTAAAAAAGAAATGAACATATCCTTCCTTAGTCAAATTAAAATAAAATTAAAAATGTATACATTCTAACTAGACCCATATATTAACATTTTAGTCACTTCGAGGGAAATACCATTAACATAAGTACAATGGCTTCATAGAGATCAGGGAGACTTAAGCAAGCCATACACGGGTCAGATTTTCAATCAATCGACTTAAAACGATCAATTTTTTAGTCGATTGATTGAAAATTTAGTTTTGCCCACCTGCTTAAATCGACTTAATCCGATAAAATTTTGATCAGTTGATTGAAAATTGGTTCGGTATTTTGAGAACCAAGTGTGGTCAACCAATTTTTGATCGATTTTGTCTACCTATTCTACCTCACTTCTGATTGAAATTTTAATCGGACTATTTTGGATCGATTGTTATGTCGCTTGAAAAAAAAATCGATCAAAAATCTTGTACTACATATGGCACATGATACAATCGACATACAATTTTATACCGACTTAAAAATGTATCATTTTAAGTCGATTGATTGAAAATCTGACCCGTGTATGGGCTGCTTTAAAGACTGATGTTATAGATTGTGTTTTATAAATAAATTCATGCAGTCAAATGAACAGTAAAGTAATATGTTTATAGACATACTATAATTATTGTTAAACTAAATAAAGAATTTACCATTTAGCTACACATGTTATTTACAATATTCTAAATTAAAGATAAGCAACCCATATTAACTCTATATGTATAATGGTTGGATATTGTGCATTGAAGAAGAGGACCTGTCCATAGCCTGGACCACCAGAAGAGGACATGCAGGTTCAGATAGTGTAAGTAAAACTTCCTTTGTTTGCTCCCCCTAGACATAAACAAGCAATTAACCCTTGCAGTGAGGCTGATGGCCAACAGTAAGGGTTAATAAAATAGTGGCCTGAAGTTAAACTTACTGTCTATGTCTCATTGGAATGATCTCTCTTAATGTTTAGTCTCAAAGATGCAGGAATTTCTACAAACTAAGGGTAATGCACTTCTTAGACAGTTTGTCCCAAAAAAAGGTGTCCACATTGGATGGTCCAAAACGACTGATGACTTTTACTACCCAAATAATTACCCGAACTTAAATAAAACAAAATATATTAAACACTTTATCAATGTTATAAAACCAAAAAAAATTTGCTTCTGCCCTCTGGTGGCAGAAATTGTTAATGACGCTTTAAAGCAAAGACCTTTTTACACAATGTACTCTAGCTTTAAAGCCTGAAAAACGTCCGAGCAGGAGCCACAGGAGGTCATCTGACCCTGCAGAATACCTGGAAAGGTTGGATAGCCATTTCCTGGTCGATAGCCACAACCCCATTGACGTCAATGGTGTAGCTCTGAAATTGACCTCAGCACTTTGCAATGCCTTTTTCACTCTTTTTTCAGTCTTTAAAACGTGGAGTGGCAATACCACCTTTCCAGGCACTCTGAAGGGTCAGGTGACCTTTGTAGTCCCTCCTGTGGCTGCTGGAAATCTCTCCCCCCTTTCTTTTTTGATGCTTTAAAGCTAGAGAACATTGTGTAGAATGCTTTAAAGCATCATTAACGCTTTCTGTCACCAGAGGGCGTCTGTGAAGCTTTAAACGTGTCATTAAAATAACAACAGTGTAAATTTAAATTAACCCTTACTCTTATAACCAGTAGATGGTAGCATTTTACTTAAAATCTTCCCTTCTCTATCACATTTTTTAATTTAATAACTAGTTATCACTTAGTCCTAGTTGACATATATCCTTAGTTGTTAGCAATACCTGGTAAATAGAATTCCTGTTTTTTAATAAAAACATAGTAGAGTATTGGAGCAGCTGCATTTTTCAAAGTATCCACTAGGTGGCGGCCGCAGCATAGCTGTATACTTAGCACTACAGATAAACATTGTTGATCATATGACTCTAAGTAATTCAATGTGCCAGTGAACTCATAACCTTTGTAATTTGGACAAATAATGTTAATACACGTTCCATGAAAGAGGTTCCTTCATGTCCAAATAATATATTAATCCCCATTATTAATATACAGTCTACTTACTCTACTAGGAGCTTAAACCAGTGCTTTGGGATTTGGGAAGGATATGTACAGACAATTTGGAGGTCAAATGATACTCTTTAATTGACTGAAGCCATTCATTACTTCAGTTAACCAATAAAGGGTATGCCTTGAACTCAAACTCTACTATTGGAAGGAAATGTATAAGTATAAGTATAAAAACATACCGTAAATGTTTTATTATTCATACAATTTGCATTTGGGCTGAGCAGATACACAATATAAATATATATGCTATTTTAACTACACTAAAACCCCATTATTAAATACAAAATAAAATAAAGTCAGTATAATCTTTTCTAGACATATAGCTCCAACTGTTATTTTGGGGATTATTTGTGAAGCATAGCTAGTTTTATTAGTTGATATTGCATGAATTATCCTAACCTAATTTGCAATTTATCACATCAAATTTACCAAATAATATCCAAAACATATAAAGCTCTCAAAAGCATTGCTCCTTCTCACTACTATGTAGTAAAGACAGGCATTGAAATACACATGGTGCTGTTACAGTTAATTCAAGACGTTTATTCTGTCCTATCTACACTCTGCACCCAAGAAAGTCCAAGTCTGTTACAGCAGACTTAGAAGCCAAACCTTACTGGTACATAAAAGGGCATCCTCCTTGTGATCCACATATATAGACCAATTAGAGGGCAAGGAGGGGACTGTGTGATACTCTGAGTACCTAGCTTGCCACCTGTCAGTATACTGTCATAGCATTGCAAGGAGCAGGCTTTCTGAAAACACAACACACTGCACAACCACATTCAAGTACAGCACAACACTAGCAATAGAGAAGTTGTTGGTGTTGTCACTGGAAAACAAAGACAACTGCCTAAAACTTTAGAAAAGTCAAATGTGTGATACAGAGGACAGCCGTGCCATTATTCTGCCCTGTTGGTTTTACTTTGGCATCAGTATGGCTTAGTTATTTTAAAGTGGTAAGTAAATGTTTATATGCTTCAGTTCTAAAATAAAAATTTATTTCTTATAGATGCCACATTGTAATTTGTAGACAGGCATGTCGAACTCAAGGTGGACCAAAATTAAAAACTTGTACAAAGTTGTGGCCCAACCTTGATATTTATTGATAAACTGTCTACAATTGAGGAAGTTTTTCCTTCTCAGATATGATAATGAACTTTCCTATACAGGAACAGGATTAAGTGTTGCTAAACATTGAATCTGAAACAAGCAAAGTATAAAACTATAACACATGTGGCATTCAAAATTTAAAAAAATAGAATTACACTGCAGCCCAGATTTTGCCCCCAGGGTGGATGTTGACACCCCTGATGCAGATAGTCAATTTGACTATATTAAAAATAAAGAAAAACACAGACCCCTTTGTGTGTGTGTGGTAACACCAAAAATGTATAAAAATGGGTTTCCTTTTGCTGTTTTAGTAAACTGCAAACGGTTGAGATGGAATAGAATAAGTTGTATAAAATAAAAATCTGTGACATCTCTAAGTCCAATGATGCAGGCAGATTAAAGAAAATCATCATCAGAAATGGCTTCTGGTGTTAGGAAAAGGTTGATTTCCAAAATAAAGACTATTTTCTCTAAAAGGTGGGTAAAGCAAAGTCCCCCTATAATGTCTCCCTGTGTTTTCCAGCGACCACACACATGACATCCCTGTTACCTTGATGCTGGACAGATCAATTGCTGGTTCTTTGGGTTTGACTGGTTCTGGGGCTGGTGCTGGTGCTGGTGCTGGGGCAGCAGCTGCTGGTTTCTTCACATCCTTCTTGGGTGCCATTGTACTTTGGTTGTTATTAGAGCAAACAGAGGAGCCGATTAAGGATCCAAAAGGAAACAAGCAGCCTTAGTGTTGGAGGTAAGAACAGGACGATCCTCAGCCCAGAGCCTAGATGTGGAACCCAGTGTGTTTTTCACTATTAGGGCATATTTATATTTCGCTTAGTACCTAACACAATCTGCACACATGCTGCTGGATTGGACAGTTCCCCAGGCAAGGAGGATGTCATCAGGACTAAGACTATAAATGGAATATGAGGGGTCAGGGCTACATCAAGCCACGGGACTTCTATTTTTTTCAGCCTGCCTGGATTTTTGGGATAAGTGTAAAGGACAAACACACATGAATAAGCTGCCTGAAAAGCCCTTGTTGACATCTAGCTGTAAATGGGGTCATTTATTAGTTTTTTTCCTTCATGGTGGAATTTTATGTTGTTGCTCAACAGTAAATCACACAATGTCACAGGTCTCATACATTCCAAACTTTGACAGCTCATGGAATTTCTGGCAGGAATTTTTCTGCAAAGCAGTGGGGTACACAAAATGGTTCACATTCCTTCCCCACCCCACCCCCACATCCCCACATTCTCTTCCTTTCATTTGAAGAAAAGTGTTGATCAAGCAATGTGCAGCCCAAGGGTTTAAAAATAAAAGCAGACGTATATGGCAAGTCGTCCTTGTCACCTCCTCCTGTTTCAGAGAGAATGTACTGTACGCACAAGCCCCCCATCCTGGCTGCCTTTGTATATTAATTACATTTTCAAGCCTGGCTAACGTTCCTTATGGTTGATACTACATAATGAGCTTCAAATTCACAATGAAAGGCATGGAGAAGACATTGAGCCATGGAAACCATTCTATATGTAGATCTGTCTATTCCACTTGTTGGAGAAGACATCCAGCAGATAGGTGTGCTTGTGTGTCCCACCACCTCTGATTGTTTGTCTGTACAGTTATATGTCCTGGTGTTATAGGAGTCTCAGAATGTATGTGACACTCCTAGTAATAAATTAATTTTACTTTTATGTTTTACTGTAGTAGTGTGTCATTTACCTTACTTGCTTATTTATCTATATATCCATCCAATGTCATCTATCTATCTATCTATCTATCTATCTATCTATCTATCTATCTATCTATCTATCTATCTATCTATCTATCTATCTATCTATCTATCTATCTATCTATCTATCTATCTATCTATCTATCTATCTATCTATCTATCTATCTATCTATCTATCTATCCTCATACATCTCTATACACAATGTCTCACATTATCATCTTCCTAATAATGTATATAATTGTCCTTATCCATCCATCTAATCTTTAAAATCTAAATACATAGGTAAATATTTCTCCATCTATCCAATTAATCCCATCCATTCATATATTTCTGAATCTATTCGTCCCATCTATGTACTTGTCTGTCTATGTATCTGACATTGCACTCTCATCCATCTATCTATTTATGTATCTATCAATTCATTCTTATCCATATCTATCGATGTGATGTATATCTATCTAACTAACATATGGAGGAGTGTACTCTCCCAGAATAAGCTGTGTTAGTACATAGCTGTGCGCCCTAATGAGGACCCTGGCAGTTACATTGCTCGATCACACCCCATGCAGATGAAAGGAGAAATTCACCATGCGCCCCCAGGTCCCTCTTCTAGGAGGAAGGATTTTCTGGTGACTTTAGGACAAAATCTCACACTTAAATAGGGCTCTAGAGTCCAGCTGTTTACCACTAATATGTGCACAGCAATCACTGCCATAATTCATGTCCTTGTAAATCCGTGCTGGGAACGGCTTTATATTTAGAAGACACCTTTGGCATCTTTAACTATCAGAACTCCACACGCTTTCAGCCCCAGTTAACCCTTCCATGGGGGTAGGAAGAGGTTAAATTGTTATTTTGTGCAGTTCGAACAGCTCCATAAAGCGATAAGATGTGGAAATAGACATTTTGAGACAACTGTAAAGGCTGGAAAGTGAATAGATGGGGTGGTTTTCTGTGATTAGGAAGAAAAGTATAAAGAGAGTTTAATCTCTATTTTATGTCCCCATAACTGAAAGAGTTGCATTGTGTGTACAATGAGGTCCCCCTTTTCTGGTTCAGAATTACAACTGGTCAGTTATTATCTTTGGCTTCACAAACTTTCTAACTTATAAAATCATTAAATAGAAATACAAGGACTTGGATGTGTCTGCATGAACTGTCTGTGGTCTTCTGTATAGAGACCAGCTTCTCCTCCCAGATATCCCCTCCCCTATGCTAGTCAAGGTGAGAATTGGGGGTCACTCTGTTTTGAATATTTTATAGTATGAAAGCATATGTGTGTGTGTGTGTGTATATATATATATATATATATATATATATATGTATATCTTCACAGTGATATGAATATAATAATAATCATATAATATCTACAAGACTGGCAATTAAAGATCCACTTTATACAATATTCACATAATTTATGTAAAGATTATCAACTCCTTTAGTAATTAAGCATGTGTTTATGATAGTAAACTTTCATTTTTTTAATGTCACATCCTGGACTAGGTTGATGTTGCACTTGTGATTCTGAATCTGGATAACTTACTAGCAGGATCACTATTAAGGACACAGCAGGGAGGAGGTAGAACACTATTCTGCTTGGATTTGTCAGGTAGGTTTTTGGAACTGAGGGCACATTCCTGGTGGGAGGTTGGTGAGGGAGCAGCACACAAATAGTGAGGTCTCTCTAGAGACAGGATTGAAAATCTACAATATATATCTCACCAACTTGTTGATTGCCATGGGAGAAGTTGGGAAAGATTGTGATGGCATCATAGTAGTCAATACAGAAAGACTATAACTAACAGTACAACAAAGCAAAAATAGTTGACTAAAGTCCCACCATTAGCTACCAACTACCAACTACCACTTTTGACTTCTTTGTGGTCTATTGACCTGTAAACGACCATTGGACGGTCCGCTATATATGGTGTGTCCTATAAAACGGAGTGTCTAATGGTATGAAAAATCAAGTACATGACATTAGACGATATGATAGAAGACATCTTCTATTGATGTTCTTTTTATTTGCATAAAGGGTGCTTTAACACAAATGTAACATTTATGTCATGCAAGACAATATTTTTGTGGATATGTACTTGCTAATATGATTGTGTAAAAATTTTGGACAAAATAAATTATTTTCATATTTATTTATTTATTATTTAATGCGGTAACAGTATCTGGGCTTGTTTCCATTATACGTAGGGACCCCTACGCTAAGCGTATACGCTTAGCAGGGGTCCCGACGTATCCCATAGACTTTGCCTGCCGGCGGATGGTCTCTTTACACATCCGCCGGTGTAAAGGCTGAACGTACTCGACTACGTTCAGCCTTACACCGGCGGATCGGCTCGGCGCAGTGAAGACAGACCCGTCCGCCGAGCAGGTAAGTCTATCTGTTACGTTGGGACCTCCCGCTAAGCGTGTACGCTTAGCGGAGGGGTCCCAATGCAATGGAAACAAAGCCTAAGGGTTTAACTTTAATTCCCTATGGTATTGGGGAGCATGTATAAACTATTATAGATAATTCACGAATATACGGTACACACAAAGTTCAAATATTTTGTCCCTGAAGCTGTGAGCCGCAGGTGGGTCGGATACAAATGTGCTCACATGAAAAACTGATAGAGATACAAATAAAATAAAAAAACTTATTGAATAGGCTGAAATTGTGTTTTTTTGAGATTTTGTTTGTTTGAATGAATGATGGGTCATAGAAAAGCATGTAAGTTTACATATCCACACATATGCAGATATGGGAAAAATTAGGTGGACAAGACCACTGAAGTGAAGGCACCAATCACTGTGAAAAGAGTGTGGGATTAGAGTATTCTTCTTGATTCTTTATTTCATTGGAAGACAGCAGTGTTCAGACTCACTGAAGAAGGGTGTTTTAAGACACATTATGAACCATGTTGCCTTTTACAAAAAATAAAGTTTTCAGTTGCGTGGGGTTACTGTCTTGGTGAAACATATAACAATTTCTATATGCACAATAGTAAACACAGACCTGATAACATTCATTAAGATTTTTTTAATTGGTTGAAAAGATTTTCATTGTCCTTATAGATGAGTAGTGCTTCCAACATTTAGGGTCAATGATGGGGTGTGGCCCCCTACAAATATTTTAAAAGACTTCCCTAATTCAGTGACCGAAATATTGGTGCTGAACACAACCTAATAATGGGGTTTAAGGGTACCAAAAAGATCAATAATTCTTATAAAATGGTCTTTAATAATGGTTTGGACGTAAACAGTAAATCATACCAAAATAGAAATAAAAGACAAGGAACATTGTATGAATATCAATTCTAATACGTTATCATAATTGGTATTTGTACATCATGTAGCCGATCCAGATGGACTCCGATGCGTTTCGTGTTTTAGTCGTAGTGATCCCATCTCCCTGACGAGACCCCAAATTATAGGGGCGAAATGTGTCGGAGTCCATCTGGATCGTCTACATGATGTGCAAATACCAATTATGATAACGTATTAGAATTGATATGCATACAATGTTCCTTGTTTTTTATTTCTATTTTTGTATGATAAGTTTTACTGTATAGGTCCAAACCATTATTAATCCCATTATTAGGTTGTGTTTAGGACCAATATTTTGGTCACTGAATAAGAGAAGTCTTTTGAAATGATTTTCATGACTACACCCTCTTGAGGAAGTGGATTATGAAAAAGAATTGAAGGCTTATATGGCCTTTTTATATATGAAAAGTCTGTGATAAAATATACTGTTTAATCATCCATTCTGCTTTTACATTTTATGTTTTATAATACAATTTGTAATACACATATTCTGAGGTAATAGAGGTCCTTAAAATATTTTATAAAATACTTCATTTGGTAAACTTTCTAATAGAAACCTATTAATAATACTTTATTTGTCATTGGCTTGTTTGGGTCTCCACTACATTTTAATCAGCAAACAACCACATTGACTTTCTTAAAATTTATGTGGGATGAAACTGAAATTGTCACCTCTGTCTGCATTTTAGTGCGATTTTCTGAATAATGGTTTTCAATACCCAAAAAATTACACGCCTTTAAGCCCCCCATACACCTTTAGATCAATCCATACAATTTCCATTAGATCTACCAACAACTATGTAGTGCAGGGTCCTCCCTGATAGAATGCATAGTGATTGGAAGGATTAGAAAGGTCCTCATATTACATGGTTTTGGTAGAAGAAAAGGTGATTGTACAGAAATTGTATGGCAAGATTGTAAGGTGTATGGTTTTAGAAAGAGTTAAAACTAAACTAAGGGGAAAACACACAGCTACTAATACATTTTCTAAACATAGAATTCATATTTGAATTGAAATATCCCATGACCTTTAGTTTTGGAAAAGGTCTTTATGAGGTCTAGCAATATGCCACAAGCATGGGTAAAGTCCCAAAGATCTGTAATATTGCTTATCCTTTTAGATTGACATGAAGGAGAGAACATTGGATATTATCGGCAGCTGTGAAAACAATATTTTAATGATGAAGGTTCACAGTAAATGAATACACCCAATATTAAAATACTGAAATACATATGCTTAATTTCATCCATTTAATATCAATATCAATTCTGTTTTAGCTGCTGCTGTTGAATATAATACCCTACATATATATCTGTGTTACAATATAATAAAAATTGTTTATGAGCCTCTACATATTTCAGTTATAAAAAGGTAAGTAGTAAACAGTATCAGTGAAAAACTAGAATGTGGTACTGCCTGTATGGGACTGCAGACCACTATGGGTGATTTTATACTAAACAGCTTCAGCATGGCAGTCCTAGAATTTGTGGCCATTGAAATCCTCTTTCATTTATTAAGTTGGTGGGCTATATCTTCTGTTGCCCCAAAGATTCTCAATAGGTTTTAGGTCTGAAAACTTGTTTAGTCCAGCACCTTTGCCCTCAGTTTATTCACCAAGACAGAGGTTGTGTGTTTTGGGTTGTTATCATGTTGGAATATCACACCTGCATAGTAAAAACTTTTATTATTATAATTGGTCTATTGTTACTCATGTCTTTCATACCAGCAGCGTACAGATGTGGGTCAAATCGAGCACCGTGCGCACTCATGGCCATCTATCTGGCCCATATAATCTGCCCCCATCGCTGTTTTTGAGACCCACAATATGTTGAATATTTGGAGGGAATTAACAATCTTGACAATCTTTTACATTTTGAAAATCAGGGAATTTCTAAAATAACTTTTTTTTGTTTCAAAGATTTTTATTAAAGAAATTGAACAATAAACAGGGGGAATACAAATAACGGCTTATAAAAAAATGATTTTGATTATGAATATTGGTGAAACAAATAAAGTTGTAAAAACGTTGGCCGTGGAGCAAATAAACATGACAGACTTCCTAACTAAAAAAACTAAACTAAAAGCTAAAAAATTTAACCCGTTCTTTGGAAGGGGGTCAGGGAGAAGATATCTAAAACAGGGAACATAACTGTAGACATGACAATAAACAAACACTGGATATGAAAGACAGCATAAGAAAGAAACAGGAGATGAGCATGAGAGATCCATACAGTTTAAATCTTGAGAAATATAGGTTGCATGCCCAGTAAGGTGCTAGTCATTTTCTCATTAATGAAGAAGGACTGACGCGGTTGATCACTTCTTGGAAAGGAGTTAGTTGTCAGGGTATTGGCTGTATGGGACTGCAGACCTCTAAGGGGCATTATATAGTAAACGCCTCCAGCATGGCAGTCGTAATTGTGTAACTATTGTGTACTTGGGAAGGAAAACATTTATAACAGCCAAACATTTTTCATAGAAAACCATAACATTTTGAAAAAGGTAAATTTGTTAAAAAAAATTAGAATTAGAAATAGTGCACAAAAATATGTGCCTTCCCCATCTACCAAATAATCTGATCATAGCTATTTCTAAAGCACAAATACAGTCAGGAGATGAGCATGAGAGATCCATGCAGTTTAAATCTTGAGAAATATAGGTTGCATGTCCAGTAAGATGCTAGTAATTTTCTCATTAATTGATTGAGTCTTTTCTCAAATTAAATAAACATTGGTGAACTTGCCATCTCTAATTGCACATCTACCTATACTGTATTCACTTCTGTGCTAGGATCCATTAAACTATTGATGAGTTTGTTATGGAAAACTTAGTACTAACGTGAACATGTCTGCTAGTTGTAGTTAATTATTAATGCCTTGTAGGAAAATTAAGCTTTTTGCTGATCTATATGTTGCAGGAAGATTATGACTTAGAGCACTCCTAAGGCCATTCTAACAAGCCCACAGAACCATTTACTGAATACAACTCACTGTGACAAAAAAAGAGACCATTAAATGGTTAAACCGCTTACTGTTAAACTACTTCAGAGACTGGCTGTTTAGTTTCTTATGGAAAATGAATCACTGTCTAAACATGAATGAGCTGAATGGTCATGCCTTTTAATATTTCCTGGGTGTTAATGTGGTATTCTGCAACTCTGAGCTATGTGACACTTTTTAAAATAACCACTTAGGAGACTTGGGATCCATGCATAGACACACAGATGTATATTAGAAAACTTTTACACTTTTGTGTTGAGCTATTTGCTTTCTGAGCTAGTATGCCTATTTTTCTACAATAGACATTACCAGACTGGGTAAAACTACATGTTTCATTTTGAAAATAATGATTGTCGTCAAAGTTTAGCTATACCGTCTGTATAATGTTTATCAGCTGTAAAACTCGGAAAAGAAAAAAAAAACAGTCATCTGAACATGTTTCCATTGGGTGAAATGGACGCCCCAGCAGGAATACCTGCTGTTTGCATGCTGCGGTTTAGGGCTCATTACCGTCAATATGTTTGGAAAGGAAAAATTGCCCCCAATGCTGTTTAGCCATAGGGGGGTTACACTACCCTCTGTAGTATCCATTGATAATAAATGTATACATTATTAGTCATTGATGGTGACCCCCAGCTTCACCGCAATGATAACGCGAAACCCCACTTTAAGAAAAAAAATCCACTTTGTTTATGTGCAAGTGGACACTGTTCCCTTCACTTGAATGGGAGGTGTTGTGTCATGAACTGAATCTTCTAATCTTGGATCTTATTAACAAACCGTACAATTTGCTTTGATGTAGGAAACATCCTAAAAGTACTTGTACATTAAGTCTGAGGAGTAGACATGATATAAATGGGCATCACAACATGTGACACACATCCATTATTTTCATGCTTGTGTATGGGAAATTAAAAGAGAAGAAGAGGGACAAAATATAAAAAGAAAAAAAAATATATAAATACCCATGTACACAAAAACATACATACAGTATAGGAAAAAGAAAAATGCATAATAAAGATGCAAAAAAATTTTGTTCATCTCTAAAAGCTCAAGATAATGAACATACTTATGTGTAGCTCTATCTGGATAAACTTTTTATTTTTACTCTTTTTAGGTGTCCCACTTTCCTACCTTCATATTTTTATTGACTGTGAGCTGCCATTTCATTTCAGGAATGTTATCTTGTTTCTCCTCAAGTGGGATTAACGCTCTGGTGGCATAAATTAATTGTGGGATCACACTATTCTGATTGGACAGAGGAGAGAAATATCAGATCATTCCTCTAACCAAAGCCAATAATGTCCAGTATGTGGGATCTAATTCAATGCCACTGTAGCTCAATTCTGGGGAAGTCCCACCAAATATGTAGGAAGGAACCTATCTGTCTACAGTCTCTTCAACACAGCAGGAGAATAGATGGAGAGACAGAAGTATGTTTGTTGGGGACTTACCATCTAGATAAGAGTTTATAACTGTATTCTTTTTACCATAAATAGATATGCTATGCTTATCCTTTAACAGAGATGTACACTGGATGGATCAGAAGTTTATGACATTATACTGTTCTAATGTTGTACAAGACATATACATTCAAACATAGTAAGTGAATTTAGTTGTGTTTCTCCAAAAGTATAGTAAAGAGATACTGTATATATGGAGAAAAGGAGAAGATTGAACTTCAAAGGTTCCTACTTGCACATGGTCATGTGTTTGTAGGTAAAGGGATTTTTAAGGCACAAAACAAAATATATATTTACAGAGTAACACCTCAGTAATAAAAGTAAAAGTCCATTTTAATCAGGCCCTGGTTCGTAAATTCATGTTCACACACGTGAATCCATCATGTAACAATTGCTCCTCAACGCGTTTCACGATTTGCTCGCTTCGTCAGGAGTATATAGCAATTGGTAGATAGTACTGAGGGGATGAGGAGAAGAGAGAGTACATTAGGTTGATGAATATAGTAGTCATAAGGGTCAGAGCTATGGTGGTACTTGGGGAACAGTAACAAACAAGGTATACCAAGCATAAATGTCATCAATAACGAGCATTAAACAAGGTTTGTACAC
>CM070039.1:38242411-38271708 GCA_036250615.1 Ptychadena robeensis | reverse complement strand
AGGCCTTCAAGTTGGTCTAACAGATCCATCGAGTCTCTGATGTATGAGGGTAAGGTGTTGACAAAGGGGCGAAGAAATTTATCAATGAATCTTCTGGCGTTTTCTGAAAAACTACCCTTACTGGAGACAATGGGTCTTCCAGGAAGGGGGTTGGTTTGTTTATGGACCTTCGGTAAGGCATAAAAGGTAGGTAATATAGGATGTGGGTTGTTAGCACCCATATCCCAACATGTCACAATTTGTTTGTTTTCTACACATTGTTACTACAATTTCCACTAGATATACACTATCAGAGACACATCCTCTCTTTTTTCCTTACCCTCCATTACCAGAACACATCCCAATTCACACGACTCTATCAATTCTGACAGCCAAAATATGACTGTATGAACAAACGTAATAACCGCACCATCAACAAATACAACATTAATTACAAGATAATCTTCCTGTTGTTACCGTATACGCCTTGTGCAATCGAGATAAATGATATAATCACACCGACAGAAATAGGAATTATGTCATTGCATGTGCTAACACTATATGGCTGATGTTACCGACAGTATAGTATCAATATACATATAATCGTGCCCTTGCAATGTTACAATGTGTAACATATTCCTTTTCACCCTAGCTTTACTTAATTATATACAATGTTGCTTAATTCCAATCGGTTACAAATGTGTACAAACCTTGTTTAATGCTCGTTATTGATGACATTTATGCTTGGTATACCTTGTTTTTTACTGTCAGTAATTACATTTTTGTTTAGAATTATGGCTGGTAATATCTTCCTGCTTGATAGCAAACACACCCATATTCATGGGATACTCTATACCATAGTAATTTTATTCGCGTTTTCGATCATGGTTTGTAATATATTTTCACTGTCTGCAGTTACCTCCTTATGTCAATTATATACTCTCGTCGGCGGTTAGGGATGTGCATGATCAGCTGCGGCGGGAGATAGTGAGAGTCTGCCCGATCTCCTCGGACACCCTTGCCCCCTTTTTCTATTAAAAACACTTCCTATAGATCGCCCCTTTAATCTCACGATACCCATACAGCCAACCTTTTTTGGGCCAGTAAACATGACCAGTTGACTGCCCTTACTGTGGGCGCATCAGAGGGATGCCGCCTGGTTCTCCCCGCCGATTCTCATCCGGCGGGGCTACTTGGTAGGCATCCCCTGGTCTAGGATCCCCCGGCAGCCCCTGGCGTCCTTTGATCCTACCCGCTGTGTCAGCCATCCCTTGGCCTCTATGGATAAGCTGTGGCATCGGCTTGCCGTTGACAGCGGCTGGCCCCGCCCCCTTCCTTCTCCCGGATCACCAGGGTTACTTGGGACGCTTACTGAGCACCCGCCCACAGTGGAGCCATGAACCCCTGCTGACTGACCTCCCACTTCCGGTATCGGCTCATATAGAGCCAGGCTGAAATGTGGAATAATCAGTCTCTGCAGGAGCCCGGCGGTCACGGCCGCCCTCGTCTGCTCCCAGGAATCTACACACCAGCGGGATACACGGAGTTTGCTCCCCCCTCTTCCTCCATCAGCCAACCACTGACGTCTTTAAGGTTAACCTTTCATTTGTTTTAAACTGTCACAGCTATTACTTATGTCACCATATCAACACACGACTATACTTAATTAGAGCGTAAGAGGAACTTTCCCTGATGCCGGTATTTTGAATGAATTTGACTTTACCACCTACACATTATTGGTGAAATCGACAGCTAATAACATATAGAACCATACCATCTCATTTACACAGGATGTCTTCTGTTCATCTGGGGCATCTTGCACACCTTTCAAATACGTGGTTTATATTTTCAGTGCCCCCCCAAGGACACCAGGACCCAGCCACCACAGCCCCTCGTATCATCAGGGGAATCTTTGGAGACCATAATCCGTGGTCCCTGAGTGCCCAGGTTCCTGTTAAGGGTTTACCATCGGTCATCTGGTCTGGCGTAACGGCCCCACCTTCTCTCCACCCTTTTTTCACGAGAGAAGCTTAGTCGTCTCTCTTTCCCTTCTATTTAATTTCCCTTGAGGTGACCCAAGGCAAGGGGACTTTAATGGCCAAAGATCAAACTTAATGGAAAGGGAGTATTCTGGGTAAGTAAAGTTTTCAAAATTTTTAATATATATAGTGAAAACAGCAAAAGATTAAAAGCAAGGAGATCTTCCCAGCCGGCATGGATAGGATGATTTTAAGGCATGCAGAGAACATACATATCAGAAGGATTTTAACAGAACAGAAAGAATGCAGCTGAGTTGAAAAACTAATTCCTGCATGAAACCAGGATAGTCCCCAACACGCGTTTCGTAGTAGTTACTTCATCATATCCTCATCCGCCCGTCCAGGAAGATGGTGGGAAAGTTGGTATAAATAGAGTTTGAAGGTAGACGTCAGGCAACCCCAACGTACGTTTCGTCGAATAGACTTCATCAGGGGGTAACAAAAGGATGATAGTTTGGAGTAAGGTACCATGGTGGAACATGAGAGAGCAGGCAACACCGAGGGTGAGTCCGGAGAACAGGGAGCCTAGGTCAAAGGGCCTATATAAGCCCCTAGAGGGCGACCATAAATGTAATGTATTGCTGGGTAGAGTAACAGTCAATTAGGTAGTCCAAAAGGTAGCTAGAATAGATATAGGTAAATCGATGTGCTAATTACTGTGGTGATAGTCAGGTTGATAGCCGTATAAGGGTATTCAGTAGGTGTAGAGAATCACGTTAAGTAGTAGGGTACTCAGTAGCAATGTGGAGCTCGCCAATATCACGTCCTTCCCCGTCAATGATGAAGTCTATTCGACGAAACGTACGTTGGGGTGGCCTGAGCCAAAATTGGAACATCATCACTGTTTTTATGAACATTAAATGATTACTCTTTTTATTCATAATTTATGAGTCGTATTACTCTTTGACGTTGTTATAGATTGAAACCCTTAATGTCCCTTAGCCTCTGCTAAGTCAGAGGACATTTCCGCCTGGAGGTAGAGTTTTCTTCTCTACACCCCAGGTACTTTTTTGTATATATACAACATGGTAAGTATAAGTCATTTTAGACATTAAAATTTTGGAGCTCTGTGCCAAGTTTTTTTTTAAACATTAAGCCTACTTGACACATGCGGGGTCTTTTTACCCCAGGTGTGGACAACAACCTGCATGGTGTTCAAGAATGGAGGGGTAATTATGTACTGTTTTTGTCTAAAGCTTGTCGATAAGGGAACCAGATTCAGGTGGTGATTGGACCAGGACTAGTAAGTGATCTACAATGATGTATATTGTTTCCATATTCTTGTTCTTGACCAACATTTTTTTATTACGGTACATATTATTATCTTTCTGTTGCCAATTGTATATCACTATATTTTGAGATATGCAATGGCTTATTGCTTATTATTTTACCCTACATTATTGTGAGTTAATATTATTGTCAACTTCATGTCATTGTCTTTTTATCTTCCGAGGAATGCAGACAGGTGCAAACATCAGAGCAGCAGCGACCTTACAGGGCTAACATTGTAGTTGTATTTTAAGTACCAGTAACTTAAGAGAAGCAAATTGCACGGGTGGTGAATGTGATGTGTTCATCAACATGTATGCGCTACTCAAAAACAATTACCATATTTCCTTATAGCCTAAGTTGATAATCATATTATCTTTGGTGCTCTGGTAGTATCCCACCAACCAAAAAATACACACACAACTGTTCTAATACTGCATTCATGATTTTTTTGCTCTTTCTGTTCCGAATTTAGTAACATTTTTGGAATGCTGACAGATTTCTCCCTATTGTAACAGCAGAGATGTATATGATATGACAGATATTTAGTCACATAGCTACGTCATTTGTTCCACTTCTATAATGTGTGCTGCCAAGATTAAAGTTATTTCAAGAAATGTTATTTATAAAATGAGGAGACTTAAAGAAGGTTTAAAATTTCTCTTCAAAATCATTGAACCCTATTATGAGACATTTTACATCATTGTGTTTTAAGGCTTTTTCTTAATGTGTCATGTTGCATTTAAAAAGTGTGTTTTGTTTTTTAAATGCTTCCTTTGCCTTTAGAGGTAAAATCTCTCCAGACACCAGGCGTTTTTTAAATGTTTTTTCTGCATTTGCAAATCAGATGATAAATAAAATAAAAGTGCCTAGAGCTAATGACACAAACAATTGTTGTCCCCCAGTGCAAACCTCTGCCGACAGCGGCATTCACTTGACAAGTTCCAATGCTGAATGAGCTGGAACGTGAGTTAATGTTTACATATGGGACACTATGATTGACAAGATGGCCAGGACTAGGACTGCGTGCGTCTGTTTGCTCAGCCGTGTCCTGTATGTTTACCACAGGTAACCATTACATATGGGTGCCAGGACTGAGCAAAACATGGCAAGTCCCGTTCCTGGTCATTCAGTGTTGAAACTTTGTTGAGCCAATATCGCCATTGTCAGTAGAGCATTATGGAACAGGACAAATCTACTGTGTTGTATGTAGAATTGTTGCTGGATTGGCTTGGAAGGGGCATGTGTACTTATTGACCTGGTATTGTCTGGAGGAAGGGCCACACTTGGCAATAGTAAATTAAAAACACCCAAGGTATTTTTGATGCTCAAATACTAGAAAAATGCTGTGATAAACCCCCACACGACACTTGCCTTAGTTAAGAAATACCCAGCCCACGGAATTAATGCATATAATGCTGTTTAATTGTGGTGATCTTTTGCTGAACAGCTAAAGAGTAAAATTCCTGTCTAATTGTACCAACGGAAGTAAATCATCCAGCAGAGCTGGTAAGTACATTCAGATCTGATTGGAACCGTCTTATCCTGAAGAGAACAGAAGGTCAGGGATCAAACAGGGTTGTAGATTTTGAAGTAGCTAGATAAAGGGCAGACTAGATGGGCCAAATTAGTTCTGTCCAATATTATGTTAAAAGTCTGTCACACAGTCATTTGGAGAGTCTCCCTTTCCTTGCCGGTGTGACATGACAACCTGGACATGATTCTGAAAGTAATGTTAGCAGCTGAGGAAACCATAGCCCTGAAAGCAGCTGGTCTGTTCTCTTTAGCTTCCCCTCACCCCATGTTCATTGCTTCCTCACATTTAACTCTACTGCTCCATACAAGGGTTTATTTTAGCTCTTGGCTGAGTTAAGGGGGTGCGTGGCAGTTTCTACCTCACTGTTTAAATATATAACATGGTCACCCATTCATCAGCTTTCTAAGCGTGGGCTTTCAGAAAGTTTACCATTTCATGAGGGAGGTCTAGCAATTACTATGTGTAAAGTCATGGTATGAGGAGGTTTCTGGCAAAGGATGTTTTGTTTTGATCAGTGTCTATTACTCTATTACTGGTAATGGCAGATGTTTGTCTGTGTCAACCCTACGTTTTTCTGCCTGATTTTCCCGCAGGGAAAACAGTGTACTCGCCTATGGGAAATGACGTGCCAGTCTATACTGGCGCATCATGACCATGTGTGGGGTCTGCACAGCAGCGGGAGCTGATTGCGGTAAACAATGGGCGTGGTGTGTGACGCATGTAAAACGCATCCGATGCGCGGTTTGCTAATAGTAAGTATAGGACACAGCATTGTTGACATGGCGAATACCGTGCCCTATACCCACTGAGCGCCCAAACAGCAGGCAAACCGCGGGTGTGCGCTATGAACAATTTTTTTCAGGGCCCTCCCGGACCTGCCACTCAATTCCCACCCTTAGTCACAGCCCTCCCTCCCCTATAACCCTTACCGAATGGGCGGAACTAAAGATTACCGGTAACCCCCCTGGTGGTCCGCTTCAGTTTAGCTTTCTGTACCAAAAGTGGTAGGAAAAATTTATGCTAATTACATAGAATAAACACAATACTCAGCTCAAACATGAATTAATAAATCATGGCAATCAGTTTGTTGATGGACCAGGACCACTTATTACTAACCTCCGTAGAGTTGCTGTGTTCACCGTAATATCTGATGAGAAGGAACAACTCCCACAATTGTAGACATTTTAGAAATTTTTGCATAAATTTTATAAAAAATTAAGTGGAAAATTCCATCTCTAGAAAACAAATGAGCATAACACCCAAAACATTGAGCCAAATCCAGTAAATGTTATCACTTTGAGCTGGACTCCCGAGTACTGTCCACCAGGTTTACTGAGTGAAGAAAATGATAGCCAGGAGTGATTCTTACACTACTGCAACCCAAAGTACAATACATAAAACAAGCTCATGAACATTTGTGTGACCTACTATAGGCATAAATGGATCAAAAAGGTCTAACTGTTCAGTAAAATGCAAATCCTTTTATAATACAGTGCATCTGGAAAGATTTCACAGCGCATCAATTTTTCCTCATTTTGTGATGTTACAGACTTATTCCAAAATGAATTACATTCAGAATTCTACAAACAACATCCCATAATGACAAGCTTAATTGGAGTCCAACTTTCCATCTGTGGTAAATTTGGTTAATTGGACATGATCTGGAAAGGCACACATCTGTCTATATAAAGTCACACAGTTGACAGTTCATGTCAGAGCACAAACCAAGCATGAAGTTAAAGGAATTGCCTGTAGACCTCCAAGACAGGATTGGACACAAATCTGGAACAAATGTCTGTTATTTTAAAGGTCCCAATGAGCACAGTTGCCTCCATCATCCGTAAGTGGAAGAAATTCACAACCACAAGGACTCATCCTAGATATGGCCGGCCATCTAAACTCCAAACCGAGGATCTTAAAATGGCTGTGTACCGAAGCTTCCCATCCAACTTGAGAGATCCTGAGAGATCCTGTAAAAAGAGGAATGGGCGAAACTGGCCAAGGATAGATGCACCATGCTTGTGGCATTACCGTATATTCAAAAAGACTTGAGGCTGTAATTTGCAGTCAAAGGCGCAAAGTATTGAGCAAAAGCTGTGAACATTTATGTATGGTTTATGCCAATTCTCAGTTGGCTTTTCAAATAAATTTGAAAGTAACAAAATGTGGAAAAAGTGATGTGGTGTGAGTCCTTTCTGGAATTACTGTACATGTCCACCGGACAGTGCCTTCTCTTATTTGTGGTAAGTGGGAGCTCTAGAGGAATCTACACTACTGTTTTCTCCCTTCTTAGTCTTTTGATTGAGAACTAAGTATGCAGGCACAGTTGGGTACTCCTGGCATATATCAGATGTTACTCTAACATTCACAGTGACATGTATTGTGGGAAAGGTGCCATTAGACATTGGGAACATACCACATTGTAGAGGTTAAATTATATCTGTGCTGCTCAGGCTCATGATATAATTTAAGGTCTTCTAGTGTCTTCTAGTTACTCTTGCCGGCCTTTATTGTTTGTTTATATTTAATTTAACAGAAAAATAAGAGAGGGATCTTCCTACTTTCCTTTAATGTCAACCGATATACATATACACACTATGGATGTTTCCTCAGGAGTTAATGGTATGAATGGCCAGCCCCTGTTGAAACTAAATCACTAGACCCTGACAGAGCTGGGAGGTCGAGGCAATCCACTTCTTCCAACCCCAAAGAAACTAATGGTATCTTATGGCCAAAGATATTGTCAGAATATAAAAAAATTTAATCTTTATTCAATACACAAATATATACAAAATCCACACATTGACATGAACAGTAAAAAGAACCCAATATTTACAATATATACAATGTTGTTCATCCTAAGTTGTGGTCGTTGGAAGTCCAACGTGTTTCGCCCCCTAAAAACAGGGCTTCTTCAGGGACAGACCAACTGTAAAGTTTTAGAACATTGCATCAAGGAGGTCCAGATCTCACCAGTTAGATGGGGTTCCAAAGGCTTCCCAGCCAGACAACAAGCAATTTCTAATAGTGAGATGGCTTGCACCTGCCCAAGGTGGACCCAGACCACTGGGTCTCTCCCTGGAAAGAGTGTGGGCTTATGGGTATCACAAGGGGAACAGGAAGATGGTAATTACACATAAAAGATACTTGCAGGTCTTGCACTACAATATGGGTATGATCTACAAGCAGATTAGAACGCCTGAATCTCATGGTGACATCGGGACCTCCTTGATGCAATGTTCTTAAACTTTACAGTTTTTGGGGGGCGAAACATGTTGGACTTCTAACAACCACAACTTAGGATGAACAACATTGTATATATTGTAAAAATGGGGTTCTTTTTACTGTTTATGTCAATTTGTGGATTTTAATATCATTGTGTATTGCATAAAGATTGTATTTTATATATTCTAAGATGATTACATGTATTTAGAATTTATTGGCCAAAAGGTCTCATTAGTTTCTTTGGGGTTCAGAGAATAGGGTTACCTCCCAGCTATGTCAGGGTCCAGTGTTTTAGTGTCAACCATCATCGGTAAAAAAATGAAAGACCAAGGGGTCCATTTCTCCCTCCTCACCCTTGGTAGCCATTCCTTCAATTACATTGCACTTTCCTACAACTAAGCCCTACTATAAATCTATCTTAACCTTTTGCATATAAGTCTTGCTACTTATTGGGAGAGCAATCCAAACCCAAAGCTGAAAGAAGATATCACTTAGAATGAATTGCTGCAATAGCCAGATACTTTCTTGTGCACAAAGTGTTTCATGTACTAGAATACATGTTATGAAACATGTTTCTTAGAGTAAATCTTAGAGTGTTGCCATATGGAAGTGTACAGAAAGTCCAGGTTAAAGGCTTAGAGCTTAACCTTCTGAGCGTCTGGCCCGAGTTAACTCGGGCTGAGTTTCATGCATCATGAAACTCAGCCCCAGTTAACTAGAGCCGCGCTCGAGGTCTCGCCGTCTTCCTACGGCGGTCGGGAGCACCGGCATGTATGCCGATGCTTCCGGGTCCGCTCCCGATCGCGTCACCAGTGACGCGAAGGGGGCGGGGGTAGGCGGCGCCATATTCCTCCGTCAAACTGGAGGGGCGTTGCTTTTCTTCAGCATAAGTCCGGCGTCTCCAGTGATGCCGGGCTTATGTTAATGACCTCCAGCTTAGCAGGAAATCGCGGCGGAGCATATTGTGCTCCGCCGCGATTGCCCGTGGCACGGTTATGAAAAAACCATGCCACGTGGGAAACGCTCAGAGGGTTAAAAGTCTTCTTTACAATCCTAAGAAAATCAAGAACGTATAGTGTAATAGTATTGTTAATTTTCAAATATGCAAGCATGTACAGTATTTATGTAGTGTCGTGCGAGTGCAATGTGTGTTGGTATTCACGACACCAGATTCTTTGAGGTGGATGTCCTTTTGCTCGGCCACTGAACACCTTCTGTACTCCAATAAGCCAAGGTCCACACACGTTAATAGGGAGCTATTTACAGTTTTTATTTAGGATTATTTACAGCTGCTCCGACTCCCGAGGGCGGAGAAGGTGTTCAGACGTAGGGAGGATAGTTACTTTGCTGCCGCCAAAGTGCTGGAATCCTTAGGCTGGGTGTAGGGGGGGGGGCACTCTTTCTGGGTTCAATGCTGAGCCTGTGGTACTCCAGGGAGAATCAGCAGAAGAAGCCCAGAACATTCTGAGGGCTTCCTATTTATGCCTTCAGACAGGGGCTGGCTTAAGGCCTGTAACTGAGCAGGAGTACATTAGATACATTTTGGAGGGAAGAGATGAAGTACACACCCAGCCATGACTCATGCTTCCAGCACTTTGTCAACAACAGGTGTAACCTTTACAGAGATACACACACAATATACAGCAATATACAGCATATATTACACAGTGCATATATCACAGTTAGGTGACCCTTTCTCGGGTCACTAAATGTACACATTATAAGACACTCACAAAGTCCCCTACTTGGGTGATCAAATGTATGCCTTAATCCTCCACTAAAAAATAAGGAGAAAATTATATACATTTACAGAATGCTGAACAGAAAGCCCCTTACTCTATGGTGGAAGAAGTAATAATTTTGTACCGATTTGGCACTCTTCATGCTACAGCAAATATTGAAGAGCATCAGCTTTCCTGACATGGCAGTGCATACAGTGCATCCGGAATGTATTCCCAGTGCATGACTTTTTACCCATTTTGTTATGTTACTGCCTTATTACCAAATTGATTAAATTCATTCAGAATTAATTCCTCAAAATTCCACACTCAACACGCCATAATGACAATATGAAAAAGGTTTACTCAAGATTTTGGCAAATTTATCAAGAAGAAAAAAATTGGGAAAGCACATATACATAAGTATTTACAGCCTTTGCCTTAAAGCTTAAAACTGAGCTCATGTGCATTCTGTTCGCCCTCTGGAGAGATCTTAAAATGTCTGTGCACCAACACTTCCCATATAACCTGATGGAGCTTGAAAGGTGCTGCAAAGAGGAACGGGTGAAACTGCCCAAGGATAGGTGTGCCAAGCTTGTGGCATATTCTAAAAGACTTGAGGTTGAAATTGCTGCCAAGGTTTCATCAACTAAGTATTAAGCAAAGGCTGTGAATTCTTATGTACATGCAATTACCCCTTTTTTTTTATTTGAATAAATTTGCTGAAATTTGCCTATTTTTCATATTGTCATTATAGGGTGTTGTGTGTATAATTTTGAGGAAAAAAATTAATTATTTTTGGAATAGGGCTGTACCAGATCTGTAACAGAACAAAATGGGAAAAAAGTAATGTGCTGTGAATACTTTCCAGATGCACTGTCAAATCAGTAGAGGGGTTATAAAACCTTTGCAATCAGACCACTGCTTCCACACAAGAGCAAAGATTCCACTTGCAGATGCTGTCATGGGAAAGGTTTGTTCACTCATGCTGTGGTTGCTTGAAGAAAAATTATGAATATGAATCATTAGTGTTACTGCCACATTATAGCCATAAATTGTGCTGCTGAATGAAGCAGAAAATATTGTGTTGCTCTCATGAAAGCTGGTTAGTGGCCCATCAAAGTCTTCATGGAAAACGTGAGAGCTCACTAGGTAAGGTATTTAATAATTTACCAGATAAAATGAAGGGTGTACAGAAAACATCCCAAGTTCATGTACATACATATCTGCAGAGAAAACAGGATTCTGAATGCATCCAAATGATAAACTTTATTGAAGATAATTCCAAGAACCCTTTTACGCGTTTCAGCCCTACTACTGCCTTATATGCCTAATATGTGATATAAGAGAAAACAGAGCAGACATAGGAATTCTAAAAAAAAATGCTTTCCGCACAACAACTGGAGAGATTTAAACAGACCATAACCAACCTTAATAAATCAAAGAGGGTCATCAAAAATGGAAGGCTGGGTTAACCCCCCCCCCCCCCCCTGGAATCTTAAAGGATTATAATTAATTATATTAATTGTCTCTCCGTTCTGCTTTCTAACATATGTATAATGCATAACATTATTCTCTTACCAGTTACACCATGTCTAAACTGCATAAACATTATCTGCATCACACATTCCTATTTACGCAAAATAGTGCATCACTGGTATTCCACATCTAAAACCTTAAAACTGACCTTAAAAGTCAGTTTTTTTCGCCACATGTTGTATTAGTCATGCTCAAAGATTTTAAGGGACACGAACATGCCAGCATTATGGAAAAAACATAACCGCACTGCCCTTTGGGGCCCCAATGAAGACATAGCCTTAGGCCAAATCTCCCCTAGCATCAAACATTTTGCATCAATGAAACAGTTCCCACACTTTCTCACAAAAAAATAAATAAGCAAGGATGTCCTAGATAAAAAATATAGCAGAATATGTGTTTAAGGACAAAGCTCCATTGGGGCATGTCATAAGCTGTTGTTTTAGATGCGCCTGGACCACTGCCCATTGTTTTTATTGTGTCACTTCTCACAGGTGTGGTCTGTAAAAAACAGGTTTTTAGAACCACATTGCACCTCAGCCATTTTCCAAAAGGCCTGGACCTACCCATTAAAAACATGGGCGTCCAAATCATGTCCAAAACGCACCTAAAACACATGCTATTTTGCAGCCTCAGCATCACTCCTCTGTACCCCACTATCTATTTTTCTGTCCAGAATTCTAGGAAAGGTGAGTATTAGAAAAGTAAATTCAATGATTGATAAAAGAGAATAGCTTAAGGCTCGTCACATATACAGTAAGAGAAAACCAACCATTTTAGCTGCAAAGATTTCCCAGTCATGTGGTCTGCAGTAAAACTGTCACCACCTTCTATGTATTCATTCAATGTATGTGTCTATCCTCTGGGCGCACAAACATGAGATTGTCCACCTTTATCTCCATGTCTTTCCTAATCACAAAGCAACAGTCTTAAGCCTGCCATACACACGCCGATGTGTGCAGGCAGACTAGTCCCGATATCTTTACGGGAGGCTAACGTGATGACGTCATCACGTTAGCCTCCCGTTGCATTATGGGGCCCCTTCAATCGGCTCGGTACCCTTTGTGTGCCGGCCATAAGCTGCAATGAAGACGCCGCTTCATTGCAGCTTATGGCATCGGCTTTCATCGGCTCCCATCGGCCAGAGAAGATCGGACATGTCCGTTCTCTGGCCGGCCGAGAGGTGGGGCGACAGGGATCTGTCGCCCCATGTGGGCACATGCCGATTAGCGGCCAATTTTTAACATGACCGACGGCGTGAGCGCGCACGCCCATTGGTCAGATTCAAAATCGGCCGCTTATCGGCATGTGTATGGCTAGCATTATGCTGGGCATACACAGCTCGGTTTTATAATAGTTTCAAGCATAATCAGGCACTGTGTGTCCCCATCAAAAGTAGTGGCTGAAATGGATGAAGCAGCAAATGAAGCTCCAGAGTAGCATGATTACGTCATCTCTCTGCTCATGGCTGGGCATCTGTCGCATGGGAATCTACCCTTGTATGCCCAACTTTACTTTGTTTCTGAAGATTTAAACCTATAACACCACAGCATAATGCTGCTACGGAAAGTCATGGAAAGGAATATTTATAATTATATATTTGTATTTGACTGTTTTATTTTACAATATGGAAATTTTAAATATCAAATCAAAATAAATAGCACAAAACTGCATGGCTTTAAATGTCTGTAGAGGTACAATGGCTATAAAAAGTCTTCACGACCCTTGTAAAATGTCAGGTCTGTGCTCTGGCTAGGCCATTCCAAAACTTAAATCTTCTTCTAGTAAAGCCATTCCTTTGTTGATTTGGATGTATGCTTTGGACCGTTGTCATGCTGAAAGATGAAGTTCCTCTTCATGTTGAGCTTTATAGCAGAAGCCTGAAGGTTTTGTGCCAATATTGACTGGTATTTGGAACTGTTCATAATTCCCTTTATCTTAAATAAGGCCCCAGTTCCAGCTGAAAAAGAAACAGCCCCAAAGCATGATGCTGCTACCACCATGCTTCACTGTGGGTATGGTGTTCTTTTTGTGATGTGCAGTAATGTTTTTGCGCCAAACATATCTTTAGGAATTATGGCCAAAAAGTTTAACCCTGATTTCATGAGACCATAACACATTTTCCCTTATGATTTTGGGAGACTTCAGATTTGCAAAATGTAGCCTGGCTTGAATGGTTTTCTTTGTTAGTAAAGGCTTTCGTCTTGCCACTATACTATAAAATACAGCACATCACCAAAAGAACACCATACCCACAATGAAGCATGGTGGCGGCAGAATCATGCTTTGGGGCCTTAGTTAAGATAGAGGAAATTAGCAACAGTTCAAAATACCTGTCACAAAACTTTGAGGCTTCTGCTAGAAAGCTGAACATGAAGAGGAACTTCATCTTTCAGTCTGAAAACAATACATACATTACAAAAACATACATCCAAATCAACAGAGGAATGGCTTCACTAGAAGAAGATTAAAGTTTTGGAATGGCCCGGCCAGAGCCCAGACCTGAATCAGATTGTAAATCTGTGGCGAGATGTGAAGAGGTCTGTGCACAGGAGATTTCCTCGCAATCTGACAGATTTGGAGTCTTTCTGCAAAGAAGAGTGGGCAAATCTTGTCAAGTCACAATGTGCCATGCTGATAGATTCCCCCCCATGTAAAAGATTTCAGTTTGTTTTTTTATTTTAGTGGTACAGTTTTAGGTCACAGGAGGAAAAAGTTCTGAAAGGATTTATCTTTCTCTCATTTTTGTACAGCACAGATTTCTGGTAGTTTACTAGGGGTGTGTAGACTTTTTATATCCACTGTAAGTATGGTATAACAGTAGAGAGACATATTTTTCTCACACTGTAATTGCAGACCAATGAGGCAAAACCACTCATCTAAATTTGTAATCCTGATATTGATTGGGCGGTTTGTTAAAGGAACATACGCATCTTACAACTTGGAACATGTGCGGTATGTGTCACCCATGAAGCCAGCACAGTATTAATTTTCATGCTGGTTATAAGGGTTTCCAAGAAACGTCATTCCATCATTCCTAGCTATGAACCCATAGACAGAGACAAGGTTGTTAGGCTAACAGCAAGGATAAGGTGGAGGGCACTGCAGACTTTGGGTGAAACTGTATATCCTCTCCTAGCTGGAAAACATGACACAAAGCAACAAGAAAAGGGTATAAATCCCAATGTTATGTATAATTTAAATTGGCAAAATATATTACATTAATACAAAAGGAATGCAGTTATTTATTTATAGATAGTAGCCATGAGTAAATAAGCCTATATCCTGCCAGCTTGCTGTAAAGAAGAACCATTCCCTTCTGTACGGAAGCAGGAGATTCTATACAGAGGTTGACATACCCCATGTAGAGTCAAAGCAACAGACTCAAATTAGGAGAATGTGTTGAACCAGCACCATACTGCCAGGGGACATAATACCACCCACAGCCAGGCACCAGGCGAAAGGGTGCCTGACTGGGGGGAGTTCCTGGAAATGAGTGGCGTCACCGGAGTCGGCAGGGCAAGAAAAGGAGGACTGATTGTGACATTGGTCTCTTTCTGATGAAGGACATTGCTGGAGCTGGACATTGTGAGACATGTATCCATCTATGAAGGCCCTCCTAGAACAGTTGAGGAGACAAGCCGAGCTGCACTGCTGGGATTGGATCTGCCAGCAGCTCGCGCAACCTCCACAGCCCGCTTCATCCCCTAGACCCAGACAAGCATACCGGTGCCCTCCGTCTCGTTTGAGCTACAGGCAGACGCCAGGCAAGGGGTGCGCAGGCAGAGGCATTCCCCTAGCGCCTAGGGCTGCAGCCCCCAAGTAGGCTGGCAGATGGTACACAACTTGACTCTTCAGCCCTGCCGGTGGAGCCTCCTGGGGGGCTGCCTTGTGGATCCGGGTTTTGTGTTGGTTTGGGTGTTGCCTCTGTCATGCTTTCATTGCAATTGCCTCCTGGGTCAAGTTGCTGTCCGGTGCCACCATGGCCGAGCCACAGGTCCGGAAGACATGGACCCATCACAGCAGCTACCTCGTCTGAGACTGCTGTTCCTCCTGCGTTCCTGAGTGGTGTCTCTGCAGCTGAGCTTCCTGACACACAGCACACACATCCATCTCTGTCAGGCATTCCAGCATTTTTTTATTCCGTTACACTGATTCGGCAGGGGTTGTGGGGATTTAGGGTTCGAGTGGGATGCAGTCTTGGGTCACGATGGAGGGGTGTCAGGGGTTATGCTTCACACTGTGCAAGCCTTGATAGAACAGTTAAGTAGGTTGGGGCTCGTAGACGGCCCCAGTTGGGGGGTAGGGGATTCGCCTTTGGAGGCCATGGCCAGCGGCAACTCAGGGGCCCCTACCCTGAAGACAGTCCTGCCTCCCACCCATCCGTGGTTGGTGCAGATGCTGGGAGGAAGGTGCCTTGGAAACATCTCAGAACAAGGATAAACCGGTCCCTTTGTCCGTTTCGGCCAAGAGTGTGGCGCATGTTTGTTTAGAAGGGCTCCTTGGGTCCCACGTCAAGTTGGACGAGGGTGGAACGAGAGAGTATGTTGATATTTTTACCCTGTTACTCATAGAGCGTTTTCCTATTGACAAATGTGAAAAAGGGAAAGAAAATCGGAAGGAGGAGAATGATGATAGGGGTAGATATTGCCTCATATTGCATAACCTTTTTAACTGGTTGCAGGTTTTTTTTTAAGTATTGTTGCTGAAAAACATTTTCGGGCATGTATTCATACCTGGATGCTATTTTAGAAGTCAGCTGATGTCTGTCCATCCCACCATGGGCTGGAAACATGGGGATATAATACTGTGGACTCGCGTTATGCAGGCCCCTAAGACTCCAGCATTTGGGGCTGTAGGCACCCCTTCCGCCACAGCGAGATCTTCCTTTTCGGGGGGGGGGGGGGGGCATCAGGTAGGCTTCCAGCCCGTTGGACGCTCAAAAAGAAGGGCTCTGTTGACAGTTTAATGACTCCAGCTATAAATGAAGTGCTCTTGGTGCGGGGGAACCAACAACCCCGCCTCTAAATGTTTTAAGCGATTGCCTTCCTATGCAAAGGGGAGCGAGAAGGTGGGTAAAGGGGATGACTCCAGTATGTGTAAGCGAGATGGCCCTGTTTTTAAGTAAGTTTCCCGTTCAGTGGCAGGTGGATTTCATTTACCATGGTTTTAGTTCGGGTTTTCATATTCCCTGTTCTTTGTCCGCTCCCCGGATTTCTTGTTCTAATTTGGCTTCCGCATACCAACACCCTGTCGTTTTCTGGGAGAAACTGACTAAAGAGGTTTCACTGGGCTGACTGTCTGGCCCTTATTCATTGGTCCCTTGCCCTGATTTGGTGGTCTCCCCGCTGGGCTTGGTGCCTAAGAAGGAACTTTGACTTTCTGTTAATGATGGCATCCTGGTTGGACTTGCATCGGTTACATATGCTAGTTTTGACTTGGCATTGCAGGTCATGCGTGCATGTATACAGGGTATGTTGATGGCCAAGGTGGACATTGAGGCGGCCTTCCGATTGCTTTCGGTCCACCCTGACAGTTAGCAATTGCTTGGTTGCCGCTTTGAGAGGCAGGGGTTCGTGCACCGGTGTCTCCCTATGGGCTGTTCGATCTCTTGTTCTTTCTTTGAGCTGTTGAGTTTCTTTTTGAAATGGGCGGTTAGACAACAGTCAGGACTTCACTCATTGGTGCATTACTTGGATGACTTTTTGTGTGTTGGTCGGTCGCTTCTATGGATTATGCTTGGCTGCTGCATACCAAATTGGTCTCCTTGTTTTCCACCTTTGAGGGTACGATTGGCATCCGAGTAGACTGAGGGCTCCTCCACTTGCATCCGGTTTCTGGGTATTGAAATTGGCCATTGGCCATGGTGTGTCAGTTGCCGGAGGATAAGATTCAGGATCTATGGAGTTCCTTGGCGGCGATCCTGTTGCGTAAAAAGTTACGCTGCAGGAATTGCTGTTGATGCATGGCAAGTTGAACTTTGCTTGTCGGATCATGCCAATGGGCCGAATTTTTTCTCGGCGCCTGATTGATTTGACATGCGGGGTTCAGGCTCCCAACCACTTTATAAGAGTGTTGTGAGTTGCGAAGCAGGATCTCCGGGTCTCTTTCAGGGTAGGTGGTGTCAGCACTAATGGGGGAGGTAGGTCTTACCAGGAATTTGGTTTTCTGGAGCTTTTTCCCTTCGTGGTTGTGGTTTCTCTGTGGGGTGAGTTGTTAGCTGACAGCGCTGTCAATTTTCGTTCGGATAATATGGCGGTGGTCACCGCCAAATCTGCGCCGGTGGTTAACTTGGTTAGGAAGTTGGTTCTCGTTTGTTTGCAGTGCAATGTGTCCTTCTGGGTGGTTCATATGCCTGGGATTGACAATGGCATTGCTGACGGGCTCTCTCGGTTTCAGCTGGAGCGTCTCCGTCTGTTGGAGCCGGAGGCGGATCAGCAAGCTACACCCGTACTGGAGGAGTTGCTGGATCTGGGTTCTACTTTTGGCTAGTTTGATAGAGGGTTCTGTTTCTCAGGCTACTTGGTGGGCGTATTCACTGGTGTGGCATTGTTGGATCCAATTGGAATTGTCCTTTTCAGTGCCTGCCTCGGACGAGGCAAGGCAGGATGTCTTGCTGAATTTTGTTTTAGATCTTTTTTCCTCAGGCAGATCGGTCTTCTTTGTCACAAAGTCGCTGGCAGCCCTGTCCTCGTGCTAGTGGCACCCACCACATGGAAGTGGGTGCTATGTTTTTTATCAGCATTTACTTTTCGAAAGCTGACCAGTTGAGTAAGGGGTTTGTGGTGCAATTGTTTGGGATTGGGTGTGAGCTGTGCCCAGTCTGCTGTTTTGAGGATTATATGTTACTGTGTCCGGCGTCACGAGGGCTGTTGATGATTCATAGAGACCTGTCCTTGTTTTAAATTTTTACATTTTTGGCGGTACTCTGCTAAGCGTTAGGATGTTTTGATGGTTAATGTAATTGGGGGCTGGTGGAGGGGGGCAATCACTGTTAAAGTAACTTTGCGCTCTGTTGAGGGTGGGAGGAGGCAACGTGTACCCACCATGCTGGTGTAGGTGAGGCTGGTGGCTGGTACAGGTGGGTATGGTTTAGGTGTTGTTAGGTCAATTTGGGGGCACTGTCAGGGACAAGGTTTTTTTATACTGTAAAAATTATGCTATGGACAAAATTTATATATTACCCAATTTTCTTGAAATCTGGTCTTATGTTTTTTTTTTATAGTGTTAAGTTAATGATTTAGTTGCTTTACAGTTAAGGAATGGACGAGACAACACTTCCATAGTCATTAAAGTTTACAAAGTTAATACTACACACAAATATCTACACAATATAAACTAGTTAAAAACCCGTATATACCTTTTATAAACCAGTGTTGTCATTGCATACTGGAAATAAAACCATTAAAAGTATATGGAATCCAAATATCAGGGATCAGCAACCTCACTACACTACACTAGTCGCCTGGAACTCATAACACATTCACAATGATGCATGTTGTGTGACCTTATAACTGTTTCATGCACCTTTCACATGCAACGCATACGGTATGTTGTCCACACAGTAATCGCCTAAGTGGGAACAAAGCCTTAAAGTAGCCAGTTCACTGTCATTTTTTGTATAGCGGTCATCTATTAGAACAAATTCAACCATCTCATTCAATATTTTTAACAATTAATTACTACCCTGTTTAAGCAGCTATGGGGGTCAGTTATTGCTTGTTTATAAGTACTTTATCTACCTGTAAAGCCCCCCATACACATTCCCATTTTCTGTACAAAATTTGCCTGATCGACCAGCGTGGTGGGTCGGGGTGATTGATCGGGAGAATAATCAGTGCTCCGTGGGATGTTCAAGGCTTTGGAAATCTTTTTGTAGCCTAAGCCTGCTTTCCATTTCTCAATAACTTTATCCCTGACCTGTCTGGTGTGTTTTTTGGACTTCATGGTGTTGTTGCTCCCAATATTCTCACACACAGGTGCACTCTATTTAGTCATTAGCACTAGGCAATCAGGCAATGTCTATGGGCAACTGACTGCACTCAGACCAGAGGGGGCTGAATAATTACGCACACCCCACTTTGCAGTAATTTATTTGTAAAACATGTTTGGAATCATGTATGATTCACTTCTCACGTGTACACCACTTTGCATATGTAAGTTAAGGAATCTCCCCAAATATAAAACCAGAAAGGATTCTCATCCTACCGCACTCTATTCAATACTAAATAAAAAGGGTTCAGTTTAGGTACACTTTAAGAATATCCAATGGTATTTTTTGTGGTAAAAAGGGGTGATAAAATAATTTAATGACATGCTAATATTTTGAAAAAAAAATATTGGGGATAGCAATAGATAATTATCCATAGAATAGCAAACTCCTTCTGTGACAGTTATATAAAAAACTAAATTATACTTGTGCTGTGACACTATACTTTCCCTTCAAAGAGTAGCATCAAGTAAAATCAGTGCACTTGTCATGCTATCCATGTAATACTGCAGCTATGCGCTAATCAGGAAGTTCACTGGGCTAGAGTTACATAGGTGACTAAAATCTCTTTACTGCTAAGAGATTTAAGAACTTGATGACAATTATCTAATTAGCATTACATTGATTTCAGTGGTTGTAGTAGCTGACCACAAGAGGTTAGGTTTGTAGGCTAGTGTTGCCAGAATTCTAAGAGCACCTCACAAGTTCCTTGCAGTGTTTACTTCCTCATGCATCGTAATCAGATGCGAAAAATTCACCATAATCCTGCAAATTGCATGCAGAATTAAGTTCAGCTAACCAAACTACACAGTTTTTGTTCTTTATTTGCTCTGCTTCAGCCTGCAATATATGTGCAACTAATGTAGAATGTTCCCCATTCTTATTTAGACTTGTAGTGCCTATATTATCAGTCAAATTCAGATTTCCAGGGAATATAACATTTGATTGTTGCTTATAATAAACATTTGATATTGGCACAGAATCTACATGCATCACACCTTTTGTGTTTAAAGTGAACAGTCCATTTCAGTATTTTTTGTTGCAAACATGTAAATGAGATCATAGTGACATTAATATTGTTCTCTATCACATTTATCTGTATAGACTGAGATTATATAGGTACATGGGGCAGCCTTATTACCCTAATAAATACAGATTCCCTGCTCTCTGTTTTTCTGCTTTGCATTATTATACAGTAGTTACGCTTCACTCCTCTTTATTGCATTACTTCAGGAAAATGACCATTTAGGCTGGGTCTACACTATGCCGCCCCAACGACCCCCACTCATAAGATCATCGCATTCCCGGCTACAGGACTTCTCAAGGGCCGCTCCTACTCTCTGGAACTCTCTCCCTCAGACTTGCTCATACCTTCAGCTCTTTTAAAAAAGCCCTATCTTCTCACCCCTAACATCACAACCATGCCAGTCACACACCCCCACCCTATTGTATACTCAATTTCCCAACCTATTAGACTAAAAGCCCATCCGGGCAGGGTCCTCTACTCCTCCTGTGTCATAACCTGTTCCTATGTGTACTATATTGTGTTGTATCTCCACTGTATTGTACAGGGCTGCGTAATATGTTGGTGGTATATAAATAATTGATAATAATAACAACCCCATCGGCATGTGTGTGCCCATAGAGCCTGCCCGCTCTTTGGGAGCTGTTTAGGGCACGGTATACCCGTGTCGGCAATACCGTGTCCTATACATTACTACTGGCAAACCACGCCCGATGTATTAACGCACATCACACACAATAGGCGCGGCGCGTGTTTCCTGTGCGCTGCGGAAGCACAGTTCTCTGTGGTGTAGACGCAGCTTAACAACAGGTGTTTGTTATTTTAGATAGAAAAATGTCCATTAAGTTTAGTTAACAAGGGCAAAAATGAGACATACAAAATGATTAGCGCTCAGTGTTGTTTAATAATCAATCTTGTACTCTTTCTGAGCCACAACTGAAAACAATCTCTTAGAGTAGTTCTTTATTAGCTTTACACTGGTCTCCAGAGGGAATTTCTTCCAATTCTTCCGTTGCAATTTAGCTGGTCCAAATTGCATGATTTCGGAGCAAATTTGAGTCCACAGGTTCTCAGTGGGATTGATGTTTGGGCTCTGTGTGGGCCACTCCAGGATCTTGGTTTTAGTATCCTTGAGGAACTGTTGGGCTAATTTTAATATGTGCTTTGGGTCATTGTCTTGTTCGAAGACCCAGCTATGACCTAAGCTTACATTACAAGAAGATTTCTGCATACTCTCCCTTAAAATGGCAAGAACATTTTTCATGATCCCTGGAGAGAAAAATAGTCAGAGATGTCAGCAAGGAGCCCCAGACATCTGAACCCCTTTACTCAAAAAGTGGCACATCACAGCCTGTTTTGCAGCCTCAGGCACCAGTAGCCTTGTATGGGTCCATGTCTCACGAAAAAGAAAATTATGTTGATATGTTAACGGAGAATGTGCAGAAATCTTCTTGTAGTCTAGGCTTATGCCTGCCATACAGGTACCCATAAAATTACTGATCGATAAAACCTGACCAATGTTAGTAGTTGAAATTGGTGAAATTGGTGAAAATTTCGATCGGACAGGTAGAAATGTTTTTATCGGTCTGGGGACATCGAGCAAGTGTTTTGTGGTTTCCCAACCGAATTCGTGCAGATGATGATTATTAGCATATTGAAACTATTGCATGTTGCAGCTGGTGACCGGATGGATTGATCAAATAACAACCAAAGTTCTTTTTTTAAATGTTTGTGAAAATAATATATGAAATAACCATTTGCTGTTTTTTTTAATTGCTGTTAACATTGTATTATAATTATTTAGTAATGGTTTACATTTTGTTAGTTTTTAAAATGCTGTTGTTATTAACTACCGCTGGACATGGTGCAATTTGGGGTGGGGTTTTGAACTATATTAGATCGTAAATTTGTTTTTTTTTTATCATTAATTTTAACAAATTATTACAAAGTGTATATCTCCAGGCCTTCATAATGAAACTGACCATTATAAAATATAAATTGTACATATGATTTTTTTATGTATGAGGAGCTAAACATTACCCATGTAGGATGACAAACTAAAGCAAAGCGTTTCAAAACAGTCAAACTTTGTGTTGTGATAAATTTTCACCGATTTGCAGTGCTCTCTAAAGGTTTCAAAAATGACTTTATGTGCATAATCATAGAAGAAAAAGTTGAGTAATGTCAAAGAAAATGGTATTAACCTCCCTAGCGCTCTTGCAAGGTCCAGATTTCTGTACCAAAAGCGCACCATAGACTCTAATGGAATTTTTTTGTGTTGTAGGCCTGTAACTTCCAAAAATATGGCCGTACAAGGGTCTAATAGATATCCTGAATAAAATAATGTTTGAAACACACAATTATTATAAAAAGGGTCTAATAGATATCCTGAATAAAATAATGTTTGAAACACACAATTATCATAAAATAAAGTACATAAATTTTTTTAATAAAATGTATCATTTGAATGGTAAAACCTCTTGAATACTTATTTGGTAGATTGAAAGATTTCAAAACAGTATTTATGTTTGTTTATAATAAAATTTTTATTACAATTAATAATGTGTTTTGTTTTAATTTGAATTGTATTAGATACAGTTATCACTGTATCCAATACAATGGCATTTGGCACCCTATGAAAGGGTTAACTTCAATGAGCACATCTTGAAATGACACTGAGGGTAGTTTTCCAGATGTGCTCTTTGAAGATAGCCTAATTTGCATATGAATGTCCCGCGGCCACCCCCACCCGGGGCGCAGGGACATTCATATGCCATTTTTTTTACCATTATGTTTTCTCGCTGTGCTACTCTGCCCCTTCTTGTTCATCAGCTTCTTTCACCCCAATTCTTTGTGACTTTTTTCTTCTATTTATGAATATGTGAATGCAATTTATACACTGCTACTTTGCATAATTTGCTGCCTCATTTTCCATATTGAGGACATGAATTATGCTTTTCTTATTAACACTGAGACTTACTGGTTGATGTTCTGTTTTCTTTGTATATTTGTTTTTCTTATTAATTCCCTTGTTAGATTATTTATTGTACTTAGTTTTTTCCCCACAAATAAACTTTGAATTAAAAAAAAAGATGTTGCATAAAACAGTGTAATGTGCGGAGTAATACCTATATATTGCAAATAAAAATGTTTAAAAAGTTCTGTCTGTATAAATACAGCTGAGAATACAATCAAAATAGTTGGTCTCTGTTCAATAACAACCCTTGAAGCATGCAAGCAATTAATTGGAATCAATGTTTAATTTTAGGATTGATGTGATGCAGTGGGACAGAAATAACATTTCATTGCGCTCTCTCACATCATTAAAATAAAGTTTTATGTTTCATGCAAAACAAGTTTTCCCTTCTGAAGTGTAACAGGGTATAAAACAGAATTTTAGGTTATGCCAAATGCCCAGCATTATCTTGCTTTCTGATTCAAAATAAAAGAAAAAGGATTCAGAACAGCATAATGACTGCTTTCATGTCAAAATTTCATTTCTATCATTAGGTATTGCTTAAAGGGAATAGATTTAAAAGCCTTGTAAAGCAGAGCTAAACTTGACAATTAAGTTGTAATACGCCTGGCACACAATCACAACCAACATAGTCCATTGAACAATTGTCTTTATTGAGGTAATCCAAAAAAAGGATACACAAGAATAAGTCCAAGGAAGAGTGGTACAAAAGGACAAGATGTGGTCAAACAATCCAGGGTCAGGGCAAGGAGATCCAGGCAATCAGGCTGTGTCACTGATGGTGGTAAGGACAATTGCAGACAGGCAGGCTAGTAGCACATAAGCACACCCAAGCACACTGCCATACAGAGACTAAAACGGCAATGATGTGCACGGCCATTAAATTGGGAGTCTGCCAAATCACATTATGCCACCTAGTGCCATGGGATTGGTGGACGATTAGCTGGTAAATATCCCGCAGCTGGTTTGGGCTGTAGGAATTCACTCTTGAACACTTTCACCTGGGCTTGGTGTGCCTGGTGTGCCTAAACACTGAGTCAGCCAGAACTGCACCCACCACCAGGGGGCAGCGAGACATGCCTGAAATGTGAAGATCAGGACCGCCGTAACCCTGGGGTGCCGTTTAGACGAAAAGCAGTCTGGACAGAACAAGGAGATGCACCATGATACATGTGCTGAGACTGTCTGCGATCTCTGGGGTCACCAATGAGGGATTTGAAAAAGACTGACTATATACAAAGCAAGATATTTCAAGTCTTTATTTGTTATAATGTTGATGATTATGGCTTACAGCTTATGAAAACCCAAAAATCAAAATCTCAGGAAAATAAAACATAACATGAAATCAATAAAACAAAGCTTTTAATTAAAAAAATCTCAGACCTGTAAAAATATAATCATGCATATGTGCTCTGTACTCTGTTTGGACCCCTTTTGCATTTTTGCATTCTGCATTGCTCGTTCTCATGTCTCTCATATTTCTCTTGGCAATGTCCTATAGATTCTCTACGAATCAATTTGCTGGCCAATCAACCACAGTAATCCCATGGTCATTGAACCAGGTTTTGGTATTTTTGCCAGTGTAGGCAGATACTGCAGGAAAATTAAGTCAGCATCTCCATAAAGCTTGTCTACAGAAGGAATCATGAACTGCTCCAAAATCCCTGGTAGATGGCTGCGTTGACTCTGGACCTAATATAGTATAGTGGACCAACACCAGGAGATGGCATGGCTCCCCAAATTAACACAGACTGTGGAAACTTTACATTGGACTTCAAGCATCTTGAATTGTGTGCCTCTCCATTCTTCCTTCAGACTCTGGGTCCTTGGTTTCCAAATGAGATGCAAAATTTTCTCTCATCAGAAAAGAGGACTTTGGATCACTGAGCAACAGACAAGTTCTTTTTTCTTTAGCCCGGGTAAGACGTTTCTGATTTGTTTGTTGTTCAGGAGCGGCTTGACAAGAGGAATACAATATTTAAAACCCATGTCCAGGATACGTACGTGTGTGGTAGCTCTTGATGCACTGATTCGAGTCTGACACTTTGAGCCTAGAATTGAAACTTTTGATTTTGGGGTTTTCATAAACTGCAAGCCATAATCATCCAAAATAACAAATAAAGGCTTGAGATATCTTGCTTTGCACGTAATGAGTCTATTTCATATATTAGTTTCACCTTTTAAGTTAAATCACTGAAGTAGAGGAACGTTTTAAATCATATTTACATTTTATGCAAATCCCCTTTTAGGTAGAGGAAAGAAAACTGAAATCTTTTAGGTAGAGGAAAGAAAAAATATAAAATTAAAATAATATGGTTGCATAAGAGATAGTGGAGTATGTTGAGCCTCTGCATCGGCGGATACTGTGTCTAAACACAGGAGTGTTAGGGCACTACCCTAGTAGTGGTTTAGGGCACTACCCTAGGAGTGAAGGGTAAGTGTTGGAGTGTGGTGTGTGTTATGTGCCTAAAACTGTGTAAGTGCATCTATCTTCCCATATTACCCTAACTCCCTCTTGTCTGTGTGCCCTAAACCACTACACATAAAAAAGTCCCCTCCACATGAAACAAAAAGCGGCGGGCTCCTGGTCTCCATGGCAACGGCGGGGGATATAAGGACACGTGGGAGGGCACTGACCATCTGGTGGACGCGACGTGAAGTGTATTCCACTTCTGGATGGGACGCATTGCATCACTACTCAGGTAAGCGCGGCCGGCCACGGTCACACTGGGACCATCGTCAGGGAGCTCAGGTTAGGTACACTTCAGCATGGTTTTTGTTGCTTTTTGTTTCATGTGGAGGGGACTTTTTTATGTGTAGTGGTTTAGGGCACACAGACAAGAGGGAGTTAGGGTAATATGGGAAGATAGATGCACTTACACAGTTGTAGGCACATAACACACACGCACACTCCAACACCTACCCTTCACTCCTAGGGTAGTGCACATTTGTTGAGGAGTCCCCATTTTTTCACACACACTTTCTTTTGTTCACATACACAAACGTACACACACACACATAGAGGCATTTGCCCTATACACCCCTTTTGGTGTATAGATAATTCACAACCACATTTTTTCTTTTTTTGCTCTCTCGATGATGACCCCATTGTGGAAGTGTCTATTTGCTGCTGCCCTGGGGTTGTAGATACTTGACTCCCCCTCTCTTTAACATCTCCATCCACAGATGGTTGGTGCTTGACACCGTGTGCCTAGCTCGGTCCCCCGTTATTGCGTGACCCTTTTCTCCTTTCCCCCCCCCTGGGGGGGGGGGGGTGGACAGAGGATGGACCTTCATGGCCTTCTGGGCCCCACCCCACCATATGAACGCCTCAGATGTCTCTATGCATCCACACCACATTTATAACCTGTGAGTAAACACACAAACTTAGACATATGTTTCAGTGGATTAGCACCGTTCTTATCTCAACAAAAATATTAACCCTTGATCTTTTTTGATCCTTCATTATGTAGCTTTTTGGTAACACAAAGATTCTCCTGAGGAAGCCTAACGGCGAAACGCGTCGAGAAGATGTTACCATATTCTTTGTACCAATCTGGTGTTTACATACATCAATTATGTGGTTAGGATTTTACACAATTGAAATCGTTCTTACTTTGATGTAATATGTGTTTTGAACATTGTATCCATTGTAATGTCTTTGTTTATGATATGACTGCCAGATTGACCATCCGGTGTTTTCAAAAATAAAACATGTTTAAAACTTTTACTATAGACTGCATATGACTTACCTTAAGTGCCGCTAAAGTCCCCGTCGGAGCCCCTAGTCTCCACATTGGGAAATGTAAGTCCCCATGTTGTTGACATGCGGACCTAACTATCCCTAAAACTCTCTACATATATATATTATTATGGGATGAGGCACTAACCTATACTTATTGGGAACTTGAGGAACTGGATATTTTTCTACAAGAAGTGAAAAATATTGTCCATCTTAGGAACTTTTCTTATGGTTCCTAAAGGTTATAAAGCTGTTGCTAACATAGCCCTGACAGTCGGGACCCCCTCCGCTAAGCGCATTGCTTGGTGGGGATCCAGACAGAGCACATGACTTTACCTGCTCGGCTGTGTTTAGACACAGTATCTACCGATGCAGAGGCTCAACATACTCCACTATCTCTTATGCAACCATATTATTTTAATTTTATATTTTTTCTTTCCTCTACCTAACTATCCCTAAAACTCTCTACATATAAATGTTTTTCACTTCACAGAATTCAAATATAGTAAATATGATTTCGGTTGTGCAATCAACAAAACAGAGCGGGAATAATCACACAAAAATATACATTTATTTATCATACACGGAGATATATACACATATAATAAAAGATAATAATACCGAAGGATATATATGACCAGCAAGTCAGATATCAAGATGACAACATCAACATGTAATTAACTCAGCATACAGTATATGAAGTCATGGCTGAATGTGGGTAAAGCATTTAAAAAGCTCTCAATTATGTAACCGATCGCACACGCAGGGAATACATGAAACCTAGACTCTGCAAGATCTATGCCAAAATCTCAGATAAAGGCAATTATTTCTCCAAGATAACAAGCTATGTTACAGACTAATGGCAAATTGCCAGAGATTCACTATAAGTCTATAGAAGCAGCCTGGTTGATGTATGCATCTCACCAAGAGGTCTTACTTATCATAGACTATACTAGCGCGACCCTCTGCAAATAAACAGAGTACTTCTAAGTATCACACCAGCCTGTTGAGAAATGTAATATAAAATATATACTTTACCAAGATAGTGGACAATAAGACCTTGCGTTTCAATGGCTGGACATCCCTGGTTGTGACGGCTGAAACTTTCTTTGGTATATTGGTGGCAGGATCTCCCTTTGGAATCGTGATGGCAGGATCTTCTGAGTAACCCAATGCCTCCCTTTTTAGGGAAAACTTTACCTAACAGACACACCCCGATAACATTAAAATCGTCCAATCGTATTAGACAATTTTTATATTGGAACCTTTTAGGCCAAAATAATGTAATGTTACCATTAGATCGCTGGATGGATACTGCCGTATGGTATAAACTATACAGTGAAATTATATTTTAATATTGGGAATTCAAAACAAAATCAACAAAAGATATAAACATTAATGTTTCAAAAATAGATATTTTGTGAACAATGCCGGCTTGATTTTAGGATGAATCACATGCCTGTTAAAGTAACTAAGAATGTTTCTGTATACAATGTTATCCACCCCAGACAGACATCACAGGCCTTTTCCCAACCATCTACAATGTTCCAAGGACAGGCCTGATAATATTATAAGAACGTCTATTGTTCTCAGACTGGACACCTGGAGATGGGTCTCCTCAAAACTACAAAATGGAGAAAACAAAACAAAATGGCTTATGTATATATTCCAATAGATATTCTAACTAAGAATATATATAAAATGTTATACCCCTTATAAAAGGCATGACATGACAGATGTAGAAACATAGCCTACACCTTAACATCTCTGGTGAGGACTATGTAGCAAGTCATTGTACAGTCAGTAGTACTTAAATGCCTTCAACTCAACTTCTTGAATTTTTCAAAACTTGTTAAAAAACACTTATTTTGTTATATGAGTCCTTGGACTATACCCAAACATTTCTATCCATACAAATGCAGGCATTACATTACAGTGGTCAGGATAGTATAGCGTACAACATAGCACTTATAGTACAGTGGTCAGTAGCCAGGACTATGTATTTTAGCAGCAATGGATCAATCAGTGTTTCCACTTCTGTTGGTAAGCAGTGAAGAATGTTGTCTTACATGATTGCGAGGACCGCATACAGGTCATGTTATGGTATGAACAGCCATTTGCTGACTCTTTGTAAACTAAATTTTATTGAATTTATTGCTGTCTGATAGAGAATTTTTTCAACAACACATCAAAACTGATCTTTGGGGGCGTGTCCTGGTGATGGAGGAGTGAGGACGTACTTTCCTGGGCTCCCGTCCCTC
>CM070039.1:38231564-38242311 GCA_036250615.1 Ptychadena robeensis | reverse complement strand
CTCCCGTTGCTGCTGTATATTTTGTGTGTGAAAAACTCAATAAAACTTTATTATACAAAACTGATCTTTGTAATCTAGGGCTTGTTCCGATTTATGGTACATTTCCATGATCGTCAATGACCGGATGCTCCTTTTCATGAAGACCTGCAAACTTGTGCAGGCGCTTGGATCGTTTTGATAATGACCCTGTGACAGGTATATCAGATGAAAGCCTGAAAATCATCGAAAATCATCGGATGGCCGATTGTGCTGATTGTTTACTGGTGGTTAACAAGCACCAGTAAAAGAGCCCTTAAGGTCGTCTTCCTATCCTGACTTACTACAGGAATGGGTTTTACTGTATACACATGTCATTACTATTTTAAAAAGAAGGCATTGGATTAATGACTTCATGGAACACAGTTCTTAATGTTTGGTTGTGATGTAGCACTATAGGCCCTTTAAGGCTAATCTCTCAGTATGACACAAACAACATTGGTGTGATGCAAACTATAGTGAGCAGAGGGATCACCTTACTGCAGGCCTTTTTGTCTGAACTTATAAGTTTGCTTCTCATTAGATACAGTCAATCCATGTAGAGGCTGCAGCAAGGAGAAAAGAAGGAACAACTGGTGAGGCCCATAATAGCTCACATCTTACTTAGCACTTATAGCTCATCCACTCAAATTCTAATTCAGTCACTGAGAAATGTCTCCAGGAAATATCTACTTGGGATACCCAGGAGAAGGCAGCAAGTTGTTCTACAAAAGTACAGACTGGGGAATTGTTCTCTGCAACAGTCTATTAGCTTAACTGTTCAGCCCGTTATGTGTCCAGCCCACAAAGATTATACCAGTTTATTTTAAATCAATCCAACTAAAAGAAATCCATTTTAGTTTACAGATTATTCAATAAACACATTTTTATATACCATATTTTTTACCCCCTTAAATAAATGTACCATACGCCTTTCAATCTCTTTACATTTCCTTTAGATTTACCAACAACTATATAGTATAGTGGCCTCCCTGATAGAATATATAGTGATTGGAAAGTTTAGAAAGGTCCTTATATTACATGGTTTTGGTAGAAGAAAAGTTGATTGTACAGAAATTGTATGGTAAGATTGTAAGGTGTATGGGGGCCTTAAAAGAGTTTATTTTTGTCAGTTGTCAGTTTTTGTAATACCATAAGGCTATATATACACAAGAATATATGTTTATTTCTACTAGTGCTGCAGAAAGGGTTAAAATTAGACCAAAAAAGTGCACATACCCCTGGCATAATTTAATTAATATTCCCTGATAACCATTGCACAACTGTAAGAACAAGCTGGGAATAATTAAGATTTTACCTTAATCTATAGCCAGGATTGAGTAGCATTATGCTTGTATTACTACATGTGTGTGGCCTTGAAATAAAATAGCACACCTTAAGGTCTACTGCCTAACTAACTAACTAAAGCTGGGCATAGACGGGCAGGAATTCCTGCCCGATTCTTCAGCCAATCGACCGCCGTGCACGTTCCCGCCAAGCGGTCGGCCGGCCAAAAATCGGGTGTGCCCACCTGGTCAGATTGACCAGGAATCTGCCGAATGACATACCGGTAAATTCTAGGCCAATCCCCTTAGTTCGGATGGGGATGGCAGTAATGGCCGGTGCACAAAGGGTGCCCGGCCGATCCTCGCAACTAGCAGTCGGTACAAACTACGGAAACTAACCCCATACTTCCTATTAGAATGAAAATCTTCCTTGGAAAGATGTGAACTTCATTAATGACAGCTATTTTCTGCTTCCAGTTAAGTTTGCTAATGGAATGTCTTGATTTATCAAATAAATGCAATTCTGTGAGAAAGCTGTTTGACAGATGAGATCTGCATTGTTCGGAAAAAGCTAATTAATTTTCGGTTCCTTGGTAGTGTCAAAGCAGCTCTCTAGCATTCCTGGAAAAGCTGACTGGCAATGCTCCCAGGGAGGAGACACAAGCAGCTTATCATACGTTCCCCACAAAGTGGAGTTCACTAAGTTATGTGATCATCCAATCTGTACTAATGATAACAGTATAAATATTAGGAATGCAGTCCACATCTGAAACCAGTCTGTACACTTCAGGCCTTAAGCTAGGAACACACAGCTCGATTTAAGCATACAATCCATGTAAATCAATGAAAATTTACATCGATTGTACCAAAATCGTGGCCCGGGCACATGGTACAATCGACGATAATAGTTTGATAAAGAGCATTACATTGATTGAAAAGTGATCGGACTAATTGGAAAATTATCTTTGAATTGTACCATGATCGAACTACTTTTTCATTTTCATCGTACAATTGTATTTGAGGAAGTGATAGTTTACTGTTTGTAGGGCATCAATGGCATCGACGACTTTAGTCAATAATAAATGTTTTCTACATCGATATTGTACTACGATTGTATGACACTATAGCGCACACATGGTACAATCGATAATATACCAAAATTGAGGTTCTTCATCTAATCTTACATCGATTGTATGCTTTAATCGAGCCGTGTGTTTCTAGCTTTAGTCTATATATAAATAATAATAATAGTGATGATCTTTAGAATCCACTTAGCCCATTTAGCGTCATGGCATTTGGATGTTTCCAAATCTAGTATACAAAAGCCTCAAGCTTGGACCTAACAGGCGGACCAAGAGCAGGCATGCTCAAATCACAGGAAATCAGCAACATGGCATGACTGGTTTAATGTATATTGAATCCTACATTACACTTCTCCTCCATACACTGCACCTCATCAGTACACTCACAACACACAACGTTGTATCCAATTTATAATTGGCAGAGCCCATGCACTTCTCCAAAGCGAAATAATTGTTTTTATGCTTTTATTTTGGAGTATCTACAGCAAATAATATAAATATACAGACCCTGTTTAAATATATTTTTTTGTAATGCAATTGTGATACAATTATAATATAATTTGCCTGAAAAGTGTACATCTGTTATGGGGAAAAAAATAAACATTTAAATTTTTTTTACAATAAGCTGGTTGCATAAGGGTGCACACCCATAAAACTATCAGTCTATCAGCATGGGACATCTGGACTAGGCAACATTTGCCTACTATTCCTTGCAAAATTACCCCAAATCAATTGAACGCACACCCCTTGTGCACAGCCCTCCTGTGGTATGCTTGGGGTCATTATTATAATAAAAATTACACTATATTTTTCTAGTCGATTTCTACCAAATTGAATACCATTTAAAACTTTTTATAATTCTATCCACCTTTAAGTTAAAGCTTCTTCCACCTGAATAAAACCATCTCCAAAGCATGATACTGTCATAACTATTTTAAGAGTTGGGATGGTAATTTGTAGTGATGCAAAAGTTGTTTTGCCCTAAACATACCATTTTGGAATTGTGCTGAAAAAGTTCATCCTTGGGCTCTTCAGACCATGATACATTTTCATGGGAAACCAGTTCAGGCCCTATGCCATACCTGGTATGGAGGAGAGGGTACATTAAGGTAGAAGGCAACTTCTTAGCCCAGTCTTGTGGGGGTCTGCAGGTGGGTCACTTATATTGAATCTGGGGGCTCCTTTAATAAAAGATTGGAATAATTATAGGAATATATAGTACCTAATATACATTCAAAGAATGGCTTAAAGTAATGTTTTACAATTAGTGACACAAAAACCATGTTAAATACTAATTTGTACAAAAACAAGCTTTGCTCGTGATTCTCTTCAATCACATTGTCCAGTATTTAGATGCAGCATTACTGACTTGCCATCGCAAAATGACAGGCTGTTAAATTGTGCATCTCAAGGTTTCCATGGTCAATATGTAAAATGTGATAGGAATCACAATCTTTTTTAGGGGGTTTCTTTTTACCAAGGGTTCGCTAGTGGTTGCTAGAAGTTACTTGACCAATGAGCAGTGGTTGGTCTGCCTGTAATTTTCTGGCCATCACTGACCAGAAAAATATCTCAATCTTTTTAGCTGACTGTAAGGCCTAGTCTCTACTGTATCACATATGAATCTCATGTTATTTAAAGCATGTCTATCCAAAGACGTGTAATTTGTAATGTGGCTGATTGAGTTGCCCTGATGCAGCATGCTCTTATGCATCCATTTGAAAATACATTGAAAGCATCAAAACACACCATTGCTTTTTTGGCACTTTTTTTACATGTTTTGCCATGCTAACACTGCAAGGTTAATGTGTCCAGAAGCACAGTGGAGACAGGGCCAAAAGCCCCCCATACACCACATACAATTACCATGCAATTTCTGTACAACCAACTTTTCTTCTACCAAAACCATGTAATAGGAGGACATTTCTACACCTTCCAATCACTATGTATTCTATCAGGGAGGTCACTATACTACATAGTTGTTGGTAGGTCTCATGAAAATTGTATGGAGGAATCTAAAGGTGTATAGGGGGCTTAAGTTACTCTTCACCTTTATCCTCATGTTAGGGGAGATTCTTCCTACTGACCACCAGACATTTTTCTTACCCATAACCAGGTAATGAGAATTCTTTTATCTGACCATCGATGTAAGGGAGTTCTCCTAGTCTTTTCCTATGACCATTACAATGCCAGAAAATAATTTCAAGGGTACATCAACACGTTTGGGAAAGTCTGTCTGTCTATTGTATGGAGTAGCCATATTAAACAATATTTAGAACTGTAGATAATATTTCTAGAATTGGGAAGAAGAAAGAGTTTTGGATAGTGCTTGTCTATTGTAGCATTTTAGGTTTTTATTTTATTGTGAAAATTTAATTTGGTCATAATTAAATTGTACCTACATGCTACATTGCAAGTGCACTTTATAAAGTTGACCTCATAAGCATTTCAGTGAAGTAAGAAGGTCTTAAGCCCCCCATAGACGGGCAGACTCCCGGCCATAGTTGTAGCAGACCAACCTGCGTGCTCGCTCCTGCCGAGCACATCAAGGTTGGTCTGCCGCAACTATGAGGGAGCCCACCTTGATTTTTGTTGAAAAAAAGCCGGCAGGTCCGATCGCAGGTCGGATCGCACACGGATCCGACCATACCGGTTCTTTTTCTGCCCGACTGACAGGCAGAACAGCTGCAGGCTGTAAACTCGGAGGGGGAGTCTCCTCCCCCTCCGAGTTTATTGGCTAGAGTCTGACGGGAGTCCCGTGTGTCAGTGGAACACACAGGATTCCTGTCCGACATTTAGCAGACTGCTCACAGCGTGGTGACGTCACCACGCTGTAATCAGTCTGCTAAAGGTCTGCCATAGATCGAGGTATCTATGGCTACCTTTAGCATTGCTGGGTTGTGTTTGGGAAATGTTTAAAGCACCTTTGGTCCCTAAATCTGGCCACACATGGCTCAATACCTGTTTGATCAACAAACCATCGATAAGGACATGGTGAGGTATGTGGTAACATTAGAATCGACGTGCTCCACTTTGCAATCTATTGCCGTTCGATACTTTATATGGGGACCAGCGATCCAACAGGGATTTATCAACATGTTGGTTCCCTGTTCGGTCAAAATGTCTTAAGCCACCCATACACCTTCAGATTCCTCCATACAACTTTCATGAGACCTACCAACAACTATGTAGTATAGTGACCTCCCTGATAGAATCCATAGTGATTGGAAGGTGTAGAAAGGTCCTCCTATTACATGGTTTTGGTAGAAGAAAAGTTGGTTGTACAGAAGTTGCATGGTAGTTGTATGTGGTGTATGGGGGGCTTTATGGGATCAATCGAAACCGCTCAAAGAAAGGGTTTTAACGTTCTATTCCCGGTGTATGGCAAACTTAACTAACCAAAGAGTATCATCTTTACAATTAACAAAGCAAGAGTTAACAAAGTTCTTCTTCCTTCTCTAGTAATGGATTGAATCCTAAATGCTGCAAAGAGTTTCCTCTCGTCACTCTCTACAAAATCTTGCTACAAAATTCTAATGTTAGGTTGGGGGTCAAACCCTTCCGCAATGAGCTCATAGAAAATAAGCTGAATGAAGGTGGGAAGAGTGCATGAATAGTTGCACTAAAGCCCCCCATAGACAGGCAGACTTCTCCATACAACTTTCATGAGACCTACCAACAACTATGTAGTATAGTGACCTCCCTGATAGAATACATAGTGATTGGAAGGTGTAGAAAGGTCCTCATATTACATGGTTTTGGTAGAAGAAAAGTTGGTTGTACAGAAGTTGCATGGAGGAGTCTGCCTGTCTATGGGGGGCTTATGACCTTGGATCCAGCGGCATAACAAAAGTCAGCAGATTATGCATCTAACCCAGTAATGGTGAACCTATGGCACGCGTGCCAGAGGTGGCACTCGGAGCCCTCTCTGTGGGCATGCAAACTTTCAGCCAGCACAGAGGAAAGAACTGCAACCTATTGGCTCGCAATGCTGTCAGTTCTCTTCCCCTCTCTTCTGGTTGCACACAGTGCCCCATAGTATCTACTATTCTACCTTATAAGGAAGTAGGGTGTGTGTTTACATGTTTTGTATGTGTATATGAGTTGTGTAATTCAGGTTAAATTTAATAAAAATTATTTTTATGTAACATAACACATATCCATCACTGTAATATTAAGGATTCCAGGTATTGCCATCGACACTGGATTTATTACATAATTAACATTTCAATAGAAGCTAATATTAGACATACAGGACAAGACTTGAGAATCATTGTTACTAGTGACAAATCCCCTTTACAGGCTCTGCAAGGGGAAATTGTTTAGCTTTCTTATCAGTATATTGGTTTATTGCCAACAAAGCTTCTGGTTAACCCTGTCAGCACCTAAATAAAACATGCATGCCATACCCAGTCTTTCTCAGGTTGTAAACTTCCATAAGGGTCTCCTCAAATAAACACTGACAGCTGTCTGTAGTCCTATAAAAGGTTAGAATGAGAAGTGTAAATTAAATGTGAATATTAACAACTGTGTTATATTAAGGGATAGCAAGCTCTCCTAAGAAAATCTCATGAAAAAGCACATGATCAATTTGATCAACTGAATAATTAGTACTACTCTGATTGGCCGATCCAGTTTTAAGCTAGGCATACGCGCATGGATTCCGACAGCTCACAGCATGGTGACTTCACCACACTGCTTTCAGTTGCTACTCACACATGGATTCTTGTCAGATACTTTGGATAGGGACACCTGGACTATCATGATCGGCCAGGAAACTACCAGCAGGGCGGTCTATCGGCCGCAATAATCTCCTGTGAATCCATACGTGTATGGGGGCTTTAGTCTACTAAGCAGACATGAGACATAATCAAATGACCCTGACCAATAAATCAGGGAATATCAACTTTATCAACTGATAACATTGATCATGGGCTACTTCATGAATTCTTTTCACTTTGCGAAATGATGTAATGGTTATAATTGCTATAACAACTCTTCTTTTTATGTCCATTTAAGCCCCCCATACACCTTGAGATTCCTCCATACAACTTTCATGAGACCTACTAACAACTATGTAGTATAGTGACCTCCCTGATAGAATACATAGTGGTTGGAAGGTGTAGAAAGGTCCTCCTATTACATGGTTTTGGTAGAAGAAAAGTTGGTTGTACAGAATTGAATGGTAATTGTATGTGGTGTATGGGGGGCTTTACTGATGTGGCATAATTTTCTTAAACATGTGAATACTGAGGGTTCCACAGAGCCATGAGATCTGAGATGCTAAAAATACAAGTGAGTAGACTAAACATTAATGTTAGATTTCCTTGCATGGAGGGCCTAACTGAAAGATATATAAGATGATTTAGAAACAATCCCTAGATAAGTTGATTTCAAGTCAAGTAAAAATTCAATTTCCACAAAGGACAGCACACCATCAAAGAAATAATCTATCTGACAGTGTCAGAAGTCCCTGAGTATGGTTCAGTTGTCTTCTTTGGCATGAACCATTTGCTCTACATCTTAAATTCCACAGAAGCATCTCTACAGCTATTTATGGGCTCTGCTCCAAAAAGCCTTTGAGCTTGATGACCAAATCCCATATTAAGTTACTGCCAAGTAACACAGGCCCCCTCTGTGTAACTGCATGGACTGCGACAAAATCCATTGACTGCAAAGCAGCAGAAGTAGACCAATCACAGAGCACTGAGAAATAGAATTACCAAACAGCCCTCCATCAGTTAGGGAATTCGACCCCTACACACACAAAAAGGCATAGAGGCAGTCAGGACATTAACCTGTTCAGTGAAAGATATAAAAAAAATCTGATTAAATTAAGTGAAAGTGATTAAATTGAGTAAAGCCCCCCATAGACAGGCAGACTCCTCCATGCAACTTCTGTACAACCAACTTTTCTTCTACCAAAACCATGTAATAGGAGGACCTTTCTACACCTTCCAATCACTATGTATTCTATCAGGGAGGTCACTATACTACATAGTTGTTGGTAAGTCTCATGAAAGTTGTATGGAGGAGTCTGTCTGTCTATGGGGGGCTTTAATGAAATGAAGTGAACTTGTGGCATTACATTTAAATACCATTTTAATGTTTAAATAATAAGGAAGCCAAAACCTATTTTGAAAGTGTTTTAAGCAAAGCATGACATTTCCAATATTATTGTAACTTTCTTTTTTTGTGTTTACTAAAGAATCATCACATACAGATTAGCTGAATTTACATGTTATGTTTACATGTTGTTTCGTCCACAGGCTAGTTGTAACATGGCTTGAAAGCCAATCAAGCATTAGCAGTTGCCGCTCGATACTGTGTCTATCTCCATTTTAAATGTTATGGTAGGACAAAGTCATGGTTTCATGTCATGGCGTGGGAGTTTTCATGTGGGCAAAATTAAATATGAGAACAGCTTTGTTTATGTCCATTATGGCATGACACTGCCTTAAGCCCCCCATAGACGGGCAGATTCCTGGCCATAGTTGTAGCAGACCAACCTGCGTGCTCGCTCTCGCCGAGCACATAAAGGTTGGTCTGCCGCAACTATGAGGGAGCCCACCTTGACTTTTGTAGAAAAAAAGCCGGCAGGTCAGATCGCACACGGATCCGACCTGCCGGTTTTTTTTTCTGCCCGACCGCGCTGCAGGCTGTTAACTTGGAGGGGGAGGAGACTCCTTAATTGGCTTCAGTCTGACAGGAATCCCGTGTGTTAGTGGAACACACAGGATTCCTGTCCGACATTTGGCAGACTGCTCACAGCGTGGTGACGTCACCACGCTGTAATGAGTCTGCTTAATGTCTGCCATAGAACGAGGTATCTATGGCCGGCATTAGGTTGGGGGAGGAGATTAGAGGTGGTGTCAAAATTTGTGTAGGTGGGGTCCAACCATTATGAGTACTGCAATCTTGTCCTCCCCAATGGAAAATATATACGGTCAATTACCATCCATACTTACCATAAATGTACTGGTGTAATAAGCTTTTCTCCCCAATAGACCCAACATTATAATGTGGATGCATTTGTAAACTTTTTTTAAATTCACAAACAAGATTATAAAGTGTTCAGAAGTTATAAGAATAGCAAAAAGGGAATTTGCCACGTAGCCACAGAGCAATGTCTACTTACCTTGTGCAGACTAAACGGGACAGTATACCGACACCTTTTTAAATTAAGAGTTTGTTCCTCAATGCTCGTAAATCGTTTTTTCCAACGTAACTATTAGAGTCCCATTCTCTGTCAGATTTCCATAGGATGTTCTTTTGTTTTACCAAAACAATGTAATATGAGGGATTTTCTAAACAAACAAGTCTCCCTGTGTTCAATGGCAGAGGGCCCTATACTACATAGTTGTATGGCCAGCTTTTAGGTGACGGATCCATGTCAAAATATTAGGGACTGTAGAAGACTTCACATGGGCCAACAGCATTTATCTTGCCTGAAATAGAGATCTGATAACCGGGATACACTTTAATTTTAGTATAAAATGGTGTTAACACTCGAGGCGATAACTTACCCAAAAAAGACACAAAATGCCCAATGATGTTCACATCACTCATCAACACTAGCATGCTTGTTCAGTAAGCATATTGTATAGAGGTGTCTTCCAAGTGACTCAGGTATTGCAAGATGAACCTCTACATATTTTTACCTGTTTACTGCAAAATCTGTCTTCATGAAGTAATTGAGTGGCTGTTGCAGAGGGCTTATAGTGTTGAATAATTGAAGAGGGTTGTTACATTGGATTAGCTCTTCTGTAACCATGAACCTAGACCCCAACAACACATAATAAATATAATTTTGCTCCACCAATGTTCAGTTTGGGCACCAGAAAGCAAAGCAACTACCCAATATTTTGAGATATGTAGGTTCAAATGACTCATTCACTTTACAAGGTATTTGGTGTTTAAAGAGAGACAGCCATCATATTCTTTTGTCATCAAAAGCTATTGTTTCAGACCCATGCATAACATCATATTGCTAAAGGCCCCCATACACATTACAATCTTACCATACAATTTTACAACTTTTGTTCTACCAAAACCATGTAATATGAGGACCTTTCTAAACATTCCAATAACTATGTATTCTATCATGGAGGACCCAGCACTACATATTTGTTGGTAGACCTAAAGGTGTATGGGGGGCTTTACACAGAGATACAGTCCATAATGTTTGTAGCTGCAGACCAGTAACTAGTAGATAAACCAAAGCATCAGAGTCTCCCCCCTCGCTTCCTCGCCGGACTGCCTGTGTTTTCCCAGCAGCCGTGGACGCTCTGACATTAGTACCATCAGCCGTGGCAAATTGCATATTTTCAAACCTTTGATGTATGGACAACATGGCTCTGTAAA
>CM070039.1:38184065-38198077 GCA_036250615.1 Ptychadena robeensis | reverse complement strand
AATCAAGTTCCTTTGAGCCGGCTCTGTTGATCCTGCCCGAAGGAAGGCACACACGGGTAGGTTTGCAAACAGGTTAGAGTACAATCAATCACCGTGAGCGCGCAAGTTGATTGATTGATTGTACTCAAATCTTGTTACAGATCTACCCGTGTGTGCCAAGCATTAGTGTTCTGATCTTCAGCTGAAGATAGGGCAGTGGAAGGCTCCAAGAAGAGGCAGGGAGAATGGGCACTTCAAACATGATTCATGATCTCCCTGGAATCCCAGAGTCATGTGTAAAGTTGAAGCTAACAATCAAGTATTTGTCGCCTCAGCTGAATGACAGCGGTTTTCCAAATGCTTTATGGTTCAGTCTGGAACTATTGGCGATCCATTCCCTTCACTTATACAAGCGTCTCTAGTCCGGCAACAAACATTTACTTCATTATCTGCGAGAGTAAAGGCCACCATACATGCACCGAGCGCATGCCGATTTTGCTGCCGACCGATGGGCGTGTGTGTATGCCGATCGGGGGTGCCCACATGGGGCGACAGATTGCTGACGCCCCACAGCTCGGCTGGCCAGAGAATGGACATGTCCGATGATCTCTGGCCGATGCTGTTAGTTTCAATGAAGAACATTTCAATGATGACCTCATCACGCTGCAGGCTAGAGCTCATCTGAGCTGGTCTGTCGGCCCCCACTCGGTACGTGTGTGAGGGCCTTTAGGCTAGGGTCACAGTGCGTGCTGTAATGTTATGCGCTGCATGCATTTATTCTTATAGCAGAGAAGTCATTAATTGCGACATTTGAAGTAATTTTTTTTTAATTACAAATTTTTTTTTTATTCCCATTTAAATTTACCCAAAAATTTCTCCGACTCCTCGACTCCGACTCCACAGCCCTGCCTAACAGAGCAAATGGGGGGGGGTGCATTGGATGAGCTGATGTGTCAGCGTATCCAAGCGCATAGTGTAGTCCTAGCCTTTAGAGGGAGCAGGAAAGTAAAATATATGTCGCAACAGCTAAACCATGAGCAAAATTTGGAGAAAAAAAAAAACCATGAGCAAAAACACCTTTACTACTGTGTCTAGCTTGTCACTGGTGCTTCTACCGACTGATATGTGTGTTTATTATACTCATTTATCCTGATTATTAAATCTGACAATATGCTAAACAGCAATCCTGGCTGAGTCCCCCTGGGGGGTGCACTGGCACGTCTGAGGAACTGTAGACAATATCACAGATCTCTCCCCTGTTGCAAAACAAGCTACGGTGCCTAGTTTAAAATCCAGCCTCTAATCTGATCTAATTGGGTGCTACAGTATTGGAATTTGTACATGAGCCTATTCGAAACATTCATTTCACTTAAATGGTCCTAATAAAGAACTTATTATACTTATGGTATAAGAGTAAACAATATATACAGTGGGGATCATAAGTTTGGGCAATCTTGTCAGTGTTCATGATTTTCCTGTATAAATCGTTGGTTGTTTTGTTAAAAAAAAATGTAAATTAACCTCCCTAGCGCACTGCCCGTATCGACGTTTACAGCGGTGCGATACGGGTGATCGAGGCAGTGTACACAGTACACTGCCTGTCATTTCCGGTATCTCTCCGGAGCTCTGCACACAGCTGGTGTCATTACTGACACCAGCTGCGTGAGAGGGAAAGCCGGCGCTCCTCCATTAACATGGAGGTCTATGGCGCCCCCGCCCCCTTCCGCGTCACCGTGACGCGATCGGGGCGGTGCCGCATCCACGGATATGCTGCAGCGATGGAGACAATCGCTGCAGCTTTCCGGGGAGGCATAGGGTCTCCCTGCTGTCGGCTTCTCCTGCGGTTGAGAGGACCCTGTTCGGTGAACGAACAGGGTTCGTCTCAACCGCTAGGGAGGTTAAATATATCATATAGGAGAGACACACAATGATATTTGAGTGAAACAAAGTTTAAAGGGTTTACAGAAAGTGTGCAATAATTGTTTACACAAAAGCAGGTGCATAAGTTTGGGCACTGTTGTCATTATATTGATTCCAAAACTTTTAGGACTAATTATTGAAACTCAAATTGGCTTGGTAAGCTCAGTGACTCCCTGACCTCCATACACCAGTGAATTTAATTAGGAAAAAAAGTAATTAAGGGGTGGCAATTGTATATTGGGGGGCTGTGTGGCCAGTGCAGGGACTGGGAATCTTGTCAAAGTTGAGAGACGCATGGATTCCACTCAATATCAGCAGATTCTGGAGACCAATGTCCAGGATTCAGTGACAAAGCTGAAGCTGCGCCGGGGCTGGATCTTTCAACAAGACAGCGACCCTAAACACTGCTCAAAATCTAAGGCATTCATGCAGAGGGACAAGTACAACGTTCTGGAATGGCCATCTCAGTCCTCAGACCTGAATATCATTAAAAATCTGTGGTGTGAGATAGAGGGCTGTCCATGCTTGGAAGCCACCAAACCTGAATGAACTAGAGATGTAAAAAGGAATGGTTCAAAATACCTTCAACCAGAATCCAGACTCTCATAGGAAGCTATAGGAAGCATTTAGAGGCTGTCATTTCTACAAAAGGTGCATCTACTTAACCTTCTGGGCGGTTTGCCCAAACTCAGTTCCCGTGTCTTCAACATCATTCTCGACATCATCTCATGTTAATGGAGGGGGCGCCGCTCTCCTCTCCACACACCGCCAGCGTCTATTTGACACCGGCGGTGTGTAGAGGGCTGGGCAGTGAGCCGGCAATCACTGCGGAGTACATTAAAAATGGCGCGAAAAGCTCGTAACGCCCAGAGGGTTAAAGAGGACCTACCATGTTGTAGGTCACTTTCCACTATCGGCATTAGGCTGCCCATAGCTACTGCAAACACTGCTGGAGGGGCCAGTTTTGAGGTAGCCCATCCCACATTGTGACATCGCGCCTGGGCGCTTGTCATAGCTGAAAGGGCTCCCGGTAAATACATCCCAGCTGTCTCTGCGCCCCATCATGATGTGCTCTGCCTGTCGTCTGTGACTGTGACGTCACTGTGCCGTCTGCAGCTCTTCACTCTGTCAGCAGAAGAAATCCCCCCTCCCTCTCCAGCTTGTGATAAGAGCAGGAGGATGGAGGACACAGGAGCTGCGTAAGGGGCAGAGAAACAATGACAGTCACGTGGGAGGTGTTCTGTCAGTGCAGCGCCCCAAATCCTCCTGTGTCCTCCACCATCACCTCCTATCTACCTAACCTCATCCTCAGCCTACCTGTGTGCCCCCCCCCCAATCCATGTCACCCCCCTATCAACTCCACACTGAACCCCTTCACCACCACTTATCTCCATCCTCTCCTTCTCTTTGTGCTTTCCCTGTCACCTAGTGCCATCTTTATCCTTCTACTTAACATCAAATTCCATTCCTCCCTGTTACCTAGTGTCATCCCATCCCTTGGCTTCACTCCAATCTCCATCCCTCCCTGACACCTAGTGTCATCCCCATCCTTCTGCTTTACTTCAGTCTCAATCTCTCCTGTCTCCTACAGTGTCATCCTTCAGCTTTACTTCTGTCTCCTATGTAAACTGCAACACACATATGCTGCACATGGATCTCTGGAAGGACCAGAACTGTCCTCCTATACCTGTCTGCAGGGGAGGGACGCCTTAGTACTGTCAAACAGAATGGGTGGAAGTGGTTTCAGTGCGTAAGATGGTGCCTTAGGGAGTGAGGAAGTGAAGATTGTAAGTACTTTTTTTTCTGTGTAGCAGTTTTCACAGATGTAAACGGCTGACAGGTAAGTATTATGTCAATGTAATGTATGTGGGGGATTTTTTTTGAGTTTACAACCGCTTTAACTATTGAGTTCATTTTTTTTTTGTGGTGTCCAAACTTATGCACCTGCCTAATTTTGTTTAAACAATTATTGCACACGTTGTGTCAATCCTATAAACTTTGTTTCACTTCTCAAATATCACTGTGTGTCACCTATATGATATATTTAATTGAAAAATGTTATCGTAACAACCAACGATTTATACAAGAAAATCATAACCATTGACAAGGTTGCCCAAATTACGCACATACAACTAGGTCCATAAAAAGAGAGCTGCTTTGACTGCATATTGTTTATACAGGAACATCTTCCACATGTATGAACCCCGCTTAAATCTACTCCAGGCCTTTTATCTGCTTAAAGGTGGGTTTACACGTGTAGATTTTTTCTTTAATCAACTGCCAATTAGGTTTTTTCTAGATTTTTGTTCAATCAACCAAAAAATCCTTGGTTCTTCGTTGATCGAACGAAAAAAATCTACACGTGTAAACCCACCTTAACTGATAATGGCATAATAAAGGAATTGCCCATACCTTGCACATATCTCACCCCAAGATAACTCAAACAAAACTCACCTGTCCGCCAAATTCCCCCGGCGCATCAGTGATCAGCTTACCGGCCGATACTTCTGTGCCTGCCCTGATGACGTGGGGGGGGGGGGGGGGGGGGGGGGGGGGGGGGGGGGGAGAGAGGCGGCACCATTGACCTCTGTAGTGGAGAAGGCATTGCTTTTTTCGAGCAGACCTAAAGCTGGAGTCTGGGTCTGCCTGGAGGGCGGAGAGTCACGACTACACCTATTCTCCGCCCCGATTGCCATGATGCACTTTTTAAAAAAATGTGCCACATATGCAACGGCCAGGAGGTTAAGTAAATTGTCAAATTACTTTAGTCTTTAAGCCAGCCATACACACAGCGATCCCTGCGCAATCCTCGATTGGCTGGTTGATCTGAGAATCCCTTTGTGTGCCCGCTGTTGTTTTGGATAAAAAACAGACATGTCCGTTCTCTGCTGCTTGCGATTATGGGCAGCTGCTATCTGTGGGTGATCAATTTCCCTGAACGGACATGCTGATCGATCGGCCGCGGGTATATGCGTGTTTGGCTGGCTTTAGATCCTTACATTTAGTTTATGCAATCGTTCTGTTCAACCCACTGAATAAACAACCCAAGCAGTCCAGTTCGAGGTGAAAAAAAACTTGCCAAAAGCAGTCACCCCGAGCTGTACCAAAACAATCCAAACAACTTCACTTTGCTAGTGTCACTGCGGGCCTTTGCTGTTCACAGATCAGATCCCCGTCCTCCAGCTCACTGTCTCTCAATTGTCTTCCTTGGGTTAGCAGTCATATCCGCCCTCCTGAAGGATTCTTTTTCATGTCTGATGCCGGTCTCCAGCCTCCAGGGGACGGACAGGAAATTTTTTATTCTGTACTGTTTTGGATTAACTACAGAAACCTCCAATCAATCCAATATATCAAAAATAACTGCAAAGGAATTACACAATGACCGTTTTGGAAAATTACCAACTTCTAGTATTTTTAACAAAATGGGATTGTGTAAATAAAGCTGAAGGTTAAAGCTAAAAGGCAGCAGTTCAATTGCATCTAAGTTGTTAAATTTACAATTACATTGTGGCCATTGTGGTAATGTACAGAACCATTATTTTTAAATATTTATGAAGCAAACTGTTGGTGTGTGTGTGTATATATTAAGTGAGGGAAATAAATATTGGACTCCCTGCTGACATTTTTCTAATTTTTTGTCACAGTGGAGAACTCTGTATGTTGATGTGGTCAATGACGTGCAAGCAACAAACCTATTTTAAGTAAACCCAAGTAATTGTTTGCTAATTATTTTCTTTTTTCTATTAGGATGTTCCTATGAGGACATGTGCATGCACCAAAGACTGATTGGCTTCTAGTGCTGCCCAGTCTGAGAGTGGCACGCAAAAGAAGGCTGATAGCAGGACAATTTCAGGTACTTATGATACTTCATATATAAAACAAAAAAAAAATTCATATTGTTTCTAAAATGGTACACAATTGTGTAAGGCTATGTTTCCATTACGTCGTGGCCCCTCCACTAAGCGTATATGCTTAGCAGTGGTCCCCAACTTAGCAGATAGACTTACCTGCTCGGCGGAGACTCTGTCTTTACTGCGCCGAGCCACTCCGCCGATGTAAAGCTAAACGTAGTCAAGTACGTTCAGCCTCTGCACTAGCGGATGTGTAAACAGACCATCCGCCAAGCAGGCAATGTCTGAGATACGTCGGGGCGCTTGCTAAGCGTATACGCTTAGCGGAGGGGCCCGACGTATAATGGAAACAAGCCCTCAATCTTTTGCTGTTATATTTATTTCTATATTTATATGTCAATGATTAGCCTGATGAGTTTAGAGAGGAGATATGGGGGGGGGGGGATGAAGGTAAGCCAGGAGTGCTGATATTCTTTTCAACCTGCTTACATGTCAGGTTATTCTATACATATAATTATGTGTTTTTGCAGCATAGGTTTTCGTGGTGCATGAAGATCTTGGTGTGACAAGACGGGCTTTCCTTATCCAGGAAAAGATGGAACCTACCTTGATACAAGCATATGAGGACGCTTGTTGGCCAATGATGTTGATATGGGAACGCATAAACCATGCATACTCTTCTGACTCTCCTCCTACGTGCAGAGGTCTCCAGAAAGAGGAATCTGGCTTCCAGTCCTGGCATTTCGCTTCACACAATGAAAGATACACAGTGGCTTGGGATAATCTACGCTCTTATTGGAGAGTGAATACTCCATTTGGAAAAGATCTTTTTTTTATTGGGCCTCTTTTTATAGACAAATCAAAGAAAGGCTTACCTGTACCTCCTATGTTTATTGTAAAAAAATCAGATACAGGTTTCTTGATGCCTGCCAATGCAACTAAAGTGTCAGTAAAAATGCTAGAAATAGTACATTATGTGAATGACCTAAGCATGCAATATGTCGAAGAAGCTAATATTTTACTGCAGTGATTAGACCTGCCATTTCATAAGAGTTTCTGCATTCCTTTCCATGTCCCTTCAAAAAAATGGCATCTGTTGTGAACTTCCTATCTAATTTGTGATGCTGTATTCTTATGAGTTCCAAAGAGAATCCAGCAGTAATCCATCCGACGGAGTCTAATTGTTAATGTTTGGTTGAAATCAGAAGTAAAAAGATCTAAAGTTTAATATAGTTGGACAAAATTACAGTTGTGTCACCACTATGTGAGACAGAATGTCAAAAGATTGTACAAATGTGTGCAGTGTTTTGGTTTGGTGTGTTAGTTTGCACGACATGAAATTGGCACTTGACTGCCCATATGCACTAGGCCTAAATCAAAGTTTATTTGATCAGAGTCATTTCTTGGTGGATTTATGGCTAGATGTAATTTTTTTTTTTATAAAAAATATATTTTTTGCACAGTGAATACCAAGGGTTGAAGCGGGTTCTCTTACTGATGACACAAGAATGCCACTTGGTCTGAGGTGTCAGGGATCTCCCTCATATATATTTTATTATAACATTTATATATAACTCATATGTTCCTATAAACTACCTCTAAATATGACTACCTCCATATGCTGGCCAAACATTTATAAATTTATACAGCATTGTGGGGTATTTTATACTTGTTTCAGCCCTTTAATATATAAAATGTTACCTTCATTTAGATAAATACATAAGCTATGATATTTATCAATTTCTTATAATGTCTTAACCTTCTGAGCGTTTGTCTACACCTCTCACTTTAACCTTCTGAGCATTTGGCCTGAGTTAATTTGGGCTGAGTTTCATGCATCATTAAAACTCAGCCCCAGTTAACTAGAGAGACACTGGAGATACCGTTGGATACATGCCAATGCTTCCGGGCCAGCCCCCGATCGCGTTACCGGTGACGCGAAGGGGGCGGGGGTAGGCAGCGCCATAGACCTCCATGCAAATGGAGGGGAGTTGCCTTTTTTCAGTATAAGTCCGGCGTCTCCATGTCTCCAGCATGTTGTGCGCCGCCTCAATTGCCCGTGGCACGTTTTTTTAATAACGCGCAATGCCCAGAAGGTTAAGCATGTAGTTGTAAGTGTTTAGAATACTCTTTCCTGTGGCCACTGACCCGTAGTGGCCTTAACAGTTAAAAATGTTAGATCTAGTTTTTTTCATAATGACAGCCATCCAGAGTTAAGCTTGGCATAGACGATTAGATTTGCGGCCGAATTCGTGGTAGATGGACCACGCGTAATGAAGTCATCACGCACGGCCGGTTGTTCTGAGAATCACCCATGCACCCTTAAAAATATGGACATGTCTGTTCTTTGGCCGATGGATTTATGGCTCAATTTATAGTGGTAACGATAGATTTGTGACCGTTTTTGCTGCAGATTGATGGCGAGCATGCATGGCAGTCGATCTGCCGCAAAATCAGCCACAAATCTAACCGTCTTTGCCCAGCTTTAGGTTGTTTCTCACGAATGTTAGACAGGTTTAAATAAAGCCCCCCATACACCTTACAATCTTCCCATGAAGTTTCTGTACTTCAGGGAGGACCCAGCACTTCATAAAGGAAATTTTATGGAGTGATTAAAATGTAACTAAATGTGTTAAAAAGCTAACTGAAAGGTAAACATTTTCATATTTGACCTGCCTCCCTCCAATTTCTATGGTCCCATGAACAATACAAAAAATGTCATGAAAAGATGCTTCAACATTTGTGTTATAAGAATCCTCTAAGATTTGGGCTAGTCTACAAATTTTTTCAAAAAATGTTGCATTTGCCTGGACACTGCAGCTGATGGGGACATTTAATGTAACACTTTTTGTTCTGCAGATTTGTCATTTGTCTTTAGTATTAGTATTTAAGCAATAGGGAAGAAGAGGTATATTTAAAATGTGCCTTCCAAAAAAAGGAGCATTTGCAAGGTCCATTTTAAGTATGGATTTCTAGACCGAAATAACAAAAATGTTTTATCCAGTTATAGATTCATTTTAAAAAATCGCTATAACAAAGGTTGATTGTTGACAGTCAGTGAAGCAGAGTAGAGAACGATGGCTGTATTAGTGGTGATTTCACTGTTTGTCAGACAAGTGCTAGGCTGTATCACAACTTGTATAGAGGGTTATTCTATGTTCTATTGCTGGAGAATTCATGTAGAAGCACATGATCCATATGATCAGCTGATATCTACTTATCTGATTGGCTAGGCAGGATCCTTCGGTCATGTGTTCAGACTAAGGTCATGTATCCACAGCGGATTTGTACATACGTTTGTCCAGTGCAGAGAATCAAGACGCACACCGGCTTCAAAACAGCACTGCGGGCATGCCGCTCAGTATATGCAAAATAAACACTGTCCTTTTCATTAGAATATAAAATGTCCTCTCTGTGTCTTTTCCCTGCTGTGGATGTGCATATACAGAGAGGAAAAAGCAGCAGTGGACACAGGGGCAGCATTACTAATTAATCAACTGATCACATTGATCTTGTGCTGCTCCATGAATTTTCTTGTAGTAGAACTTTTCCCAAAGAGGACTTGCCAGATATAACTAAACTGCCATGAAGTACTGGCCAAATAAAAATAACATATCTTTTGCAGATAAAATGGTTCAAATATGTATAGATAGTTATTCAGTAATAGCTGTGGAATTCACCTTAAAAGTGTCATTTTATGAATTGCATAGCATTTAATGTTTAAATGTGTACTTGGTTTAGATGCTTAATAAAGCTTTGCTAGGTCTATATTTGGGAATGCAAGCCCATTGGGCATTTTCCATAGTTTTCTGCCACCCTTTGACACCCAGACATGTTCAAGGGGAACAGTTGCTTTGGACCTGAAAGGCACTGTGTTTCCCCGAAAATAAGACAGTGTCTTATATAAATTTTTGCTCCCATAGATGCCCTATGTCTTATTTTCGGGGGATGTCTTATTTTTCCATGAAGAATAGTACGGCACTAGGGTATCAGGGTGGGGGGATCACCTGAAATGACACAGGGGGATCAGAGGGGGGAATCAAAATGGCACAGGAGGCTCACATGGGGGGGATTACCATTTTAGTAACCCCTTCTGATCCTCCTGTGTCATTTTGATTGCTCCCTCTGATCCCCCCTAACCAGAGTTACTGTACCGTATCTTCGGGGGTGCCTTATTTTTGGGGAAACAGGGTATTAGGGCTCTTTTACATGAAACTATAGGTTTCCATAGGAAAATTGTTCTACTGTTTAGACTTGTATGTGCTGTGTTATACACTGTGGCATAGTATTATCAGAAAGTGCATTGCTTCAAGCAAGTGCGCAAGTGTTTCCGGTACACTTGCATTGGAAACTTTAAAGCTGGGCATAGACGTTCCCATTCCGCCGTGCGCGCTCCCGCATCCCTTAGGGATCGGGTTGTGCAGAAATTGGAGGCTGCAACTAACGTGGATTGGGCTAAAATCAGCCGTCCTGTCGGATCGCACAGTTATCCGACAGGATGGTAAATTTTTACCCGATCCCATTAGTTCGGCTGGGGACGGCTGTCCTCAGCCGAAGTAATGAGCTGCACATAAAGACTGCCGTCCGATTCTCGGCATTAGCGGGCGGGCGTGATGACGTCATCATGCCGCTCCTAGTGCAGAGAATTGGATAATTCCCAGCTTAATGCATTGCATCTGATAATGCATGTGGTATGTACTGCCTCTTGCCTCTTAACACTAAATGTGTGTTGCAGGTACACAACACAGTGTGTATAGTTTGGAAGAGCACTTAATAAATGGTTTATCCCTTTCTCGCTTTGCCTACATGAAACCTGCAGTAGGGCATATTCATGAAGGATGATTTTTATTGTCTTCATTGTTTAATATCTTTTTTGTTTATGTAAATAGGAGCTGAGGAGGGGGTTAAACCCCCTCTGCAGCTAGGAATATCCTCTGGGGGTACTGGGGGTTGCGATCTGGGAGTTAGTTGCAATCTTTTTTGTTTATTAAGGTATACAAATACAGTATATTATGCTATAGTTTATTTTTAACACATATTATCATTTAATTTTCTTTACTATGTGTTTCTTGTTGAAATAAAATTGTTCATGTAAAATTTTTATTTTACTATAATAAAGATATTATGTACAAATAATGCTCTTCTGTTCCAATTTTCAAGATCAATAGTATCTGCTCTGGACAAACACTATGCAAGGCAGATTTAAAGAGACTCCCTTTCATCTAAACTCATCCTACAAAAAACAAGTCATAATGTGATGGTAACTAGTGTCTTCTCACATAGCTCACATGCATCCTACCTACCTACATGTTGCCCTTCCAGGAGGTTATGGCCCATGTGGATACTATTATGATAAACAAAAAGCTCACTAGTAACCTGGTTGACAAGCATGAACCCTTTCTGGCTGCTGGGGACCCATGAATAGGAACCCATCCTCTTATACTTAGGGCTGAAAGTAACTTACCTTTCACCTCACACTACAGAAGCCACATCTGGCTGGCTGTTTTGGTCTTGACTTACAGATTTTCCCTGGTGCACTTTGTTCTTTCTCTTTTCCATATTTCTTCCTTTCTTCTTTACCTTTAGAAATTAGATTTTACCTTTGGGCACAGACTGAAACCTTTTTGAATTATTGCAGCAGCGCAATGGAGGATGATCCAGAGGGAGTAGACAGGGCTTCCTTGTCTTTGCCATGTTGCTCTTCCTTTTGAATTGCCAAATTGCACGTTATCCTTGCCTCTTGACTAGCCTGGTAAGTCTTCTTGGGTAGGGGTTCTTGACTGGGAAGAATTAGTGCCACTACCTCAACTTTTTATTGGGTAAAATAGTAAATGCACTAATATGCAAATAAGATAAAAGAAACATGTTCTGGTAGGGACCGGGATCCTTGGCCCTCATCAAAAAATAAATCTGCTTTGTCAGCCTGAGAATGGGAAATTATTAGCAACACTTGTTGCTTAACCCTCTGGGCGGTTTGAGATTTTCACGCCATTTTTTATGGCACGAAAACCTCATGTCATCGGCAATCGCGGCGGAGTACACTGTTCTCCGTTGTGCTTGCCAGCTCTCTGCACACCGCCGACGTCAAATAGACGCCGGCAGCATGTGGAGAGGAGAGCGGCGCCCCCTCCATTAACATGGAGGTCTATGGCGCCGCCCCCTTCGGCGTCACAGATGACGCCGAAGACACGGGGCCAGAAGGGCTACGTGTGTCGGTGGCTCTTCTACAAAGCCGCCGGCACACAGGGAGACGGCGGTTTTTCTCGGGCACAGTTTAATCGGCGATCAAACTGTGCCCGAACTGAGTTCGGGCAAACCGCTAGGGAGGTTCAATTGCTTTATGCAATAGTGGGTTATAAAGGTGTGGCTATAAGAATATTAATTGTCATGCCTCATCAGTAAAGAAAATAGTGGTTGGATGCCTCTTTTGTTTTTCTCAGAAGGAATTAAGAACAAATGCTGAGATTTACCATAGCATTACGTTTTCTAAATTGTTTGTTGGGCAGTTGGAAAAGATTGGCCCTGGTTTTGGGTGAGTAGTTGCACCCAGATCCATAAAAGGGACTACTTAGTTGGCAATTGCAGGCCCTACAAATCTTTATTGAATTAAAAAGGTCTTTATTTTGAAGTATGGAAGACCATTATAGCTTAAGATTAAGAATAAAATTTGACATATTGGGACCACATCTGGTCCAAATGGTTATGATGGCAACAATTTTAAGAGCGAAAAGAAAACAACATTGAAATATTGGTGTTACAGATAAATAAACAATTTTGTATTCAACCAAATTTTACAACATGAATTTGTCACTGATCTGTTAATCCTCCAATCTTCCGACGCGTTTCGCCCCATGGGCTTCCTCAGGGAGGCATTCGGATCAAAAGTAATTGGGCTGACAAATGGATATATGTATATTTCAGTTTGTGGCAGGGATGTGGCAGGCGAACATGGGTCACAAGGTGTTCCTTTAAGCTGCAGCTCCAGCGACCCAAAACAAGGGCCAATCTCTTCCAATTATTTTTTGGCTAGAGCATATCCAAAATTATCCTATGACACTGACACGCCTTACCCCTTAGTGAACATTTCTTCTTTGTTTGTTGGGCAGTATTTGCCTGTAGTTTAACAGAGGACAAAAAAAGAATCCAGATCAGCATATTAAATATTTTTTACATGTCAGACAAACAATTCTGTATTGTGTGTTTAATCATTTTAAATGTTTAACTGAATAAATAAAAGTATTGATTTAAATGCATTTTTCGTGCACAGTGTTGCAATAAATTGAATTCATGCCTATCAGGTAACATATCTGTGAAACCGCAGAAAATGGACTATGACTTAGAAAACAGCAGCTATCCAATGGGAGCAGAGCAAGTCAGCATCCAACACACATCATAAGTGTCATGTTGCCAAGTACTGGTAATGTTCCAGACAGAAGATACCCAATAGAAGACCAGCATTTCTGTAATTTAGGATCCTCCTTATTTTTTTGTTAACTTCAGCAATGTGTGTTACAAGGTTACAACTAGACTTTTTAACTTGGAAGTAGATCAGAGGATTCAGTGTCACTATATTATGGAGCAGTACAATTTGTCAGATATAATTTGACACATACAGTATATAGATTTATTAAAGATCTGATTAGTATATAATGTAATTAATGAAGCTGGTAAGTAACGCTAACTAATGTTTGATTATCCTGATTAGTATAATGCGAATTTGACTTAGGGAGAATTAGGAAATGCCATAAATGCCAAGTGTAATTCAAGAATTTTGTAATACTTGACATATAAGAGAAAAATGTATCTGTATATTATTACAGGAATTCAAAAACAATTTGATTGAGTGCATACTTGTCTGTATATTTACCTCCTGGGGGGTTAGTCCGAGTTATTTCAGGGTGAGTTTGTTTTCTAACAATACTTACCCCAAAATAACCTCAGACATACTCGCCTATCCGGAGGGAGCGTGCGGCATCAGGCTTGGGGGCCACTCCAGGTATCAATTCCTTTAACCTGCAGGAACAATGGGAACCCTGAATCCCCATCCCCCCACCCTATGGGATGAGAACAGAGTTTTCCAAGACCTCTTACCCATTCCTAGGTGGTTGAAAAAAACGACAGATGTTAATAAACACACAACTTATTTTATTACAGAATGCAAAATATTTTATTAGCTTTACCATCATACCACCATATTATACCCATGTAGAGTTGTATATTTTCCTGTAGAGTTGTACAGGGAGTGCAGAATTATTAGGCAAA
>CM070039.1:38166907-38180762 GCA_036250615.1 Ptychadena robeensis | reverse complement strand
CGAACATCAAATTCCGGGTTCGCGCCATCACTAACTAAGAAGCAATTATGTGGTATTGTCTTCTAAGTATAATAATAAGCATACTTCTAAAGCTGATCTGTGGGCTAAAATGTGGTCCCAATTTCCATCTACATGCGTTTTCCCCAGGACCTGCTGCAGGTCATTTTTTTTACAACAGCATGTTATGTAAGCAGAGCTGATTGTAGTCTCCACTTGTAGAACAGCTCAGGCTAGAGTTTAATAACTAAAATAGTTATGCCCCCCACGTTTCAAATGTATTTAGATTTCGCAGCAGATCGGCCTGCAAGGTTGCGCATGATGATGTCATGATGTGTGCCGACGCTGGTCCACATCCAAAGTAAGCAGATCCATCTAAATGTTATGAACATGTCCGTTATGCATTAGATTGATTTGCGGGCCGATTTAAGGAGGACACTTTCGATTTGCGACTGATTTCACAGCAGATCAATCGGTGTGAGTGCGTACAGAGGTTGCAAATTGAAGCATGTATGGGGGCTTTATACTTGGGGTTGCTCACCTACTCCAGACGAGCTTGTGACATCCTCAGGCAATGGCGTCCTCTGCTCTTTTTCCTAGTTCCACCTCCCAGATGTTAGTCAAGCTGGAAATATGAACGAATGACATTGTAATCTGTTCATATTTCTACCTGTCCACCCAGCAAGGTTGCCATAAAAGTGTAAGATAAGCTTGTCATGCAGTTTGCATTTACAAAGCTTTGTGGAAGAATAGGTTATTGTGATTTTAAGTGTAGCATTTATATTGGATGCCAAGCATTGGAAACAGGTTTTGTAGAACAAAGAATAACCTTTCTCTTTCTGGCAGGCTGGTCTTGTGGAGAATGGGGTTTGGCAGATGCCAGAGAACAATTCATGCTGAATTAATTTTCAAATGCTGACCTAGGACCCTTAGGTCCTGTAAATGTACATCTTCATGCTTTAGCATAGATAACTTTTTTTAAACTATTCTATGCTTAGAACTTTGTGGAAACAGTTTGGGGAAACCCCATTCTGTAGCAGCATTAATGTGCCCTCATTGTACAAAAGGCAACAAGGAGATGGTTTGATTAATTTGGACCACACGCACTCCTGACCTAAAATGACAGAACACCTTTTGGATGAACTAGAAAGGATATTGTAGGCCAGGCCTTATCAAACATCTGTGTCCAAAAATTCTGTTATATACGACTGCAAATGGGGACCAATTATATAACAATGCCCATGGAATGGATTTTAAATAGAATGTCAGAGTGAAAATTGGCTTAACAAAGCAGCTGTTTGTGGCAGAAATTTGTGTTCTTATATCAGTTTTTTTAATTGTTTATATGTGCTCTTCAAGATAGTTGCCATCATGGATGTAATGCTAGACAAATATAAGATTGCAAAAAAAGTTATTTTAGTATGTCACACTATCAATTCATTAATTTGCTGATCTGCAAGAGGACGATATTTCTGCAATTTGTTTTTCTGGTTAAATGTTTCCATAGTTGTCATGTGAGGTGATAGGCCTTGTGATCAGCAACCTCAAACTAGATTGCAAAATGTGCTTGTTTCCAAATTCCTCACCGTCTTTCAATCGCTTTTATGTAGCTTTACTATGGACGCTCTCCAAATTAAAACCCTTCCCTCCCATGCCATCTACAACACACCCACCATTCCTGCCAGTAAAATAACAGAATACAAAATGTGCTTGTCGGGGTTCTGCATGTATACAAACCTCCTGTTCAAATATATATATTTCTGTCTCAATACACACATGTGATATAGGCTTATCCCTAGCTCACCCTTAAAATGGTAAAAAGTATTGATTTAAAATGGACTGCAAATAGTCTGTACTTTTAAATATATCTTTGTACAATTGATGTGTTTTGAATGAGAACAGGGCATCTTTTACATATTATCCATCTATCCAGCAAACATAATCAGATATCAGTGTGAGATTGGAAAGTTCTTTTTCTTAGCTATGTCTTTTTGTGGAATAGCCGAGAGCTAACAATATTATTTAAACATTCTGTAACTAGTGCCAAAAAATCAATCTGGGAAGCCTTGTAAGAGACCGAATGCCACTTCAAAGTGAATCTTAGGTTCTCCAAGATCTCTACTAGTCATCTTAGTTTTGATAAATCATCTTTATGTAAAACAATAATACTCTTGGCATTGTGCAAATGTAACGTACTTGGTTTGCAGTTTGCAAACCAATTCATGTCATAATGGTGTAAAATATTTGTAAAATGTGGGCAGGACATTTTTTTTGTCTGGTTCACACCAACATCCATCTGTAGTGGAAAAAAAGACCAACCTAGAATACATTTGGCAATGTCACAAGTTGTGAAGGTGACTAGTCCCTGTGGTATCCAAATTGTGATGATGCCAACACCAGCGACGTCAGAACACGTGTTTGGAATGAATGGGTTAGTGAGTGCATAACAGGAACTAGATGGAAAGTATAAAGTGAACACAGGAAGAGCTATAAGAGCTTTTAATATAGTGAAAGAGGCTACTAGGGGGTTTAAATTGTTTCTAAATCTAAATCAAAATGTATTGCAAGTTACCATCATTTGTGATCGCGATGTCTATCCCATCCTAACAATGAAAAAGATACTTAAATAAATGCAAAACCTAGATATACAGTGTACCCACTGTTGAGCCTTTTTAATCCCTTAAGGCAGTGGTCTCCAAACTGGGGAGCGGGCCCCCCTAGGGGGGCACAAAGGTATTCCAGGGGGACGCAGGTCCTCATTCTTAACCTGTGTTTGCATAATATTCCTAAATAGAAAAGGAGGGCCCTGCAAGGAAAGTTTGGGAACCACTGCCTTAAGGCAATCAGGTTTTCACTGGGTCAACTATATCTGATGTTCTTACTTACAGATGCTAATAGTTTTTTTTATATTTTGTACATTTAGGAATTCATACAGCTTTTTTAATGATAAATTGTGTATTTCATTGATGCATCTATATCAATTCTAATTAAAATGTTCCAATTTCTTAATGCAAAAATGTCTTTAGCTAGCCATACACGTGTCGGATTCCATGTCCAATCGATTCATCATCCGATCGATTCCGGCGATTCTGCCGGGAATCGCAGGTGTGATCAATCGGCCAATTAAGAGTATCCATCGCAGCATACCACCTTGTCCGAGCGGATTCCGGCACGATTCCGTGTGCGATTCCACCTCCGATTCCACCTCACAAATGGCAACTCCCCCTGATCCAGGCAGAATCGGATGAGAAAGACCAACATGTTGGTTCTCCGTCGGATCCGATTCTGAGCCCCTGAACGATCGGACCTGATCGATCGGACAAGGTGGGCTGCATGCGATTCCGGCACGATCGTTTCGCGTGCACGCGCCCGGAATCGATCGTGCCGGAATCCGGTGCGAATCCGACACGTGTATGGGGGCCTTTTCAGTATCCTCCTTTGGTCTTCTACAATTACTTTAATTCTGAGCTCCATGCTAAACATTAATTTTATTTTACTGCCAAGCTAGCCCAGCATTACAAGGTTTGAATTCCCCTTAATTGCCTAGGGTGTATGTAAATTTACTTACCTACTCCCTAAATCCACTACAGATGCCTCCTCTATGTGACTGGCATCTGAAACGGTAACTATAGTCTTATTTACACACCTCTAAACATAAAACAAGCATTTAAACAATGAGTTTCTGCTGATGCTGGTTTAAAATGAATAACATATATATAAATTTAAGTATATGGACAATTTATGCATTTGCATAAGGTGACCAAAACCCATGACCAAAACCTCATGATCAGGTTAGTTCAGATGATCTTAGATGAGGATTTTCATACATATTATCAGTTTCCTAGCCCTTTCCTGCACCATCTCTATTTCCACAAGTGTTTTTTAAACATTGCAAGCACAGTATTCTAATACCAACTGTGTATTAGGCCTTTTTAAAAATGACCACAGTAAGTAAAACACAAATATTCGTTTTGTCTATAATTCTGCAGAAGTTTTGGAAACTAAGACAAAAAAATCCCCTGAAATCACAAATACCATGCCATGCCTTGCCTCTAATTTATAGAAATCTTATACCAAACTTTTTTTTAAAAAGGTCAAAACTAAGTCCAATTATTATAGTTTATTTTGGTTAAAAGGGCTGTTTCAGGACAGTGCAGTTATTTTTTTTTGTCCTGTACTATTGACTGATTACTATTGACCAGTAAAGGTTTGCTGATAAAAGAAAAGCGGAGGTTTTATAAAGTTGTCTGTTTGAACATCACTCCAAAAGATAATGTTTAATCTGTGTTGCAACCAAGTCACTCAGTCACGTATAACGTCAAGGTATAACTTTGGTGTAAAAGAGGGTGGTGATACAGGCAAGGCGGAGTTTGGCTTCAATTTATTTAATGCCCACATAGGTGCAAATATTAGCAAATGTGACTTGGGCTGCAGCCTCTTTCTTACCAGCGGCTCTGAGGAAGAAACATCTCATACTACTTCTTGAACAGAAAGAGCTAAACGGCTCCTCAGGGTCCCAAAGATGACTCGGATTTTGTCTGTGTTTAAGACAGCCAAGGCAGGGGTTCTCAATGCAGGGGCCCAACGCTACCGGGGCTTTTCAAAAGCTGGCATTCGGCTCATGAGTGTCAAGGTATCATGTTTTATGTGCTCTAAATGTACCAATTGTTTAGTCTTTCAGAATAATTACACTTTTTTATTCTAACTGCCCTAATATTTTACTCTTAATTGTACTGATAGTCAACATAAGTGAAACTGTATTGTATTATTGTAAACTATAACAGTATTTTAACCAGATCCTATAGAATAGAGAACTGTGTGCATTCTACTGTGATATGTCCTGATTTGGTTCAACCAATATAGTAATTCTGTCTCGCCATGTTCCAAACCCTACTCTTGAAAAGCCATGGTTTCAATACCCTAAACTGATGATAAGCAACTAAGAAAAAATACACCTGGTAATAAACCAATGTGTGCTGTGGCACCCCTGTCCAGGCAACCCTACACCCGTGTACCATGTTACTTTGGTTTATGTCAGGTCAAATAAACCATGGAATATCATTTTGATTGCCGTGTTAAAGTCCCAATTTTTTGTGTACCAGTCAACCGTGTAGGGTTGCCTGGACAGGGGTGCCACAGCACACATTGGTTTATTACCAGGTGTATTTTTTCTTTGTACTATTCGGGATGAAGGCCACATTACTCTCGTTTTATTATACGGGTATAACTTTGGTAAACTGATGATAAGCAACTGCCTGTAGCAGTCTTATGTAGTTTGGAATTGAGGGATATTTGTTCTGGGTGTGCATTTGGCTGATAAAGTATACAGGGTAGATTTGTATGGCCCCGTCCATTTCCTCTGAAATAATAAGAATCTTCCTAATTTTGGGATAACTGATGGAATGAGATATGAATACCATGAGCAAGGCTTTATGTTACTACACAACTGTTTAGTTATTTGGCTTTTTTATTCCTTTTGTAGTTTAATACTATAACCTGTATGGTTCTACTGGGTTTAATCTATATAACAGAACTACATTTTTGGAAAAATGTGGATACTAGATAGTTTTTTTTAGATTGTTAATTCACTCAGCAGTATAGATAAAAAAATATATTGCTGAGTTTATAAGAGGTGTAAAGGTTCCAAAATCCAATTAAACACAATTTACTAATGATGCATAGTCCTGCTTGATTGAACTGAAAACACAACTGAACTGAAAAATATGCACTTTAAGGACCCTTTCACACAAGCCATGCTGCGGCTCAAGTGACCATGAGGTACTGCATTGCACTGTACTTTCTCTCTCCTATACACTTGTATGTGAGACTCCAAGCTCTGAAAAATGTGTGCTGCAGGGTGCATGTTGCATCCATTCCATTACATGTAAACAAATATTGTGTATTTTGTGTATTGAAGCTGCAAGAGCATCACGGGAAGTTACCATTCTGAATGTTTCTTAAGTACAGCAAAATGCATTACATATGGATAGCCATATTGTTAAAATGTTAGTGTATGTGTATTATATGCATTATACAAGGTAAGAAAAACATTTAGAATATATTTTTTTGGGATTGTGCAGATGTATTCAAAATACACAAAAAACATTCTCTACCATATGGCATCTAAATAACACCTAGTACTGGATACATACTGTCATGCCTTTTATAAGGGGTATAACCTGACAATACTAACCATCAAATATTTAACTACTTTCTAGTTAAAATATGTTACACAACTGTTGTCAAGTAATAGATAAAATAGCTTTTGAAAAATCACATATCAATTAAGTAGTAGTTTTAGGAAATGTTAAGCAATTTAGACTGGGATAGAAGTTGTAGAGATTTGATCATGTTATTTCGAATTTTTAGTTTTAAATAACCTCAAACAATTGTGAGTGTTCTAAACTTGCTATTTTTTGTGGAGTTAATTATGCCCAATAAATAACATTTAAAACATTGTCAGTCAAATAAAAAAAAATATATACATAATTATATACAAACTGTGTGAGGGATATGGTCAGGGTTCACCAAGTACAAAGTCATTCATCACTCAATGACTTCTGTTGAGGTTACACTGAGATTTTTTTTCAATTTGCTTATCACAGCAGTCTGGTAAATAACCAGGTGAAGGACAGATTATAGTAAAAAAATTTAGAGCTGGGTCGGTAGAAGGTAAACTATGTGGGTCAAACATTTCCTAATTCTACGTTTACAAAACAGAAATACATGTTTTCTTGTACACACTGCCATTTAACTAATGACACCAAAATACAACGATTGGGCATTCATTTCCTACTTCAAGTTATAGAGAGTACCAAATTGGTTTTTTCAGTCATTCTTTATTATCATCATTCAATATATGATCATTCTTCAAACATACAGTCAGACAGGTAAAGAGGAAAGTACAAGGACAGGATAGTACCTTTAGAGATTAAAAGATATAGAACATTTACTGTTTCAGGAATGGTGCATGATATCTCATTTGCTAGCACCATTATCTGAGCATCTCATCCAATGTACATGGGGTAGATGTATTGTACACATGGATAGGCAATCCTTTAGCTTGTGTATAAGATAAGGGTGTCAAGAAATGTTATAAGTGGGTTTAAAAAATACATTTTCTGTTGGAGAAATGCACGATTATATTTCAAAATTCTATATCTTGCTCCAACAGGCTTAAGTTTGGCAAGTCATGTGGCAATTTGAGAATGTGTAGAGAAGGTTTTATGAAAAAATTTAATTATTGTAACATTACTTGAAAGCAATGAGGCTAAGCTCAAATGGTTAATCGGGAGACAGACTGTATATTGCACACATTGAAATAGAATGGGATCAGTGGTTGATTGACAACTGCCTATACCCTACAAACAGTTGTACAGAATGGTTGCAGTTAAAGGGCTCTATAACTGATAATCTGCGGCAATACACAATTTTTGGAACAATTTATTGTATAATACATATAGCATTCAATGAAAACATATTAATTTAATTATCTCACCTAACAGGTTGGAAATAAGTAAGTAAAGTAAAGAATTTTGAGTCAACAATGCATTTTTTTCTAGTTTGAGAAGGTTTATTAAATCAAATCCACTGTATACTTTCTAAACTTTAAGGATTCCTTTATAGTTATGATTGCAATTGTTTTGTTTAGGCACAGACTGCTAATTTAGTGCTTGAAGATGGAACAAAAATTAAAGGATACTCCTTTGGGCACCCCACGTCAGCTGCCGGTGAAATTGTCTTTAACACTGGATTGGGCGGGTGAGTTTAATTATAAGCTGAAACTCTGACTATTAACCTAATAATTGTTTTATATATTGTGTAGCTGATCTCCAAGATATCCATGCATTGTAAACTACTTTGTTTAAATTGTTTAAAGGTTTACATTAATACTATGATCAGAAGTTGCAGTATGGCCGTTGTATTGGCTCATATATTTGCCTAATTGATTTGCTGATTCATCGTTTTGAATTCTTTTTAAAAAAGTAGCCAATAATGAGTATGTATCATTCTGCAAATTCTACACAACTTACCTCACAATTGGCTCCATGCTAGTTTCAGGGATGTGACTAGATCTAAAAGATTAGCTTTATATCAAGGCAAATAGCATTCTTTAGAATGAGTTAAGGAATGCCATTTCTTTCTTTCTCACTAATGACATGCTCTTCCATAACCACTAGCAGTCTCAATGCTAATTATGGTGGTGCAGATAATTTACAAATATATAATACAGCACATTTAAATACAGTAAACCCTAGGTGCCCAACCTGCAGCCTGGGGGGCGCATGTGGACCTTTGGGAATTCTTCAGCGGCCCTCCTCAGTCCTCCACTTGCAGTCCCCAAAACCCTACTGTTCATTCATAGGAACTTCCATATTCCATCACATAACCTCTGAATCAAAATGTGCATCACCATACTACAGTGTAACCCAATGCTCGAAGTATCATTTAAGATAAAGTTTTGTTATTTAAAAATGAAAAGTAATGTCATCTAGCTCTGCCTGCTGTCATTGAAAATGTAATGTGCGGCCCTTTAGTGATGCAGAGGGACACACTTGTGGCCCACCATATCAACTCAGTTGCCCACCACTGCATTAAACCCTAAGTAAATAACACCCTTGCTGAAACCTCTAAACTACTGCAGCAAAGTTGGTTGAAAAGCTCATTTTGTGCCATTCCTTTTTTTTGTGCTCAAAAAAAGAGGATCACCTCTTCTTCCTAACCATAAGAATAATGTAAGGGCCATGCCTGAGCAAGATGGTTTAGCATGGCTGCTATTACTGTTTGGCAGAGGTACAAACAATGATGAAATATTACAGACGAGATGCTAGTAATATAGGGTAGAAAATGAGGGGACTTTTTATGTTTGTCCCTAAAATGAAACCCTGATCTGAGACAGAGATATTATAGGTAACTCACTATGCTATCTTGTATCTCCAGATATGTAGAAGCTGTGACAGATCCAAGTTATCATGGTCAGATTCTCACCCTTATCAATCCAATCATTGGAAATGGAGGTGCACCTGACACCCAGGCCCGAGATGCCTATGGTCTCATGAAATACATTGAGTCTGAGAATATCCAGGTAAAAGGTCACACCATGTTTTACATTTTTTGTCCTTTTTCTAAGTACAGTAGGACTTTTCCTGTAATTATTTGTATTGGCCCAAGGCCCAAACTAAAACCAATAATTGACACTCATATACATTTTTGCTGACTTCCCACTGTGATCATGCAAACTCTGCATGTCTCCTGTGTAACTAATGAGAACTTTGGACCAGTTACAATTAGGTGCAATCTTAGATACAGTAGTACATGGAACAAATATCCGTATGAACTAGAATGGCTATACTTGCTTCCAAGGCTGTATACAAACACACACACACACTTGAATTATTATGTACTTTAGTGCAAACTTGGCCTGTTATATTGCAAACTCAATTTGCAATATACATATGCAACCCACCAATCATTATTTTATTGTAAATTAATTTATTTTCTCAGCAGTCATTCCAGTTTGCTATGTTTCTATTAAACTGCTAGTATTTCATGAATGTAAAATGCAGTTTCATTAATAATGAAATGGTACTGGTGGTATTGATAATTACTGATAATTGTTTTTTTTTCTTAGGCGACTGGTCTACTGGTGCTTGATTACAGCAATGAGTACAATCACTGGGGGGCGGTTAAGTCACTGTCTGAATGGCTGCATGAAGAAAAGGTTGGTATTAGATCCTGTCAGGTTTGCTGAAGGAGAAAATCAGATTAGGAACAACAATACAGATTTGCACAGTTACACAGTTGAAATGCTTAATACCAGAATGATTGCAAGTAGACTATGATTTCTCACTAATTGTATGCTGCATCATTTTTCTTTCTGTTACCATGCGGCAACAATGCTTTACTGTTCCTAAATTCAGACTAGAGTTTGCACTGTCATGTAGCTTGTGCTTGGAATCAAATGAATAGAGGTTATTGTCCCACTACCTTTTTTTTGCTCCCATAATGTCAGGTGTACAATTTGAAATGTTTTTGAATTTCGACTTGAAATTCATTCTAAATTAAAATAATATATACTATATATATATATATATATATATATATATATATTCACATACACACACAAACTTTTCTGTGGTTAAATGAGTACATACCCAGTTTGGCAGTACATGTATCACATTGGTTTTATAGTAAGAACATGCAACTTGTACAACATTGCCATCATGTGGAGGTTCTTTATCTGTGCAACATGTCTTAAAACTCCCTGCAGAAGAGAAAAGTAGAAAATACATTTTTAGGTAGTTGAAGAAACTGGCTATTTTATGTATACTGATATGTTTTATGATGTTAAAGGCATTGTTTTTTCCTGTTATCAGAGATAATGTACAAAAAGCATGTTTACACTTCAATACGTTTATTCAAGATAGGACCAGTAAATCCCAAATATTTTGTGCAATATGGTTATTGTACTGCAAACCAATGACTTCAGTGATACCTCTCTGGCACTATTTATATACTATCCTGTTGTTTGTCTTGCCCTGAAATAAGTACCTGTTTATGGTAAAAAAAATGTTTTCGGTCCATGCATGCATGTATGTACAATAGCTGCTCACATTTTGACAATTATGTCATGATTATATGTCTGATAATTGGCTAAAATGTTTACTTGTATAACATACAACACACACGAGGCATGGGTAAATGTAATTTTTTCCTCCTGATTAGGTTCCTGCACTTTGTGGGATTGATACCAGAATGCTTGCAAAAAAGATCAGAGACAAGGTAATCTTACTTTTTATAATTTGATAGATTGATCTTTAATATATGGTTATTGTACCTAGCACTGAGAAGTACTCATAGCACTCATATTACCTTTTTTCAAATCATAGCCACAGGTTGACAGTTGAAATGAAAATCAGTTCAGCCCCCCATACACACTTAGATTTCCATCCGTTTTTTTCGGCCATCGACAGCTGTGTGCGCTCACGACAATCAATCAGCCGAAAAATCGTGTGAAAATCTTATGCTTTTTTTTTTTTACGTTTTTTTCTGTCCAAAATCGGCTTCCAAATCTATCTAAGCTGTTACGAACGTGTCTGTAATTCTTAGACTGATTTAATTACTTTGGATCGGGACCAAAGTTTTTGCTGGCAAAGGGTGCCCAGCCGATTCTTTGCAGGAAGGGATGCGTATGATGACACCATCATGCTGGTTCAATCCCCCAGGAGATCGGCAGAGCATCTAAATGTCAATGGGGGGTTTTATTTTATAGACCCACCTACCCACCTGATGAGATCAATCAGGTATCTGCCGCATATCGGATCGCACAATGATCCCTCATGTTGGTAGATTCCCATTCCATCCCATTTCTTTGGATGGGGATGGCACACAAAGGGTGCCGACCAATGCTCTGAGGGGCTGGCTGCAGCGTGATGATGTCATCATGCTGCAGTCTGTCCCTCATCTATCAAGGGATTATCATAACGTGTATGGTTAACTCAAGACTGATGAAGATGCCATGAAATTAGGGTTCTCATATATATTATAGTCTTGGTGACTAATGCCACTGGATCAGAGGGGGGTATGTCATCCAAAAGTTAGTTTCCATCAGAAGTTAAGAAAACACTTCTGTTCTGATGACAACTGTCTACTGAGGAAGAAATTTTAAAGTTAACAGCAATTTCTGCAGGAGGACACATAGACAGAAATCCCTACCCTAATCAGAGACCATAAAAAGGTTTTTTTTTAAACCAACATCTATATTAAACTATGGTAATGATGGGTTACAAGCATTTGAAACTTCTGTAAGTGTAGAATGGCAGAGGCTGTGGTCACCTGAACAGAGAGATGGTAAACGTTACTAAAGGTAAGTATACAATTTCTTCTTTGAGGGTGAGGCTTTAAGAAAAGAGTTATCACTAAGCAACACCACCAGGAGGCGCTCAATACAATATTGATGAAAAAAAAAGACAATAATATGTGTTTTGGTTTGACCGCAGGGAGTAGAGCAAAGCCCTGCCTTCTGGAAATGCTGGCTTTTTGGCCCCACTGGGAATATATGGTAAATACTGCATGGTCCAGCCCTGCACACTTGGCTGGAACATACATAATGTTCAAGCAGTTGAATTTTCATAGGAATATTTTGACTTTAAATCATCCTGCAAAGTTTTGGAATACTGAAACTTAATTTTTTTGACCATCTCTTTTCTACAAAAAGAGAACTCTTAGAATATTCGAGCGGGTTGTTCTTCCCAGATATCCTTTGTAGAATTATTTGATCATGTCTCATTGTGTTAACCTCTTTAGCATTACTACCTTTGTAATCCACCAAGATTCTCCGCTCTCCTTCCACCCCCCATCAATGATGCCGGGGTGTCTTAAAAAAAGGCTGCGTCACCTCCATAACATGGAGGTCAATGGCACCTACCCCCTCCACCTCTTCCCAAATGTCTGCTGAGGTGAGTATCCATGAATGTAGCTCAGAGTGGGTTTGCAGGGTAAGCAAACTTAACCCGAGCTATGTTCTAGGCAAATGCTCAGGAGGTTAAAAGCTTTCCTAGAAGAATTGGCTTCCCCTATTCTTTGCCACTTGGTGTTATCACATTAGCCAAGGTTGCAAACCTGTAAAGCAGGGTACAGATTCGAGCGCCGTGTGCGCTCACGGCCATCTATCTGACCCATATAATTAAATCAATCCCGCTTGAAAACAGCCTCATCGGACATGACCGTTAATACGGCAATGTCCGATTCTTTGCCTGTGTCTCCAGGCAAAGCTCGGCTGAGGAGGAGGAGCCGGGTAGAGGCAGTTCTCCTCTCCCTGGCTTCTGTGATATCTGACAGCAGGGTGATGACGTCATTACGCTGCTGCAGGGTACATCGGACGGCTTGAATATCGAGCCGTCTGTACCCTGCTTAAGTGCTGCCAAGCATGGTTATCTGGATCATCAATTTGCTGCAAATAAAATATGATAGGATAGTCTTGACAAAAAAGTTTTTTAAAATGGATTATTCATTGTAAATTCAGAAAAATTCAAAATTGCCAAAAGATGCTTTAAATCCTTATGAGATGATATGTCCCACAAAGAAAACTCTTGTGGGCCAATATATATATATATATATATATATATATATATATATATATATATATCCATTTCTAACAAAGAAATCTATTACACTGTTTTATTATTTATATCCCCAGGTGATAATAAGATGATCTGCAAACATTGCTTTTCATGTGTATGCTAAGAAAATAATTAAACTCGTCCAATACCATTCCAAACAGAACTGGTAACTGACAGATGCTATAACCTATTTCTAGTTTTAAAGAACTAATTGTTTCCAAAGTATGCAAACAAAATAACCCTTTTACAACTCTAAAGAAAACCACATTTCCCATCTCTTATGAGAATAGCAGGGTGCACACACCTTGGTAACAATTGGATGCGTTTCAAAAGTAGTGAGTTTTTAGATTTTTTTATTTTATATTCTTTTGTATTTTTTTAATGTTATTATTAGGATTGTTATTCTACTTTTGGGTCAGCAGGTCAAGCTTTAGGCCAGTGGTGGGCAACTGAGTTGATAAGTACGGCCCTCAGCATCACTAAAGGGCCTCACATTTCAATCTTACTGACTTGTATAAGCATTTACAATATATAGAATATATGATATTAAGCATACGCATATATAATCAAAGGTTATGTGCTTCATAGATATCATCAAAGCCTTTGCCCCTGTTCTTAGGTTATATGCCACAATATATACAATCATACCCCGCTTGTTGGTTAAATAGTGGGAGCAAGGGGCGTGGTCCGGCGATGGCGGTGTAAGGTTGTGCCGTCTCAGAGCTCCCGCGTCGCGC
>CM070039.1:38147987-38166807 GCA_036250615.1 Ptychadena robeensis | reverse complement strand
AAAAAAAAAAAAAAAAAATAGTGGGAGCAAGTCCCTCACCTCCACTCCTCTTCTCTAAAGCTGCCTATACACCTTTAGATCTACCAACAACTATGTAGTAAAGGGTCCTATGTAATAGAACACAGGTAGACTTGATTGTTTAGAAAGTCCCTCATATTACATGGTTTTGGTAAAACAAAAGAGATCTAATCTGACAGAGAAATCTAAAGGTGTATGTGGACCCCATCAAGAGCAAAGACTCATCAGGGAGGGTCAGCGGACAGGTGAGTTCCTTTGCCCTATGCATTAACAGTTGGGTTTCAGGGGCCACATGTTCCAGCAGGATGTGCAGGGCTGCAACATATTGTATATTGATTTTGATTTCACTAGCAGTAGAGCCGCTGCTAACCCAGGGCCTAACTTTATTAATATTAATACCCATAATTTATTGTTTCCCAATTAATGTAAGTGACTCCTTTCTGTATACAGGGAACTGTACTGGGTAAAATTGAATTTGAAGGCCAGCCAGTGGAATTTGTTGACCCAAACAAAAGGAATCTAATTGCAGAAGTGTCTACAAAGGTAATAAATGTTTTTGAAGCTTAAAACATAAATTTACTATATTTGTTATTACTGGAATATGCTTGATTTCAATTGTAAATTTTATGTTGTGACCACATTTTTAACAAATTCTTATTTTTAATTTTTAAGGTTAATAATTTTTTTGTGTGAAGTAGTGTAGAGTTGTAGATAGATGAGGGATGTATGCAATGAAAAGAGTGCCAAGACAAAGATGTGCCTCCTTGGTGATGATGGATATACGGAGCTGGTCTTGTCTCTTAGGTGGGGGCCCCTCTGGGGGTGCTGGAAAACTTGCTACTGCTAAAACCCAGACAGGGGGAGTCAGACCCTGCAGATTGGTGGGCTTTGTCTCTGTAAATCTCCTGTGGGGCAGAGGCATGGTGGCACTGCATATATGACCGGAGTGTAATACAAGGGAAAGGTTGGTCTTTTGACAGATTCTAACATCCTATGTTAGGATCCTTTCAGCTAGGATAAGCCTGTCCCCAAGCCTTTGCACTTTAGAAATATAGTACACAAACACTGGTATGCTTGAACAATGGAATCCTTTACTAGCAACATTTAATATATACAATATTTTATTATCTTGGAGCCCAGAGACAGGGGACAGTTCTTGGAGTCATGCAAAGAAGTGGAGATAGTGATGGCTACTCAGAGGTGAATAACTCTCGACCCAAGGCTAACTATCAGGGCAGGGTGGCATCACATGGGGGAGGTTTAATCACTCACATATCAGACTAGCCTTGTGTTCCATCAGGCCTGTGACTAGGCTTGTCAAGCAGTGACCTGCTTGCAGTCAGTCAAGAACCTAGCTGACAACAAAGATCTTTAGTCCTTCCTAACAAACATATTTTTTGCCTCCGAGACCACCACCACCTCCAGACTGGGTTAGCCTCAGACATAGGAAAAACAACATTGACCCTTTCAGTGCCATTCTATTATGCTAAAGTAGCATATATATTAATCTATGGATTAATATGTATGGAACCATGTCATTGATGGGTCTCCACTCTCAGCTAACGTTTTCGCATTCACAGCACCAAGTTATCCTGAGAAGTGATTTACTAAGCAAAACTTTAAGTGACCCAAAGCTTTACAAGCAAGAGACAAAATCCTTTTTTATTATATGGGGGGAGTGAAGTATAAATATTGCATCTGGCTTTACTTTTGGCTACCATAGTAAACACTGTCTTCATCATGAAGTAAAAGGATATTAAACAAAGAGTTTTATCTCTCATTGTTGTATGCCTTATATTCTTGTGATTGACTAAAGGTGGTTCAAAAGAGGGATATATCAATACCCCCAAAAATTTGTGTGATACAATATACTGCTAACAGTTGATAACATCTCAGTTTTCAAGATACAAAGACAGGAAAAAATTATGCTTTCAGAAGAAACAAGTAGGAGAAAGAGAGAAAAGTACACACAGGAAAAATCCAAATTGCCGCAGAGAAGATTATTACAGCTATATTAAACTACAACTTGAGACCAAAATGTCAAGCTACCTGCAGCATTCAGCTAGGGTATATGAAAACACCCTCCAACCCACAAAATATCTCTACTGACAAAGCAAACAGCCTAAAGGTGCTTCTTGTCAATGGTTCAGCTGACCTGTGGTGTGTCCTCTCATGTGCTGACACTGCTGAATGCTGCAGGGTGGTCCCATTTTCTGGCCAAGGACAGCAGTCATTGGCCTGATATCACACACACACACACACACACACACACATATAAAAGAAGGAATTTTTTCTCACTCAATATAAGCCTTCAGTGTTTATACCTTAAAGGGTTTTAAACTCTCAAAACATTCTTTGGAGTTAAAAATTCTGCAATTCAGATATGTAATTACTCTGAATACTGCTTGAGCTTAGCATCTTGAAAAATATTGCAATCATATTGTTAGTATGCATTGTCCTGCCTTGGGCTGTATTAAAGACAACCCATTCAATCATCCCTGTTTTACATTCACCTTAATAAAGGGCCCGGTTTTGTAATTTCATGGTTTATTAGGGAGGTTGGCTGTCGGAATGCATTAAGAAGATGACACATTTTTACTTGATACCAGGCGCAACAGGAAGGATGTTCATAACTTAGGCTTGAAGGCTCTTAAAGTCATCTAGTAAAATAAACTTGACAATAATGAAATTTACCAGTGGCAATAATTAGTGAACGCAATAATCTGTCTGCCTCAGTAATAAACAGCCGCTTAATATGAATCAGCGTGAGGTACATTTGTTTTCAGCAAGAGCCAAAAATTTATTTCTTAACATCTGCTTCTGACTCCTTCATTAAAGTGCCGTTCACACCAGTAAAATGGACTCAAAATATTCTAGCAAATGAAGTTTTGATATAGAGATTATAAAATGTTTCCCATTGCTTTTCAACGCTTCACACTTAATCAGAGGCTTCCTACAAGGCCCAAAGACTTGTTTAAATAGGAATTGTTTCAAAATATAAATTGGCTGATTTTGAGAAGACATAAAATGATATGCAAAGCAACATTAACAATAGCAACCAACCTACTATACACTTGTCATAATATATAGTATATACAGCACACTTCCACCTTATGGCAAAACGTTACCGTAGTTTATCTTCCTTCTGTGATGCAAGATTTGTATACCCCCTCTTTGATATTTCCAATGTAGCCACATGTTCTTGCTCTTTTCTCTGTCCAACCTACTTGAATGCATATTGGTTAAAAAAATATTTCAAAGTTTTTGCTATAGTTTTTGTCCAAAGGTACACCCATACCTTTATCCAAAAACAAGGGTAGTATTCAGGGAGCATAATGAGGATCATTAAAACTATTGTATTACTAGGGTCTCAACATTTCTGGGAAAAAATAACATCCTTATGGTCTAGTTGCAATAATAACATAGTGGTCCCATTTTAACCAGCCAGGCCAATAAAATAGAGGCCAAGTGGAACCCTATTAATTATTAAGGATTCTGTCACTTAATATCATCAATGAATTCAATATTAAACTAATATCTCATATGAACTATCATCTATTCAATATGTCTCTGATATCAAGGAGATAAACCTACCCTTACGAATGCCTTTGCCAATTCCCACTTCTCTATACTTAGGGTCACAACACAGATTGAAAGTTTGGGGGAACTTTATTTACATATCTAAGATGTTTAGGCATAGAGTAAAAAAAAAACTATTTGGCTTCAGACAAACAAAAGAATGTTGAAGCTGCAAGATGTTTAAAACGTTTTCATGTTTCTTTAGGAAAGCAAAGTATTTGGCAAAGGGAACCCTGTCAGAATTGTAGCCGTGGACTGTGGAGTAAAGCACAACATCATCCGCCAGTTGGTAAAGGTGAGTGTACTGTATATAGGATTATAAGATTGTCTCTGCACACTTTCTCACCTTTCAGAAGTATGAAGATCTTCATACTTGAATAGATCTTTTTGTGAATGTTCACAAATGTGCACATTCTAGATAAGCAATTCAATAATATTATGAGCTGTAGACTCTGGTACCAAGGACACTAATCTTCTAACACGTACACTGAGTCTCCTTTGAGATATGGAGAAGATACATGCAATAAATATTTTATAACAGTTTTGCAACATTGTTTCATTTGTCTACTTTTTGTCTACTTATTGTTGCACAATTAAAAAGATTGCTATGAAAGCAGTCACCATGATATGCTAACTGCTCCTTAACATTTTATCTTTTACCATTAATCTTGCCCAGATGTCTCTCTGATTTATTAGGAGTGTATAAATGCTCCTGGGGCTCTGAGGTATAAGTGTATACCTCAAACTAAAGCAGCCCATACACGGGTCAGATTTTCAATCAATCGACTTAAAACGATAAATTTTTTTGTCGATTGATTGAGAATTGAGTTTTGCCCACCTGGTTAAATCAACTTAATCCGATCAAAATTGAGTGAAAATTCAGTCGTTTTTTGATCGTAATGAATGGTAAATTTTGATCGGTCGATTGAAAATTGGTGGGGTATTTTGAGAACCAAGTGTGGTCAACCAATTTTTGATCAACTTTTTTTCTACCTATTCTACCTCACTTCTGATTGAAATTTCAATCGGACTATTTTGGATCGATTGTTATGTCGATTGAAAAAAAAATAGATCAAAAATCGATCAAAAATCTTGTACTACATATGGGGCATGATACAATCGACATACAATTTTATACCATCTTAAAAATTTATCGTTTTAAGTTGATTGATTGAAAATCTGACCTGTGTATGGCCTGCTTAATTCTACCTTTATACAAGTTCAATTCTATTTTTTTCTTTAACCATATTGTATGATTGACCAATGTGGATCAACATTTAAAATGAACAAGATGAATTGGAAATCAATTCAACTAAAGTTTATTTGTATATGGCTAGCTTAACTCTCAAAACAAGTACAAATAAGAATGCTGATAGTATGCACGAGCTCACCTGGTAAATATTGACTAGAAAAAGCAGATCTATTCAGATTATGCTTGATTGGAGAGAGGTAAGTAGCCTTCTATCCTACAGGCAACACTTGTTTCTTATATTGCTATTTATTTGACTGTATTAATATTAACCTTGGTTACAATCCTTGCATTTCATTTGGTGTACAATAGTGTCAAGGTAACCACTGTTTAAACCAAGTTTTAGGGCCATTTCACATACAATCAAAAAATAGCAAACCTGTTGTACCTATTCCTTATGCATTAACGCATAACACCCTCTAGTGCATGTTTATGCTAGTATGTGAGAAGTAGCAAGGGGTTTTGTTTACATGCAATGGGCACATTACTATTTTCTCTAACATGGCCATCACTAGTAGACATTGCACTGCAGCTAGTGTGAAAGGGCCCTCAAGGTTGCTATACACATATTAACTTAACTGTTTGACCTTTCACACTTGCAAGCATTGCGTTATGTGTCAACAACCAATGCTGTGCATTAACGCATAATGCTTTGCAGCATGCATTTTAATGCTAGTATGGAAGACGTAGCGAAGCCCAATGTGGTAACATGGAGTTTTGTTTACCAGCAGTGCATACATTAAAGCAGGGTACAGAACTGCAGATATGGGCCAGATCGATGGCCGCTTCGATCGCCGTGCACGCTCACGGCCTTCTATCTGGCCCATATAATATGCACCCATCACTGTTTTCGAGTGGGACAAATCAATCCTGCTCGAAAACAGCCATATCGGACATGACCGTAAATACGGCCGATGTCAGATGCTTTGCATAGAGACCGCTGGTCTCCAGGCAAAGTTTCGGCTGAGCTGGGGAGAGAGCAGAGCTGTCTCCCCAGCCCGCCGATATCTGACAGCAGCATGATGACATCATCATGCTGCTGGAGGGTACATCGGGCGGCTCGAATATCGAGTCGTCTGTACCCTGCTTAACTCTAACTTGCCCATTGCTGGCAAACATTGCACTGGGGCTAGTGTGAAAGAGCCATCTAGGTAGCCATACATCAGTCAAATATTGACAGATCGTCGCAGCACACAGTGTGATGGATGCAAAACCATCAGTTCCTCTCCAAGGTATGTGCACATGCTCCATAATATCATTGGACACAATTCCATCAAAATACCTAGAAAATCAGAAAAGTCAGATACTTGTACAATACTACATTTTTCTAACAGCTCTTACGATTGAATACTTGATTTCTAGCTGCAAGAAATCTAAATGATGGGTTTGTGCAGCACTGATCTAATCTTGTGTATGTTATTACAGAGTCTGAAGTAGTGTGATTTCCACTCATTCCTATATTTTTACTGCTGTATGTTGATGTTAACACTAGTTATGATTTGGATATAAAGGTTTTTAAACTGCCAGGTTACAGGGAGCCAAGAAAACAGACTTGGGTCCACAGTCTCTTGCTTGCTCTTTTTAGTAGATCTCTATACCTTTAAAGTTCATCTGTCTGCTTTCTATTTATGTTACATCTCCAATACAAGTCTATAAGATCAATACAAGATCTCTACAAGATCTACTGCACTGCTAGAAGTGTGGATGTAGAGCAAAATCCCGACATTTATAAAAGGTTAGGGAAGTTCTTTTAAGAAGGACTTTTGTTCCAGGCAGGATTTCAAATATTTTGGCCATAATGCCAACTCTGCATTGTTATGTTTTTGTATGTGTTTGTATAAAATTAAAATTTTCCAAAAATACATTCTAATAAGGCCATTGTAAATACGCTACATATTACATTATCAGTAACATTTAGCAGAGGAAATAGCACCCATTTGTCATTGACCTGTTCAAAGTACTTGATAAACATAAACATCCACTTCAGCTCCCTCTTAATGTGTTTTATTTTCCTTCTGCAGCGCGGGGCAGAGGTAAACCTTGTACCTTGGAATCATGACTTCTCTAAGATGGAATACGATGGTCTTCTAATTACAAGTGGCCCTGGAAACCCAGAGTTAGCAAAGCCTCTAATAGAAAACCTCAGGAAGGTGAGTGAGCCCTGCACATAATTTCCAAGAAGCATTTCAACCAATTTATCATATTGTGTATATGTGGAATGCTGAACTTTTCTTCTAATTAACCTTCAGGTCTTCCAAAGTGACCGACCAGAGCCCGTGTTTGGTATTTGTAAGGGAAATGAAATTGCAGCTTTGGCAGCTGGTGGCAAAACATACAGACTGCCCATGGCCAACAGGTAGGATGCAGAATGTATTAATGCTTTACATTTAATCTAATGCGTTTAATGCATATAGACATTGAATGTGTATATCTTTAAGATATAAATATTGCAAAAATAAAAAAAAGTTTAATAAAACATTGTTACAAAATAAGTGAAAAACATGGCAAGGCACAGACATTCCAACAAATACAAAAAATATAAACATATGCATCCATATACATCGTCATATGGTGATTTCAGCTCATTAACACCTGTCTTCATGTTCTTTTCATGAAACTGCTGAAAATTGTAACAGTAGAAATTGATACCAACATATCACTTAGCGAGATGTTTGTCAACACCTATTTGGGAAACTTGGTAAGGTAACACTGGAAGGTAAATTGTGTGGGTGTTTGGCAGAAATTCATACAAATTGTATTTTTCTATAAAGCCCAACATAAGTCCATACTTATTAGGTAGACTTAAGGCCCCCATACACGTGTCGGATTCGCACCGGATTCCGGCACGATCGATTCCGGGCGCGTGCACGCGAAGCGATCGTGCCCGAATCGCATGCCGCCCACCTGGTCCGATCGTTCGCCTCCGATCGTTCGGGGGCCCAGAATCGGATCTGACGGAGAACCAACATGTTGGTCTTTCTCATGCGATTTTGGCCGGATCAGGGGGAGTTGCCATTTGTGAGGTGGACAATCGGACACGGATCCGTCCCGGAATCCGTTGGACAAGGTGGTATGCTGCGATGGATACTCTTAATTGGCCGATTGATCACACCTGCGATTCCCGGCAGAATCGCCGGAATCGATCGGATGATGAATCGATTGGACATAGAATCCGACACGTGTATGGCTAGCTTAACTCAAAGTTTCTTTGTTGTTCCTGATCTTGTTAGTAGGGTTTTACATCACTTACTATCACGTTGACTGTATATGATAATATACAAAGGGAGAATATGTGAGACACAAACAGTAATAGGCTAGCAATATTAAATACATTGTTGGCTTACTAATTAAGAATCACTTTGCTACAATCTGTGCTGAGTGGGGAGATTTCCTATTATGACTTGTCCTGAAAAATCTTTATGAAAGAAATACAGACCACAGAATAAATGTGACAGGTGTGCTAGCCTATCCCCACCTAACTAAAATGTGTTTACTGTTCTGTGCTTATTCTGATCTGATGCTTGAAATACTACTATTATTTCTAATATATCATCCAGATCTCCTAGTCCTGGTATGGATGGAGCTTTCCTTCTAACTACATTTACTGATCTTTGCCCCTGGTTAAGATTTGGATAGTATTGATTTATATTCTTTGTCACTACCACCATACCCAACTGTCCAATTAGGCTTGTCTGCTTACAACTCAAGATTTTACACTGTCTGAATAGCTTTAATACTTTGGCTGATTTTGGTAGTCACAAGCTGAGTAAAGCTTTATTGCGCTTCAAACTTACTTATGCCAACTATCGCACCCTAAACTTTAAAACCTAATATAGGACAATAGAGAGGTTCAATTAAAGTCTGTGGGAAAAGTTTGCAAACAAATTATATTTAAAAGACTTAACACATAGCAGAGCCTATGCAGGAAATACCAGTCTTTCCATGTGGCTGCTTAAAAATCAGGTTTCATTTAATGCAAAAAAAAAAGAGAAATGAATAAAACAAAAAAAGATTACAGCCCAGCACAGAAGTAACAAACTTTATTTGAAGTAACAGTAAACCCCACAAGCACAATAAGAACCCACAACCCATACATTTTTAGGAAATGCTTTATATAGAATATTCATGGGTTCCTGGACTTTGCTGCCACAGTTTGATTCTTGAATTGCTATTATTTTACCATTTTGCAAAGGACCAGAGTCAGTTACATAAATGAGGTCCATCCAGTACCACATTAGATAGCAGAGAGATCTCTTTGACTAAGAAATTTAATATTAAAAACTTTATTTAGACAAAGGGGTGTAATTAATCTAAATAAATGTAAAAGTATGAATGATGGAACACAAGTGAAAGCATAGATTTGTATATCATATAGGTAAGTTAATAACCTAAAAACCATGAATAACTTTCACTCCTCAAATAGTCCTCTATATACAAACATTTCAGTGAAATATTAACTTTTTATCATTTGTAGAGGACAGAACCAGCCTGTTATGAATGCATTGAATGGCCAAGCTTTTATTACTGCTCAGAATCATGCCTATGGAGTGGATAGCAATTCCCTACCTGCTGGATGGAAACCACTTTTTGTAAACATCAATGACCAGAGCAATGAGGTGACCTATGTTCCTAGAGCTATATTGTTTCAATAAGAACAACATATATTCCTTCATCTATCTTTCTTTCTACAGGGAATTATGCATGAGACCAGACCAATTTTCACTGCGCAATTCCGCCCTGAGGCCAACCCTGGTCCTGTTGACACAGAGGTACAGTGCATCAATGTACATGGAAGCATTAGATATGGTCACAATTAAATTACTATGACCTTTCTGGGCATTGTCATCATGATTACTAGATCAGCTTCATGCTTACTACATCAATACTATTGTCAGATCATAAAATAAACTACTGTCTTCTATATTGTAGTTCCTATTTGATGTCTTCTTGTCACTGATAAAGAAAGGTAAAGGCACCACCTTGGCATCTGTAATGCCCAAACCAGCTCTGCAGTCCAAACGGATCGAGGTAAGGAAACCTGTTGAATGTAAGCAGATGGGTGTATAAAACAACAGACAAATAATATTAAAAAATATAAATGCCTGACTTTTGCATATATGCTTGCTAAACAACAACAGCCAGTAATGAACTGTAAATAAGGATAGTTCAAATCATGTTATGTGTCATAACACTAAAGCCATAAATAAAAACTAGCTTGTAGTCCTAATGCCATACCAGCTTTCTTTTGGGGCTGATCTATTTGAGGATCTTTAAAAATATTAACTTCATTATCCTATCATTTTCTGATGTAATAAGGTTAGCTTCACATAGTCCTTTGATAGGTTGTTTTACTAGCATTTCACTTTATTAATTCTACCCTTCCAAATACCTTCCTGTCACAGTAGATATTGTCCCCTGCAGTGATCTTGACACAATGAGCTGGGGGGTACTGGACACATACGGTCACCAGGTGACTGCATGTACATGGCCTAGCTTTGCAAATAGATTGTAATGGAAGTGAATACTCACACAATGTATTAATTTATACATAAATTAGTTTCCCTGTGTTCAAGGTTGTGATTTTATTAATTTTCGACCTGGAGCATTGATATAAACAGATATTTGCTTGTGGTTTCAAAAAACTAATTGAAAGTTGGTCTTGTGAGATGAGTAGGGGGGGGGGGGGGGGGGAGGGATTAACTTTTAGTAAAAATCATTACTCTTGTTTTGCTATATTATTTTTTTAAGTTTAGTTTAATAATTTACTTAATTTAAATCTTTCTAGGTATCAAAAGTGCTCATCCTTGGTTCCGGAGGTCTCTCTATTGGGCAAGCAGGGGAATTTGATTATTCTGGGTCACAGGCAGTTAAAGCCATGAAGGTTAGTGAATTTTACTTACATATGTTTAAATACTAGAGCAAAATAAAGAATCTAAAATGATTAAATGAATGTGGCAGCCATAGATAATCAAAGTGGAGACATCTATCCAAAATATCTCTTTTTAAGAGAATAAAAAGAGTAAAAAAAGTTTATTTTTTATTTGGACTTAATGATTGATTTGTTACGTCAATCAAACATGCTTTAGGCAGCCTATTCATCTGATTGTCCAGCTCCCATGTGTGCTTTGTGCATAACCATGTAGTGCAGTATAGACAGAATAAACTGTAATCGTTTAATAGGGGCAATATTTTGGATGCCAGAAAATACATTATTTTCTTTTTTAGTATATTACTTAATTGTTTATTGTATAGCGATTGTTTTAGACTGGTGTATCTCACTCAGTTTTTGTTTCATAGGAAGAAAGTGTGAGAACAGTTCTTATGAACCCCAACATTGCCTCTGTCCAGACTAATGAGGTGGGCATCAAGCAAGCTGACACAGTCTACTTCCTGCCAATCACACCACAGTTTGTCACTGAAGTTATTAAGGCAGAAAGACCTGATGGAATCATCTTGGGAATGGGTGGACAGACAGCTTTGAACTGCGGTAAGTGCAGTCTTAGATCCACTCACAATATTTTATTAAAATAATAAGTTCTCTTAACAATTTCAAGGATATTAACAACAGTATAACAAAATAACAAGGAAAACTGGGGCGATTAGAAAAAAAAATGAAAGGAGAGGAGGGTAACAAACAATCAAACTTCATCAAAGATGGCTTTCCAAATGGATAACAAGATAGGACATTCCAACAAATGTTTTAGGTAGTACATATGCAATCTGTAACAGTGCCAAAGGAATTCAAAATTATTTTCTTGATATGAGACTGGAGTGTGTTGAAATCCCCTAGAAGTATAATTAGAAAAAGAGCAGACCAGGTCTTTTTCTGACTGATATATAGTGGGAGGTGCAAAGTGTAGATAGTACTTAATAACAATAAGTAGAGTAAGGATATCATATAAAGGTGTTGGACAGGTTGGATTCAAGTTTGGAGAGTTAACAATATACACTCACCGGCCACTTTATTAGGCTCACCTGTCCAAATGCTCGTTGACGCAAATTACTGATCAGCAAATCACATGGTGGCAATCACATCAATGCATTTAGGCATGTTGACATGGTCAAGACGAACCATTGCAATTTAAAACGAGCTTCAGACTGGGGAAGAAAGGTAATTTAAGTGACTTTGAACGTGGCATGGTTGTTGGTGCCAAACAGGCTGGTCTGAGTATTTCAGAAACTGCTGATCTTCTGGGATTTTCACACCTAACCCTCTGTAGGGTTTACAGAGAATGGTCCGAAAAGGGGAAAACATCCAGTGAGCGCCAGTTCTGTGGGCGCAAATGCCAAACGTCAGAGGAGAATGTCCAGAGTGGTTCGAGCTGATAGAAAGGCAACAACCAAAGTACGTAGAAGAGCATCTCTGAACCCATAACACATTGAACCCTGAGGCAGATGGGCTACAGCAGCAGAAGACCACACCAGGTGCCACTCCTGTCAGCTAAGAACAGGAAATTTAGGCTACAATTCGCACAGGCTTGCCAAAATTGGACAATAGAGACAACAGGAGATTCGCATCATAGATGTGCAGCGGACAAATCTGCAGCAACTGCGTGATGCTATCATGTCAATGTGGACCAATATCTCTGAGGAATGTTTCCAGTACCTTGTTGAATCTATGCCACAAAGGATGAAGGCAGTTCTGAAGGCAAAAGGGGGTCCAACCCGGTACTAGCAAGGTGTGCCTTATAAAGTGGCCGGTAAGTGTATGTCAGTTCTGGAGAGGAATTACACTTATTTAGGATACTTGTGTCTTTTCAAAAAGGGGCTACAGGTACTCAAAGGCCACATCCCTTACATAAGTTTAGTCCCGGGAATTTATTCTGGGAACACCATAACAGTTACCCAGCAACAGCACAGCTACAGGGATTAAAATATGCTATTCATGATAAAATTACCTTCTCCATTTGAAATGCAAGACAGAAATGGAATATCTTGAAAATAAACTGGAACATATTTGAACTAAATATGTCCAAAAATAAGCAAAGGGTCACATTTTCTTTATATTGATGAAAATACTGCTAGGCATGAAACCTTAGTGCCTTTTAACACATTTTATGCCCAAAAAAATCTGTAGACTTGTGTAAATAAACACTTCTGTTATTCATTCTCATTTTATATATGGCAGGTGTGGAGCTTTTCAAACGAGGTGTACTGAAGGAGTATGGAGTACGAGTTTTGGGCACCTCTGTGGAATCCATCATGTTTACTGAAGACAGACAGCTCTTCTCTGACAAACTGAATGAAATAAATGAACCCATTGCCCCCAGTTTTGCTGTGGAATCGGTAAGGCAGATTACAGTTTGATTACAGATTGCAGATTACAATTCTTTATAAACAAAGTATCCACACATATATTTTAAAGCTGAACTCTGGCCATTTCTAGTCTAGTACATGCTTACATCTTATCTTCTTACAGTGCATATTAGATGCTATAGCAAGTCAGCTGGAGCCCTTTCTGTTTTCCACATAGGGATGAGTTGCATCATCTAGTTCTTTTCTGCCAAAACTGCTAAGCAAGAGTGCTGGGATGTTTTCCGAAAACTATTTCCAGCACTTTGCCAAACCTTCCCACCAAAATATATTATGTAGGAAATCAAAGGGAACCAGTGATATCATTGGTTTCAAAAATAAGGTACGTTAGCAATCAGAAACTAGGAAAGACAAACTGTAAGCACAAAATGTTGTCGTACAAGTCACCACACTGCACTCGATCGCGGGTAGATCGACTGGGAATCGATGTGCACCACTTTGGCACAACGATTCTCATTTGATAGGGACCTTGGTCTGTCCCCTTTCCTGGCTCTCAGCTCTGCCTGTCAGCGGCTGTGTCCCGCACAGTGCTGGCAGTAATGGGGCTATGTGGTCCATCCACGCTCGATGGGGATTTAAGGAAATGTCTGTTCCAGGTTCGATCGACCATTTTCGAGCGGGATTGATTTTTTTGTTCAATTTTCAATTTGATTAATAGTAGCGAATGAAAAATCGAACCGTCTGTGGCTACCTTAAGTCTCTTTGACCATTTATATGAGGATTCTCATGCAGTGCTACAAATGCAGAATCCAGCACAAGGGTTATGAAAGATAATCAATTTTAGTTTAAGTTTTAATGTAAAAAATGTACCTAATCTATTTGTGTAATTTATTTAAATGTATTCATTGAATTTTTTTTCATTTTTAAAGACAAAGATCTTTTTGCATTTAAGGATAGATTTTTTTGGGTCAGTCAAGTGTTAACCATTTAAATGGTATACAGGATAATTTCTTTTACAATGAGGATGTAATTGGGTCACTCTTAACAGTCGATGAAAAAAGTGACCTTTATTCTGCTCTATGCTGCAAGTAAGCTAATAAATAGAATGTATTATGAATATATGGCTGTTGTGTAACTGTCATCTGACCATGTTTCTCATTATTTTAACTGCTCTGTCTGACCTTACATGTTCTGTAATAAAACTCTTTTCTTGCAGGTGAAAGATGCTTTGGATGCTGCAGATAAAATTGGCTATCCTGTCATGATTCGATCTGCTTATGCCTTAGGTGGTCTAGGGTCAGGCCTTTGTCCTGACAAGGAAACACTCATAGACCTTGCAACAAAGGTAAAAATGACTAGGCATTCACATCTTTTTAAGCCTAACACATATCAGTAGAATTATTGCAAGTTGTGTAATTGAGTCCTTGATTGGATCATATTTCTGATTAGAAATTAAATGACAAATTACAAAAGCACCACTAAAGATGGTAACTTAATTTTGGCTAGCTGACTTTGTTAAATTGCTTGGTATGGTCACCAAAACTACAAGAACAGTACAAAAAATTATGTTTTGCTCTATTATGCTTTAAAATTAAGTTTCCGGTAACTATCTATTGAATGTGCTAGAGCAATACTTTTATTTGTTATGTTTCCACATCCCTTCTTTACATCTCCAGCAATGTTAGTGATTAACTTTCAAATACAATTGTTAAATATTTGCAACCATCTCTACACAGCGTATGTGATGTTCTGCTCTGATTATCTTTCCCTTCTAGAAAGCAAAGGATGTAAAGCCAATCTTAGAAATTTGAATTTGTTGCTAATTTTTCTAGCTATCCTAGTTTGTAAGTGTGTACAATGACCTTTAACACGACTCAATTTCATTTTTGTTTTAAAGGCTTTGGCAATGACCAACCAGATCTTGGTGGAACGTTCCGTTGTAGGCTGGAAAGAAATTGAGTATGAGGTAGTGAGAGACGCAGCAGATAATTGTGTTACTGTCTGTAACATGGAAAATGTTGATGCTATGGGGGTCCATACAGGTAAATAATGTGACATTTCATATATATATATATATATATTTATTTTTTGAAAAACTAGGAAGTCTGAAGAAGGTCTGAGATTGCCATAAAAGATTGTGAGGGTAAGAATATGGTGAGAGATGTTGTTAAGGATCATGATGTCTAAGAGTGAGTGAGTAGTCATATCCCTGAACGCCAGACACTATGCTTGATTTATTAACGCAGAAGAGAATTTTATAAAACAGAACTTACTTTTTTCACTAAAAGCAAGTAAATATTGTATTTGTACAACATATACTATGCCTCACAATCATGTTAACTCCCAGTTTATCCAATAATATATAATGTTTGGTTCCCTATAACAATCAATTTCTCACTCTTTTCCGATGCAGATTTTGGTTTCATTGGTTCTTTTGGTTAAACAATTAGAACTTATTTCAGAGACTCAATATGTAAGGTATGCCATGCTGTGTTTTAATATTTTTTTATGAAGATGATATTTTACTGAATTTTTTACATTAATTAACAGGGGACTCTATTGTTGTGGCACCTTGCCAGACATTGTCCAACGAAGAGTGCCAGATGTTAAGAGCGGTCTCTATTAAAGTTGTACGACATTTGGGTATTGTCGGAGAATGCAATATACAATTTGCTCTTCATCCAACATCACTGGAGTATGTTATTATTGAAGTTAATGCTCGACTTTCCCGTAGTTCAGCTTTGGCATCCAAAGCCACTGGGTAAGGTAACACTTGGAAGTAAGATATTGATGATTTATTTCAAGGTCTAAAACAAATTATATATATAACATTTAACTGAATAACTTTACCTTTTAGGTATCCACTGGCCTTCATTGCTGCCAAAATTGCCCTAGGAATACCTCTACCAGAAATCAAGAATGTTGTATCAGGGAAGACAAGTGCCTGCTTTGAGCCCAGTCTTGACTACATGGTGACCAAGATACCTCGCTGGGATTTGGACCGCTTCCATGGTGCTTCAGGAGTAATTGGCAGCTCAATGAAAAGTGTAGGAGAGGTGAGCAGCATAAACAGTTAATACTAATTTGTTTACTTAATCCTACTTACTTACTTTCAATATATAGTTGATAATAGCATATGTTTGTTTTATATATTGTTCATTATAATGGTATTGCTACATGTTTTAGGTGATGGCCATTGGTCGAACCTTTGAGGAAAGCTTCCAGAAAGCCCTGAGGATGTGTCACCCATCAGTAGATGGCTTTACATCGAACCTTCCAATGAACAAATCATGGCCATCAGATGTCAACCTAAGGAAAGAGATGGCTGAACCCACAAGCACTCGTGTATACACCATGGCCAAGGTTAATTTAATTTTTAGTAGAAAGTACTGAAAAAAGCAAAAATATAAACACAATTTATAAAACAATATATAAAAACAATAGAAGAAAACATGTACAGGAAACAGACACATATTATATATTAACATAGATGAAACTGCATAAATATAGCTAATAGCTAGTAATATTGTAAATAACTGAAAATACACCGTATATTAAAACATGGATTTTTTCTTAAAAGTTATATCCTATATTTTATAACAGGCTATACAAACTGGAATTTCCTTAGATGAAATCAACAAACTGACAGCTATTGATAAGTGGTTCCTGTACAAGATGCAAGGAATTCTAAACATGGAGAAGACCTTAAGAGGAAGCAGAAGGTAAGAATCACATTAATGTAACATGGTTTTTGTAGTGTCTGTAGTTTTATTCTGGATGACATCTTATTAGTGCTTGAAGATAGTAATAAAACTGTCACATTACAATGATATCATTGCAATGGATATGCACAGCGCCGACACTATGGGCAGGCCATGGGAGGCCAGGGCCGCCCAGTCAGGTCAGGATGCATGTTAAATTTGGGCCCCCTACCCTCACTATGTGTGAGAAGTAGAAGTGCCCTGTCAGTGCCTGCCTGCTCCTGGGGCCAACCTTGGATCTGCATTTGCTCCATCTTTTATTGTTATGTGTGGAAGCTTCTGTATGATACAGAAGACACAGTAAAGATTATATGAAAATACAACGATATCAAAGGGGTGTTAAGGCTATGATACATGGATTGTTGGCTTGTAGTTCACTTACAACTTCCTGTACTCCAAGTTTCAGCAGTTGTGCAACTTGGAGGGGTTAATGGGGAATAACTTTGCCTTTTGTAAAGGAAGGAAAGACTGTTAAACAGAGTTGGATTTGTCTTATATAGCAAACATAGTATCAACAGAGAACATTGTCATTTTATTTCCAAACACTTCTGAAATACCACAGGTAGCACCAGATCAGACCAAAAACTATAATGTCACTGCTACCACCTTTTATTGATTTTTTTGTTTCATTGATATAAGTAATGAATGAAAACAAAATCAAAGTTTGCTGAATTATGATTTATTGAAGTGAACATAACTTCATCTTATTTATAGTTGGCATTTACGTTTTGATTAGCTGCTGTTCCTTCAGCAACTCTACCTCAAAGAATGTAATTCTTCTTTTAACTAAGACTTTATTCCATCCAAAGCCATGTGCTAATTAAATTACACCCTCAGCTCATGATAAATATGCTAATTTATTAAATGCAGCACAACACTACTAAGAAGTAAGGCACACCTCCAAAATCCTAATGCTGCTTTAAAAGCTTTCCCTTCATTCCGTAGTAGTGATCTCCCCATTCCTATGCAAGCAGATGTACGAACAGGTGGCAGAAATGGAAGAGTTGTGAGTAGTGGACAAAACCGCCTCCTCTGATTTACTGCAAGAGCACAAATAATTCACTTAACCTCATCAGTACTTGGCAAGCTGTAAGATTAATATTTGCCAGGCAGATAAACATGAGATAAGCAGGCATCGTAGCCATTCGCTTGCCCGAGTTGTTGGATGCCCAGTGTTGTGCATTGCATTTTGATACATTTCATTACATCAACATAAAAAGCATTCAAAAGCATCACATAGGGCAGACAAATGCAGCATCTGCTTTCCAGAGCTTCAGTATGAGCGGCATGTTAAATAACAAGTACTCTTGTCCAATAAAATTACTTATTTAAAGAGCGTGTTTAGAATTTTGCTGCAAGCTCCAGAATAGTTATTGCTTATGTTTATGCATAACACTTTAGCTTATTCTGCTGTATGTTAAAATATATCAATTGTGGTAGAAGGGCAGCAGAAATGAGTAGAGCACACAATTTATGTAAGTGCATGCTTCCCATTTCATAAGCGACAATAATTTAGGCCTGGAAGAGTAGAAATTACAACAGAAACATATGTTGATTTTTTAAAATTTTATAACAAGTACAGTCCACGGATATTTTATCTCTTAATTGATCAGACTTACAGCATGTTACAACACATTTGATTTTCTTCTTTTTATGGATACAATGAGTATGGAATTACAGGGTCGCATTATACAAACTAGAAACCGGTCTACCTGCCCTGTCCTAAAGTAATGCAATCTGTGTAATGTCATAATATTCCAGGAAGCAATCACTATGTTACATTAAGTTATATAATATTTTAGGCTGATTAGTACATGTGAGATAAAAACATCATACTTAGGACCAGTGTAACTGGCATCTAGGAGTCCCACTTTGTTTACAAAGTACTCAACCTAATTTTTGCTTTCCATATATAAATTAGGCAAATTAATATTTTGACCACACTATCCTCTTTATGCAT
>CM070039.1:38111246-38147887 GCA_036250615.1 Ptychadena robeensis | reverse complement strand
TTTGGGTTCATTGAGAACATGGTTGTTGTTCAATAATAAAATTATTCCTCAAAAATACCTTTGCCTAATAATTCTGCACTCCCTGTACTGTCAAGAATGAAAGATGAGAATGCACAAGCTCAGTCAACCCTGTTGCATACTTGCAGATTTTTTTTCCAAATAGTTATTGTTTTTTTCATGCTGTGATTTTATATAATTCTATCAAATATATTTTTAATGATTCTTTGGTTGACAGCTTATTAAAACTCCCAACACTAATACCTTTATCAAGTCTCAGCCACCATGCATGTGGAGGACCAATTCAGATATCCTCTTACACTTTTTAAAGGCAGAACTATTAGCTTTTACAGTGCTATTTGAGCCAGCAAGTACATGCCTATTCATGATATGGTTACCGTACTCTTCGGACTATAAGATGCACCTTTCCCCCCCCCTAAATCAGGGGGAAAAGGTGCATGCGTCTTATGGTCCAAATGTGCTACGGCCGCGAGTGGTCGTGCCTTGCCTGCCTGCCAACTCTCCCAGGAAGAAGATTAGCCGGGGAGGTGGAGGAGCTGTCAGATGGGAAATGCCATCGGCCGGATCTCTCATCTAAACTGTATTGGTTATATTAGCAGAGCCCTGCTGATGTAAGCAATGCAGAGTCATGCTGGCAGCTTCCTTGCACATACACAGCCTAGAGGGGAGACATGCAAGAAGCTTCCCCATGGTGGGGTTTTTTCCCCCAATCAATTTGAACACTTCAAATATTAATAAAATTTCTGGTTTACCTGCTCTAAAAATTGGATGCTTTTCATGGTGAGGTGCGTCTTATAGTTAAAATTATGATTGCATGAAGTCTAAAGCTAGGCATACACGGTTCGATTTTAGCACGATCGTTTTTAAATTCGATTTTAGATCTTGATCTTTTCACCAGACACCGAATGTAAGCGGATGCAAAGTAGTGCCACATGGAGGGTTCGATCGTAATACGACCCAAATTGCAGAATTTCGATCACAAAACACAGGAAAGAGTTATATATAAACATGTGAATCTAATACAATCGACCCGACCAACAAACAAAATGCTACGATTTTAGTTCGGTCGTTGTACAATCGACAAAAAATGTCCAAATTGTCAGATCATTTCCTGATCATTGTTTTGATCGGTATCACACAATTTTCGCTGATCAAACCATGTGTGCAGTATACGACGTAAATCCAATCGATATAAACTTTGATAGTTTTAGGTCCATCGAAAGCTAAAATTTAACCGTGTATGCCTAGCTACATATAGGTAGATAAAGCAACAGATATCCATTGATTGTGTCTTAGAATAATAATTACATTATTGGATTGCACATATTTTTATGTCAGAAACATGGGCAGATATAGTAGACAAAAAGGAAATAATTGACCAAATAGGTGGTATATAACAACAAAGTTGGGACACAAACGTGTTGACAATGTGGCAGCTATAGGATCCAGGGTATAGAAACATAAAGAAAAATCACAGATTTGAAGTTGGTAGTGTTGAATGTAGCAAGTGATAGCAAGGATTTATAACTGGCAATGGATTGGAATTCCAGGATGTAGTGCTGACATTGTAAAGAGAAGCAAAGGAAACGCTGGTAGCACCACAGCAAAAACCTGAAGCCTTTCTTTATACGAAAGTTTATGCTCTACATTGAAAGGCTAATATACAAAAATAGAGTAGAGAATAATTAGAAGCTGTCAGTTTCTCCATGTCCAGGCGAGGTAGAGATTTCAGTAGTGACATATGGCAAGGTAAGATAAAACTGTTTGGGTGACCACCAAGTGAGGATTTTCTACTATTACTTTTGTTGCAAAACATTTAATCATTTTAGATACAAGGAAAGGCAAGAGGTATGAAAATAATTTTAAAACATGTACTGTACTGATTTCAAATATTCTATAATAATGAATAACTAAAAAACAAAAAAGTTATGGAAAATTAGGAGAAAAACAAGTGTGTGTGTATATATATATAAATATATATATATCAGGATAGCAGCTTGTACTGTTCTCGCTTTATGTCCTTCCAACTCTGCATTTTCTTCATCCATCTCCATTTAAGATGATGATAATTCCTTCATAAATCTGAGGGTGTCTTTTAGTGTCTATATAAAAAGCAGAAGAATAGATAGCAGTAAATCCGTGTACCCAGCTGTATATTATCCTCCGCAGCTTGCTGACTCCCTTTGACCTTTCATGGTTTATGAGATTCGCTCATCCTCCCTTGTTGCCTTTTTCTGTGATCTAAAAACGGAATGATGTTAGGAATGTTTGAATAGCCACAAGAGGGCATTGCATACCCAGGTAATAGAACTATGGTGATTTTATGTCAGGAAAGGGATACAGTGCCCGGTTTTATTTTGTATGTGTCATTATATAGTCAGGGAACATAATTATTTTAAATATGAAAAATCTGCTCCATTTTTGCTGCTTTTTTGCAGCTGAACTAAATCACTTTATATTTATCTGTCCGTCCGCCTATTTACTCATCTATTTTGCCTGGGTAGTTATATATGTGATCCATCTGATCATTAAAGTGGTTGAAATTACTTGAAAATTAGCTTTCTTTTAGGCTTCACAAAAGCACAAGGGCTGATTCATGAAAACTAGAGAAAAGGAAAATGAGTAGAGTGCATGCCAGTTTCCACCAATTAGTTCTCACTTTTTTTTACATTAAAACCCCATTCTTATTGGTAACCATGAAGTACATTTCTTTTTTTACAGTTCTTTCCTACAGTTTTTTAGGTCGGCCCTGTAGTGTGTGTATAAAGACAACAAGACATACAGCAGGGATGAACCTAACCAATGGTAGTCAAAATAAATAAATAAATAAATAAAGGGGTAATATATAAATAAATCCAAGAACAAACATCCTATGAATTGAAAATAATAGAAATTGTTTCTATACTGTGTGTCACAATTCCAAGAAGTTACCAGGGTCATCTGAATATCAAGTTTATCTGGGATCTAATACTTTGTCCATGTAACAAGAACATTGGAAAAAGTGTGTCTTTTGCAGACCTGGATAGATAAGCAGAGAGCCTTTGATCTGACAAAATTGCTAAAATTATGAAAAAACTTTTAAGCACTTACACTCTATAACACAGTAACCACCGAAAACCTGACTCACTCAGGTGTATGTCAAGCCAACAAACACTCTTGGATAGACTACAGAAGATTTAGAACAAATGTACAAATCCACTCAGGCCGTTAAAGAAATGTTTCCTTACTTCCTGTCCTACTATAAACATTTTCCAAGCAGGAAGTAAGGAAAATATTATAATGCAGGCAGAAGGAATCTGTGGCCTTGTACAGGTAGACAGTCTTTGCAAATAGTGGGGAGGTATTAACTATTGAACATGGCAATATAAAATCTCAGGACCTCTGACTGCCTACATAAGGTAGCTTTCAGAGGTATACTGAATACTGTAGCACTTAAATTTACAAATTAACTACATTAAATGTATGCATACATTACCAATGGGAAAATTGTTGTTGCAGTAAAGAATCTGGCAGTAAATGCCTAAGAGCGCCTAAGAGCGCTAATGTTGTGCATTAATGCAAATGCTCTGGAGCATGCATTTTTGTACCACAGTGCAGGACTCTTAGGCTTGGGGAAGATGATGCTCCCAATTTCCAATGGGCTACAGGCTTGTCCTAGTCTGCGATGCGTCGCATTGGTAAAACAATAACGTGCGATAACTAACACATTTAAAACATGACACATACAATATGCACACCCAAAAAAGTACAGCCATTGATTTTCCCTGTATCATGCCGATGGAATGTTGTGTAAAATAACACATGTCAAACAAATCCAGCTCTGGATCCTTTTTTAAGTTCTAATTGCTAAATGAATATGATAAAAAGCCCCTGCATAGGTCCTTAAATGAAAGAGACTGAAGATTTGTCTCAAAGACCAGAGTCTAAAGCCTATATTCACCAAAACAGACCATTATTTAATGGCTGAGGTATACATGAAATTGGCTGAAAATCTATTTACATTTAATGTTTGAAGACCTCTTAAAGTAAAGAAAATGACTTTTGCACCTGAGCATTCCTACTGATGGCAATTTCACAAGCTGTAATTGAATTATAATTGAGTAGTCTAAACTCAACCCACTAGTGCATGGAAGTTCTGTAATCTCTAAGATCGCTGTAGGGAAATGTTTCTGCATTAGATGTATAATTGATAAGTTCCTGAGTATTTAAAGCTGGATATGAAAATGCCCTTAGTGATATATTTGTTTAAAGCAAAAAAAAAGTCTCAGTTCAGTGCTGAAAGACATGCTTTATACTATGGCCTCTTGGATGATCAACCCTGTCACTAATACTAGCGATAAGAAGGACAAGGTGGGACATTAGCTAGTGCCTGGGTGATTGGAATGCATCCTACGCACATCCAGTGGCTGCTATGATTCCCCAGGCTCCTCTTCTGACAGGTGAAAACTTACTCATTAAGTGAAATTTTATTCATCCTTCTTTTATCATGTATTATTGAACACGGCATGTAAGGAGTGCAGGAATTTTCAAAGTGGGTGAAATCTTAGGCAAACATCAAGCAAGCTTGATATATGTGGCATTGGACTGAAAAGCAGGCTTGCTTTATGAACCAGAAACAAAACACGTTCAGCCTTATTAAAAAATACGGAGCAAAAAGAACAAAGTGCAGTTAGCAAGTAATCTGAATAAATGTAATCCTAGTTTTTGTAAAGTGAATTCTGATCTTAACAAATGGTATCCTATGGTTAACACATTATTTTCTATGCATGGTTATCATTGTGCCTCCAGCTAATATGAACAATGACAATTACAATGACAAAAGGATAGGAACGCTGTGTATATTATTTTCTAAAGAGATATTTGACTATTTCTAGTGAATCTGTACCTGAAGAAACACTGCGAAGGGCCAAGCAGATTGGATTTTCAGATCGTTTTATTGGGAAGTGCCTGGGGCTGAGTGAACCTCAAACCAGAGAGCTGAGACTGTCTAAGAATGTCAAGCCTTGGGTCAAACAGGTAAGCAAATTCAACTTAATAATACATACCACATTTCACAGACTATATCTGTGCACAGTCTCATAAAGGTTAACAATATCCTAAATATATGCAATTCATAAGAAACAATGGCTTATAAATATTTTAAATCCTTAGGTATATCCAGTATTGCTATTTTACCCAGCTGGTTAAACTATAGATTGATAAACAGAGATGAATTAAAGCAGACTATGGCCTAAGGCAAGATAACAAGTTTAGTGATGAAAGTGATGTTTAGTGATAAAAACAAAGCTTGTTTGAATTGTCTGCTGGAAAGTTGTATTTGGGATACCCAGACACCAACTGGGTCCTAGGCTCCTGCCTAAAGGCCCCCATAAACCTTATATTCTTACCATGGAAAATTAAAAAGGATATTTCTAAATCAACCATACTGAAAAAGTTAAAATTTCGAAAGAGCTCCTAGAGTGTATAATATTTACCCTATTGCTATTGAATGGAAGGATGTGGGCTTTTGAATAAAATTTTAAGTATATTGTGAGGGACTTATTCTTTTGGTAGCAGATTGGATGTGCTGCTCAATCTGGCCGGCAACAGGAGCAGTAAATGTTAGGCTCTGTGCCTGTCTGCGCATCAAACGAGGATATCACAATTGCGTCAACTAGTATGGGAGACATAGCATGGGTTTAATTACCTGCAATGAATGTGTTCATGTGCATATTGTACGGTTCAGTAGACACCACTGGTCCATTGATTTTCAATTGACTCATTGCATACATTACAATGCAGGGCTTCATTTTGTTATTTATGCATCACGGGCTATGACGAATCATTGGAGACGTAAAAGGCCCAAACACAGCGATTTCTATGCAGTGGAGACTAGGCCTTATTCTTGTATTTTTTGCAACAAATAAAAACAATGAATACAATAACATTTGATAGTAAAGTATTATACTTAAAAGTGTCTAAAAAGCAATTGCCTGAACACACAATTATAATCAAAAATAACATATAAATCGAACTGGTTGATAAAACAGAATAGACAGTTTACATTTCAGACATTTGGATAGATGAAAATGTATAACAAAAGCATGGTTGGTTCGCTGGCAGGGATAAAGGTTGACTGCTATGGTGGACATTCGAGACATTACTAAAAAGCGATAACAAATGGTTTACATTTACAACCCTGTGAAGACAGATTACATTAACACAATATTTACACACTAGAATTGAATAGGAGAAATTGGACATGGCTCAGAATTTGAATGAACTTGGAGGCAAAATTAAAATGCAAAGAAAGAACATTTCAGCATAACACATTTCACCATGACACCATGGTCATACTTTGAAGCTCTGATTGTCAGACTTGGAAACACAAACATTTCTTACGCTTTGGTTTAATCCCATGAACTTGTCAATAGAGCAGAATCACATTTTAGAACTTTTTTTTTCTTAGGGAAAGAAAAGTTCTGGTGTGATGAGTAACAGATTGAAACTAAACAACTAAACTAATATACAATTGTATCACATGTATGTAGCGGGCCATTTATTATTTAGTATGTAAGTGCACCAATATTCCTACAGAATATATATTAAAGTTTGTGGGACCTGACCATCTTCTAGGGACTATCTCTTCTACAAATTGAACTGTCAATTACATAATAAACAATTATACATTTCCAACCTTAAAGCAACAGATTTAAGTCTTGTTTTCTTTTTCAGCCGTCACATCTCCCGTTCAAGTGGACAGCATTCACTTGGGTGTAAACAAAGTGGCGCACCCCCTGCGCTTCTTTGTCAAGGTGGGATGCTGCGTTGTCCTTGTGGCTCTGTGTCTATTGAACATGAACGCATCATGCCCGTTTTACACCTGGGTTTCCCTTTTCAAATGAATAGGGCATTTTTGGGGCACATTTCTGGGGGTATTCGTCCGCAAAATAATGGGAAAGTTTACAAACATTTACAAAATGCTTTGAAATACTTTTCTGTCCGTTTTAGAAAATATTAGGACTAAATTTCCCTGCATGGGAAATCGTCGATATATTTTTAGGCTCACAGATTAACCTTTAAGGACTCTTTTCAGTGAACTATATTTAGACTGAAAAATCAATGAAAGGAAAGTCCATGCCTAATTTATTCTATATTCTGAAAAAAAACATTTGGTTTACACAGGGATCTCTAGACATCAGAGAGCACTGCTAACATTATCCAATAATGAAATTTCTTTTTTGGGGGGGGGTTATATTTTACTGACATCTAACACGCTTGTGTAACACATTTAGGGCACGTTAACACTAGCTGTGTTGCAGTTGCGATGCGGTATAGTACCGCAGGGCAGGCAGCAAGGGTCAATTCAAAGAACACAGGTTTGATAGAGCTGCGCCTGCATTTCTGGTAATGTGCAATGCCACGTGTTACTGATAATGCCCTTCAGACCGTATGAGAGACTCAAGCACAGCAGATTGCAAAATGCATTTTGGAACAGACCGACACAGTTAAGCTAGGCATACATTGTTCGATTTTAACGTTCAAGTGACTTCAACCGATCAAAGTTTACAAAAGTTCGATAAAAAGATCAAGATTTAAAATCGAATCTATTGTGCTAAAATCTAAGATAACTTGCTCTAGTTCTCGCCAAAACCACACCTACAAACGCTGTGTGGCTAGTGCGAAGGGGCCCTAATAGACATTAGCTCTTTTTAAATACATTATACATATCCACTAATATGTATAATCTCCTTATTGTGTGGCACAAAGGATTTAAAAGACACAGTTTCAAGACTATTTAATTAACAATGTTCCCAATATTATATGTGCATTTTAAAATTTAATGCAGGGTTTGGCAACTTGCTATGTCTCATCTCGCATGCCTTCTCTCTCTCTCTGCCACCAGTGCCTACACCCAGAAGGAAGAGAGAGAGAGGCCAAGATCAGGGCTGGAGAAGCAGCTGTAAAAGATCTTGGTTGCTCTCTTTCCTTCCAGCATGTGGGCTGGGGGATGTAGGAACAAAAACAAGCCCATGAGGGTCCAGGAGGCAGGGGTGGCGGGGGATAAGGGAGGGACTAGAGCAAGGTGCCACACAGGAGATGTCAACTGCTTTCTCATCCTTCCAATGTGTGGGCTTGTGGGGGGGGGGGGGGGGGGGGGGGGGGGGTGATGTAAAGGACGACAGCAGATAAGATCTTAGTGTGGCATCTTGATCTGCCACCCCACGGTCGGCGGGTCTTTCTTCGCTCAAGGTTGCCACTGCCAACCCACCTGCATAGACATCCAAAAGGGCTGAGACTTCTGCCATAAATGAAGACACATAAATGACTTAGAAATAAACACAAATATTGAATTGATAATATGTCTATATAATGGACCATACCTTTCACCTGAAATTAAGCTAAATGCACTGAGAATATACTCAGTCCTTTGCAAGAGGTGCACTTTCTGCTAGAGGTTCATAATTGCTGAAAGCCATGGTGATGTCATTTGTTCTATGACATCTAAGGATAAGGAGGCTGTCACTAAATAAAAAAATATAGAATGGAAAGGTTCTTTTTTTTCTTGGCACTAGTCCCATTTGTATACATAACAGGAAGTATGAAGAAATCATTTTAAGTAAGGGAAATTTCATGCAATTTTCATTGAAACAGGTTCTTCAGTGAATGATCCTCTTATTTGTGTTGTGTTGGCAATGCCCTTACTTAAAGTAAGATTTGACATGTCTTAAAACATTAACAAGATAATGTATTGATTATGTATAATATAATCGTCTTTTTATCTGTGCCATCACATGGACAACATATGGAACACAACTCTTTTTTGCATGGCAATATCTTATTGTCTAAATCCATACCACTTATATCACCTCCCAGATAAGCAATTGTCTGAGCATGTGAAATCAGTGAACAAATGTATATACTATGCATTCTGATTGGCTATGATGATCCTAAATCATGAAAAATGCTTCAGCTTTCTTTTATATCATCCTTCAGATTAACCTGCACATTGTCAAGCAATTTCATTTTCCATTTTTATCATTCCTTATTTCACCCACAAAGCAATTTCTGCGCTGCTCTTTGAGAGCTCCCATTGAAATGGTGGCGTTCCGCTGAAGTGGCAATTAAACAGTATATAAAAACCTGTAATCATGAAACATCAGGAGCTGACCTGGTTTAAACGTGCAGCATCTGGCTCTAGAAAACTAGCCTCGCAGCCATCTCCCGAGGTGCTAACATTGTTTTATGGGCTAATACTTTATTTTAAGTGCCCCATCATTACCAAAGTAATTTTGCATTCATGGCAAGCTCCTCTGTTTTAATGAAGTTACTTGGTATGCATAGTTGTAATGCAGATGCATTTGTACGCTTGATCCTGTCATTTGCCATGAGGTAATAGAATACTGAGGTGAGCTAATTAATATGGCACCCTTTTATTGCTGAAACGCATAATGCTCCGTCTAAGAGGAGAGGGTGAAATAAGGCTAGCAGGTGAGAATTAGGTGACATCCAGTTAATGGTGGCTTCAAATGTTTAACCAACCTATGTTAAGTGTGTTTGCTCTGTATTGTTAAGTACAATGAATGCTGTCTCTAAAATATCCAAAATAAAAAGATATTTATTATGCTAAATAGTTTGTGTAATAAAAGAATGGAATATATGATGAATATTGCCTTAACAAAAAGAAAGTTAGAAGGTACAAAGTGCAGACATTTAAAGGTACCTACATCCACTCTCATTTACTTTTGCAACAGCCAAACCAGTTTATCCTGCATGGCTAACGTTTTGTCACTTTCTGGCAGTGGTTGAGCTTATCTACCTCATACACATTCATATTGGCCAGCAACAAACAAAGTAGGGAATGAAGTATGGGGCTCATGGCAAGAAAATATATGGGAAACAGAAAATAAGTAGTGAGGTCTGGATAGCATGGTGGAATATCATTGAGGGGTGGTAGCGGTGAGGGGTTGTCTAGTTAAGATGATGAAGGAGCAGGAGAGGAATTTTGAAAATAAGTGTAAATGAAGCATGTTTATGTATTTGTAAGGATGAATGGACATATTTTGATCAATGAATAGGAATTTTGAAAAATGAAAAAGAAAGATAATTACAGATCATATTGGCCAACAAGACAGTCTAGTGCACTAATCCCTGGTGGTGCACAAATAAAAATGTGTGGGTAGTTGGGGGCAAGCAAGATAGGAACTTTTTAAACTTTGTTCCTGAGATGGACTAGTTTTTAGGAATGGTGCATCTAACTATATTTGTACTTATGTATCTCTTCTTACCTCTTACAGTCTACCACAGCATAACTTTTTGGTAAAGGGTTAATTTTTCTTGCAGAGCCTAATCTTATGTGTTTCTTTCCATTGTTATCCATTTGCACTATAATGTAGCTTCTTGAATGACAGTAAGACATATGACTTACAAACTGTACTTCTTTGTCTTTTCAGATTGATACATTGGCAGCTGAGTACCCAGCTATTACCAACTACCTCTACCTCACTTACAATGGACAGGTACTGTACTAATATTCATTTTAAGCTATGCGTGTTGTTTTAAATTATTATTTTCTTGCTATTGTGTTAACAGATGGCATTTTTATTAATGCGCAGACCTTTGCAGCATTGCATTCCTTAAATTTGTGTATGATGCTATACTGGGATGCTGTAACTACTCCCAGTATGTGTCTTTGAGGGATCACTATACAGGTGAGGCCAATGTCAAGTGGAGTAAATGGATGTATGAAAGGAGCATGGTTAGATGATGTTAATACAGACTAGTAATGGGCTGATGGGTGTGAGTTGTCTTGTGAGAGTGACATCAATTATGAGTTATATTTAATTATTCTGCATAGGGTAGTAAGTTAAAAAGTATTACATGTAAAGCTGTCATTTGGGGGGAAGTATTAAAAGCCCATTTTCGATTTTGTGTTTAGGGCATACATTTAATAAATGTATATTTCTCATTTTCACTGTCATTTCATAAGACATCTGCTGACTTAAAATGTCCATTTCTGTGCAGGAATATAAAAACAGAAAGGAACTTGTTCCTGATTGGATGTGTGTGTCACATCACTATGGTAGCTAATCCCCAACCTGCTTGTTCTGGGGTAGATTTGGTATTCTTTGAAGGGTCTTTAAAGTCCATAAACGTTTTCTTAACATTTTCCTATGGAGTTGTTATATATCAAGGAAGAGGTTCAAGATTAGTCCTGATTCAGGGCACCTCAATCAAATATTATACCAGATAAATCAGGTATTGCTTTAAATCCTCGAAATTCTTTCCTCATGTTCTGTTCAAGGAAAAATGTCACACTGAAGGGTAGCCATTATACTTTTGGGCTGAAGATTTACAAACGTAATGGAATCATAAGTTTTGATGACACTACGAAATATACTGAGCAGCATCCAGTAATGATTTTTATGATCCATTTCTCTTCACAATGGTTAATACATCTTCTCATTTCTCTTCCAGGAGCATGATATAAAGTTTGATGACCATGGAATGATGGTTCTAGGTTGTGGGCCGTATCATATAGGTATTGTCTGAGTCCAGTTATCTTCACATTTTATATACAACAAAAAAAGTTTATAAAGAAAAACTGCAATAGGAGATGTTTACTGTAATCTGAAGAAGACAAAAAGTTTAGAAAAGTATTGAAAAAGCTGTTTTATGTTCTCTCTTTTATTATCTAAATTTTATACTGACCTAAATAGATGAGTCTAAATTTGACCAAAAATAACAAGGACAGTATTATCCAATCATGTCTTAAGCTGGGCATACCAACTCGATTTCCTAATAGATATGTGCACAGTCGAGCATCATGCACAATCACAGAGCTTTGCGCACAAATCTATAAAAATTTGAGCCATCCAGCCTTCCTTCAAGAGGGATAGATTGAGCTTGGTCTAAAAGGGTTCCAACATGTTGGAAAACCCTGTTCAATTTCCATTACTTTGGATGGGGAGCGAGAGTCCCCATCCAAAGTATCGGATGGTCTAGCAGCCACAGGTCTGGCCAGCTTATCCATAGCGCAATGACGAGCTTCCTCTGACTTTCTTGATCTGGAAGAATCTTGATCCACGCTTTGATTTTTCCATTCAATCAACTTAAAAAACTTTTGAAAATCCATTTTAAGAAAAGGAATTTATATGCTTTAAATCAATCACATTATGTGGTGGTAAAAACAAGCCAAATGTAATACAATTGTCTTTAATATGATCGTATTTTAAATCGATCAAATGAAAAATAAAACTGTGTATGCCCAGCCTTAAGGCCCCCAAACACCTTACAGTCTTACCATACAATTTCTGTACAATCCACTTCTGTTTTATCAAAACCATGTAATATGAGGATCTTTCTAAACCTTCCAGTCACTGTGTATTTTATCAGGGAGGACACTATACTACTACTACTTTTGGAAGATCTAAAGGAAATTGTATGAAGTGCTTTAAATGTGTATGGGGGGGACTAACTTACCAACACCTGTCTTATGTAGAAATGAGAGAACAAGTTACTAAAATTGAATTAATGTTACTAGGGTTCTCATTTAATGCAGTCACTCTCAATCCCCCTATAAACCTTGAGACCACACCATACAATTTTCTTTAGATCTACCAACAACTATGTAGTGCCCGGTCCTCCCTGATAGGATACATAGTGATTGGAAGGTTTAGAAAGGTCCCCATATTACATGTTTTTGGTAGACCAAAAGTTGATTGTACAGAAATTGTATGGTAAGATTGTAAGGTGTATGGGGGCCTGAGTAAGATGAAGTGGTGTTTGTGTTAGCAGGAAAGACACAGACCACTCAAAGACAAAATGTAAGAACAGCGTCAAACTGTTTATAAAGTGTATCCTTTTGTACAACTACACTATGATAGCTCTTCTTTAGCCTGTAGTCCACTGCTCCATCCTAGGTATGGCTTTAGCTTGTGATCGTTATGTGGACTGTATGTCTTTCTAAAATTAATATAGTTATGTGCAAAGCAACATTAGATTTCTTGCTCCTAAGTATGTCTGTGTACTCTACCTTAAATGCTTAATCGGTATCCTAAGACATGAATTGGATTACCAAATAGAATGCCTTCCATATTGCACAAGGCTGATCAGTTTGCTCTCCTTAAGATATTATAACTTCCAAAGATAATTGTGTCAGTTCCTAGATTCTTTAATGAGACACATTTTCAACACTGGTGAGAAGCAGAAATGACATCTGGCCAAACACGCCGCCTATTTCCCTTCTAGTATAGGACAGACAGTTGGTGAAGCCATTTGTTCCGATTAACACTTTCACTTGAAGTGACTTAACTGTTGCTATTTGATGGGAAACAAATGTTGGATCTAAAATGACAGACAAAATCCAAGAGTCTTTACATTTTTAACTGTTACAAAACAAGTAAGAAAGTAAAGAAAGGTTAGAATTTCTGTCAAATGTGTTATTATTTTAGGTTCAAGTCCACCTACAGTAAGGTGTTTAATATTCATGCAGGAAACAATAATTCCTGATCACCTCTAGCCTCTAGAGAATAATTGAGAACTTAAAGCGGACCTACCACTTGTTAGGTCTCTCTGCAGTATCAGCTTCAGCTCAGCTTATACTGCAAAGATCCCCGACTAAAAAACCCCCAAACAATTTCTGACAGCAGGAGCGGTGTCTTTTTAGAGACAGCCCCTCCCACTGTGTTACTTCTCGCCTAGGCAGGACGTAACAAGCTGCAGTGTCTGAGTTCCATAAGCCGCTGTGAGTCCCATAAGCCGCTGTGTCTGAGTCTTACAGATGTGATGTCAGCGTCACGTCTGTGAGACTTTGTGAAGAGAGGAGAGAAGCCTCTCTTCACACAGCTATATGGATCGAGCAAACTGCCCCCCCCTTCTCCCTTTCACAGGGAGCTGCAGAGAAGTCTCTGTCTGTGTAGGAGTGCGGGGGAGAAAGGGGGGGTTGTTGTCAGCTGCTGCCCGGAGAAGAATCGACCAGGAAGTGGCTTCTCTGCCCTTATTCAACATGCAGCCATCAGATAAAACATGAAGAAGGTAAGTCATTCTATTTGTCTTTGTGTAGCAGTTTTTTTAGGTAAGTTATGTGCTTATTTCATGTTTGTGTGTGTTTTATTTTTAGTTTAAGCTTTAGCTTTAAGAAACAGTACTTCCAAACCTACAACGGAATTTTAGTATAGCCAAAGGGGTGAACTTTTAGGTGTGTGTGTTTTATAATTATCTGTCACAAACCAACACCATGCAGCAGAATGCTTTGAGTAAAAACGTGTTTTTATAAAACAAATCTTTTGTATTTCTTTATGATACAGGCAGCAGTGTAGAGTTTGATTGGTGTGCAGTTTCCAGCATCCGCACACTGCGTCAGCTTGGCAAGAAAACTGTGGTGGTGAACTGCAACCCAGAGACTGTCAGCACAGACTTTGATGAGTGCGACAAACTTTACTTTGAAGAGCTGTCACAGGAAAGAATCATGGATGTGTATCAGCAGGAGGTGAGTGACACACATCCCAATTTTTTTAGATTGTTTGATGAAATAAGTGCAGCAGTACAACCATCCTAGGAATATCCTACACACTAGAACAATTTGATGCAGTATTTATTTTGTGAGATGCTTTACAGACCAGGAAAGATGCTCAACTAAAAACAAGAGCACCTTCTGATGTAGGTAAGGTAGGTACGTTTTTTTTAATCTAAAGTATCAAAAGCGTGTTAATTAGTGGGGTGGGTATACAGGGTATATCAGTACCATTATCTTGTAGAGTGGGAAGGTGGTCTGGGAACTTTTTATTTAGTCACCATGTGAGTAAAGGGTTAACTGTATTTAACCCCCCTGGTATTCCTGACATGTTAGTATAGCCTGGGTCCATTCGGCGGGGATCGGAGCCCCTGGCAGCGCAAACTTACCAGTCCACGCTGCTCCGGTGGCTCGGATCTAATGAACAGGCTTCTGCATGGAAGCCGATCCCTTCCCCAGTGACGTAATGACGTCACATCGGGGCAGCGGTGGAAGATTTTAAAAGATCGCACAAGAAAACAGTTTTCAATGGGGAAAACTGTTTTCAGTGTAATTCCCCAGATGAGCCCCTTTCAAGTTAACCCTCTCTCCCCTGATGTGATTTCACCAGGTCCATCACACCAGGGGAGAGAGGGTGCAAAAGGATATTGTACTGGTAAAAAAACAGAACACAAAACACATTTCCAATTGTATGAACAAAAATTTTTTGGGGATACATAATTGTTTGTTTCAAACATTATTATATTCTGGATGTCTACTTGACCCTTGTACGGACATATTTTGGTAAATTTAAGGCCTACAAAAAAACAAAACAGTTCCATCAAAGTCTATGGTGCGTTTTGGTACAGAAATCTGGACCTCACAAGAATGCTAGAGAGGTTAATTGAAACTGACAGGAAGTGTACTGTGGCTGTTGCTGGGCAGGACAGATGTGTGGAGAATTGCTGAATAATCTGAAACCTGTTGATTATGTAATGATGGTGAGCCATTTGGGAGTGGTGAGCCTGGAAGTAGAGGAGATATAAGGCTAAACAGTGGGAGGAGCTGTGGTCTTCACCTGGAGGAGAGAGTAGAGCTGTAGATAGAGACTTCACCCTTGTTCCCTAGCTGGGGGCAAGGGCATCCCTAGCCAGAGGGACATCTGGGAGAGAAGGCTAGGACACAGATTGGTACTGGCAGTGGCTGTTCCCAGATGACTCCCATGGAGAGGTGTGGAGTGTAACTGGCACTGTGAATACAATAAAGAGTACCGTATCTACACCAAGCCAAAGTGTACTGGACCCTTATTGTGGAATATGAGCAAGGACCTGCAGTAGAAAGCACACCCCTGCTACTGGTGAGAGACTGTGTTACAGGTCTGGCTGCAAAGCAATACTTTGGCTGTCTCTAGCTGCCCCTTTTGAATGGAAGGGGGGTGTATGCTGTGATGGTGGACCTAAGCGTCTGGCCGCAAGGTGACAGTAAGTGAACTATTCCTAGTTCCTAGATTATGTAGGGAGCAATGAACAATCAACATATTTTGTGGTAAGTGTTATTATCATACAAAACATATAGTATTGTGGTGATCATATGCAATGTAATCTACTGGCATTTTAATGGTGACTATTGCAAATTAAATATAAAGCAACCTAATTTCCTGAGACACTTGGCACCTTAAACCAAAAAATAACCTATTTAAATGAATCTGTGTATTGAAATTACGGTAATTTTAAACTAGTTCAATCCGCTATATATCTGGTCCCTTGAAACAACCTATTGGGTTTTTTTTAATAAATTTTGTATAAATTGATAAAAATAAGATAGTTTATGGTATGAATATATGATTGTTTATTTAAATGTGCTAGAGTAATAGACTTTAATGACAAAAAAACTGACTGACTTGCCTGTTATTTCCTTTGGAACAAAAGCCTTGAGGCCAGAGATACCAACTTTTAGAGCAGAACAAAATGACTGTATTTGTATATGTTGTCACTAGCATTCTTTATTTTAATCTAGTTAAAGTAGATCAAATTTGTCATCTGGATGTGGTCCCCTACAGCTGAATTTTGCCCCATTGCTAACTTGCCATGTTTTGCTCTGAACCAATGTGTGTGGGCAGCCATCTTAGTTGAGGGAGCAGATCACAGAGCAGATCATTTTTATAGCTTCAACTCTATAGGTCTTGTGCCTAAGCTTCTGAGCCAGGAATTGTTCTCCAAAATGTTGCAATATTTACTTTAAAGTCCATTTTATAAGTTATCTACACCATTACATCAATGGAAATCTACTCGTTTAATACCTACCCTTCCTTTACTTAATATTTCAAATTTCCAAAGGATCTCTGGAAATGTGTGTTAGTTTCAGACCCTGAAGGTCTAGGCACAGCATTCATTATTTACATCATAAATGATAGGGCGTTGTGCACTGATCTCCAGGATTTAGATTTTTCTGTGTTGAATATCAGTATAAATAACACATGACCATTCTATCTCTTACCAGCAATGTGATGGATGCATCATCTCTGTTGGGGGACAGATCCCCAACAACTTGGCTGTTCCACTATACAAGAATGGGGTGAAGATCATGGGTACAAGTCCCCTGCAGATCGATCGTGCAGAAGATCGCTCCATATTCTCAGCTGTCCTGGATGAGCTTCAAGTCGCCCAGGCTCCATGGAAAGCTGTTAATTCCTTGGTAAGATTAAAATCTCTGTTATAATTTTCCATGAAACCTTACGCTTTATGTTAAGAGTACACATTTACAATTAATCTATGTTTTCTTCCCTTTATAGGATGATGCTTTTCAGTTTACAAAGACTGTTGGCTACCCATGCTTGCTGCGTCCCTCCTATGTGCTCAGGTAATTCACAAAGTGCAGTTTCTGTCTCTTAAATATTATGTTGCTGTCAGCAACACAGTCACCTCTATGACGTTCTAGACCACCACCTACTGGATATTCTACTTTCCTTTTTTTCTGGGGTGGAATAACAGATTTTGGTTATATATAGCCTAGACTAAATCTTTGACCTTCTAGTTGTGGGTTTTGAGTGAAATAATGCACAAAGTCTTTCATTCTCTTCACCCAGGCTTAATATTTCTTATGTGGCTATAACTTTTTTATATAATACCTAAATTATACCGTTAGTAGGACTATAGGGGGCAGTGCAAAACAGACAGGTCAATGGTGTTGGCATCTCCCACCAGCCATGATCTGTCTGAATTGTAGATTATACATCAACAACACATATAAAAAACACACAGAAAATAGGTAGGGCACTGATGCTGTTTGGACGCCTATTATAAAAGCTGTTCTCTGCAGCTCCAAATTTATATATTTTTAACATAATTTAGTTGCTCATGATACATTGTGTAATTGTGTTCCTGTATGTTACCATAGTGGCTCAGCCATGAATGTTGTATATGGAGATGAAGAACTGAAGACTTTCCTAGCTGAAGCCACACGTGTCTCACAGGTAAGGAGGATCATTCATGTCTGAGATTATTGTGTCAACCTGTCAGCCCTGAAACATAAAGGTAGGAAATATGATATGGCTGATTCCGCAATATAATATGGCTGAATCTGCAAAATTATCTCTAGAACTATTTCCTTGATTTGTGGGTATGGATATTTGTGGGTAATGGATATTTAAAATGGTTGGAACATGGTTGTTTCCCCTTTATGTGACTACACTAGCCTAAGAATGTATGTACAAATATGCTTTCCTTATCCACCAATGGCACTACACTATCAATGCTACCCCGCCTCTGCAGTATCTCGGTTTATAGCTGGACTTATGATCTAGCTGTTTTGCTCATATGCAGTATGCACAATGGACAGTCGTTACAAATATCCTTCACCTGGCTACTGGATATTGGCTTAATCCTAGTTTCTAGTTTTCACATTCTTCATAGACAAGTATGTTTTTTGCTCGATATTATGTGCAGCTTCACACATTTTTTAGTACTCAAATACTAAGCAATTTTGGTATAAAACACGCTAAAAAATATACGTAATCTCTGCATACAATGAATCTGCTAGTTCTCAGACTCAGCTCTGCTGGTGATTTGGAAATCTCTGATCTGCATTGCCTTGAGATAAACATACAAGTTGTTTTCTGAACTTGCACAGACTATCCACCCATCCCCTTTTAATGCTTGTATTCTTAAATATATGTATTGAAGCAGATACAAAAAATGCAGTTCTGCAAATAAAATAAATGTATATATATGAGCTGTTATTTTTTCCATCGGTCAACTACAGTTGATCATGCAGCTGGAACAACTAAGAAAATATATAAAGTAACATTTACATTCATGTTGTCTCTAAGAACCAATAGAATATTCAATATAATTCCTAATACTTCCTAACAAAAAACATAAAAAATACACAACTGACTGGTAACCATAGACTGATCCAGTTTCCAGACACTTAACTTCATGTGACTGAATTGATAGAAATTTTTTAATAATACATTTATAGTTTCATAAAATAGGCGACATAGATCAGCTAGATTTACATTGCTGCACTGATTCTTCTCTTATATCTAAAACATTTGTCCCGGGTGAAAATCTTGTGAACAGGTATTCTTCAAAATTATTTTCTGCACTGATTCGCCTATTGACAAACTGCTTGTGAGGCCTATTTTATTGCTCATATTTAGGCACCTTCTCATCTACTCCCTCTTCTCTCCCTACAATAAAATAATCTGCCTAGCACAGTTTCAAGCATCCTGCCTGAAACAGTCACTAACATAAGTTTCAGGCACCAATAATGTGTTCTCAGCCTAATACAGTAGCAAGGTAAACCATCTAGATCTTTATCTTTATAACAAATTCAGAAATAAATACACCAGAGGTCAAATATAATTTTAACATCTGTTATTTGCACTTGCTAAGTGGAAATAATATGTTTATTATCTGTCTTGTCCCTGCGGCTTTATTGCTACATAATCTCCACCTTGAACCACTACTGATGAATACCAGCAATGTGTTTTCTATGTAAATGTTATATATTGACATATCTAGCTAAAAGTGGTGTCATACATAATTCATGATTAACTGGCAGCAAAATGTTCGTACTATGCCAACTCTCAGGGTAATGTTCCTTGTTTTCATATTAGTGTCTCTTTTAGGCTTGGGTGGGGGATTTATGTATATCCTGCAGGGCTTCTCTTCACAAGATAAAAGCATTTGCTTCTGCATTTAAAGACTTTCAAGGTGATAAGACAATAAGCAGTATTTACGAGGAACATGGGTTTGATCTGTGACAGAGTGATGTTGAGTGATACATTTTTACAACTACAGTAATTCAATATCAAGATCAACTGTTGCAGCAACTATACCAGAAAAGTCATTTTTTTCCATCTGGTTGCACCCACAACAAGTGCCTTACCACTTATTTTCAGCCATATGGGCTTTAAAAATAGTTTGTAGCAGAAGGGTTAGATGTTGTAATCAAGCTGTGTCTATTTTGTCACTCAGGCTGCAGACTGACTGGGTTTGCTTATCATTTTGACAGGAGCATCCTGTTGTGATCACCAAGTTTATCGAAGGTGCCAGAGAAGTGGAGATGGATGCAGTTGCCAAGGAAGGCCGTGTATGTATTGTCTTCATATCAGTTTGTAAATTAGTAATATGTGATAGGACTCTTTATACTTTACATAATAGGATTTAAGAAGTATGTTGTCTTCTTCCAATTTAGGCCTTAAGGCTAGCCATACACGGGTCGACTTTTGCATGATCGATCTTAGATTTGAAAGTGTTGTGCAATTTTTCGATTGTTCACCATGGATCGATCGTACCACCACATAGTGTGATCGAGTTAAAGATGGTTGATTCATGATTGTACTATGGAGTGCATGCATAGAATGATCGTAATTACAATCATAATCAAATTGATCAAAATACCTAGAAAAATATTTGTACTATTAAATATAATAGATATTTGTACTATTGTGCAATATTACCAACATGTCTGATCACTTTTCAATAATTTTTTGTTTGATTTCAATCACTTTTGGTCAAACGTACCAGGTGTGCAGGAATAATTTCCGTAAAATCTACTTAAAAATCGTTCATTTTAAGTCGACCAGGCACAAATATCGAACCATATATGGCCACCTTAAGTCAGGTTAGATCTAAGTGTGCCTGTTGAATCATTACTATATATGCATTGTGTAAATCAAATTTCATAGGATTGATTGAATATTGATTTAGCATTCTACCAGTAATTTAAATGTTCTAAACGTGTATAAAGGTAACCTTTGTACCTTAGAAATCGGCACTTATGCAAGCAAGCCAATTTTGGACCTTGCCAGCAAAAGGAGTAAACAGCAGGCAGTGTCCCAATAGGCTTGGAGGTAACAACAGTGGTACTGCTCCTTATAGCTACCAACCAATGATAATTCTGGCTACTGTAAAATTAGCAGATTGAAAACCGCAGAAGTATAAACAGTGCTCCTATTGCCTAGTAGTTGATACACAATTCAGAAATAAAGAACACAACTAAAACTAAAAAGGTTAGCCTATGTAGCTCATGGGCCATATTTAATAAATAGGATGGCAAGAATATATTCATTTAAACGAACACATTGTTTGTTAGCTATTAGTATGTTGGATGACCTAAAGGCTTTTTACATTTGGAAAATCTACATCTACTTGGAAGATATTCTAAACAGTTTTTGTCTGGAGTTAATGGAAATATGCTGCTATTGAAAATAGTACATATTTTGCATATATGTATATATAGCATATAAGGCATATAAAGCCTCCCATACACAAATAGATCCGTGGGTGATTTTGCAGCTGATTGATCCCCATCCAATGTGGAACACAAATGGTGTGCTCCGATTCTCTGAACTACCGGGCGTTCGGGGATCGCCCATGTATCTATGCATGTATGGGTGGCTTAACTTTAATTTGCCAGCATCAACTCAAATTTTCTTTTGCTATCTCTATCTAATGTTTTTATTCATCTACAGACAATAAAAAGACTTGACAGTGTAATGGCTGTAATTCATCATGACATTCTTAGGTCAACTGGTGCAAATGAAGAATAAATCTCTTAACCTGATTATTAGGTAAAGCATTTCTATGTGTTCTTTCACCTCACAGGTCGTCTCCCATGCTATTTCTGAGCACGTTGAGGATGCTGGAGTTCATTCTGGAGATGCCACCCTCATGATCCCCACACAGTCAATCAGCCAGGGAGCGCTAGAGAAAGTAAGGCTTGATCATATGTATTAAAGTACTATTGTAAGAAAAATAAATGGGAATTACTGTACTAACAAAACAATTATCCTACTCTTATAATGAATGGGGTAAAGAACCAAAAATACATATTTTCATGCAGTTTTTCCAAGTTTACAATATATAAAGAATAAACAGAAACAGAAATGTAAATGTTAAATTTCTCTGACCAAGTGGCACCTCCTTTTTAACTGCATTAAACCACTACAAACTGCTTTAACAATGCATTTACGTCCCATTGACACCTTTCTGTCCTATATTTGGCAACATGTGCTATTGCTTATGTCCACGAAGAGCATTTTATATCCAATGAACCAGGTCACATAACAATGCATGAAAATGGAAGTTCATTTACCTAAACCACATAGGTGGAAACTGAGCCTACAGCTCTAGTGTAAATAAAAGCCTGTAGCTATTTAAGTACCTTTAACTCAAACTAACTACTATGGAAAATTAATGCACTACACACTAGGGCCACTAGGATTCTTAGAGCAAAACTTTAGCAACCAAAAGCCTGCAAAGGAGAACAATAAATATACTCTAAATGTATCCGAGAGACACTAGGCAAACCTTTCTCTTTAGCACAAGAGGCTCCTCAAGGGAAATAACCACCCCCTTGGGCACATTCAGTTCACTAAGTCTCTGTACTGTTCAATATTAAAACACTCACAAATGCTCTGCTCCTCACTTCTGGTCCCTCCAGAGAAATCATAATGGAAAGTCCTCATCATCTTGTAATTTAATACAATTATTCTGTTTTCTAATAGAATTTGAGATGGTAAAAACACATCAGTTGATGTCCCTTTTAGACAGATTACCTTTCATTTTCTGTACTGGAAATGCAACAGGATATCTTATTTACCTCACTTCCTATTCTGCACAGCAACTCTAAAATTTCGAATTTCAAAATCACTTTCTTGAAGACTGGCTGGATCCCAATAAAGTAAAGCAGAGATATCAGAGAGTAATTCAAAATTGAAAGGACATCTTAAGGTAGCCATTCCCAGCTTTATCCTACCATACTATAGGGATTTCCATTGTAAAGCTGAAGGGTCACCTTACCTACATGGTCATTATTCCGTTTTTAGTAACCTCAGTGTCTTACGATGGTAAGGTGCCAATACAAGCGTAGATCAACACAAGATTGATGACCCATTTGAGGGAGGCTGACCATCGATTTAATTTATGCTCACACTTTGCTCGATTTCCATTCATTCCTTTGGATGGGGAACCTTGATTTATGGACATGTCCGTTACCCGTTTGACCGGCCTATCATCAACTAATCCCACTTAAAGACAGGGATGTTAGATAGCTGCTCGAATCGGCCATCGATCGTCATGTGTATGGCCAGCTTTATGGAGCATTCACACAGGCGGTTTTTGGGATACTGACAAGTGCCGAAAAGTGCCTGCCCATCCTTGTGTTCGGGTGCTTGCAATTGAAATGTAATGTCTCCAGACTCCTGTGGGATTCTCCCCTTCATTATTAGTCTGAGGCTCCACTACGTTCTGCCGAAAATTTGGCAAAACGTAGTGTGCAAAGTGTACAAGTCATACTCATTTTAAATATAGTGGAACCTCAGCCTTGCTCAGAAAAAAAATTTAACTGAAATGAAAAAATTTAAGAGTAAGGGATGCATACAGTAAACCTGGTTTTTAATTAGTGAATAATACACAGTTGTTATTTATATTCTGCATCTTTAATGCAAAAAAAGAAAATAAATAACTCCTATTTGCCAAGATAAAATTGATGGTGGATTACATTTCATTCAAGAATATGACTTTTGTGTCCCCAAAGACAGCTTTGTAAATTATGGATTCTGGGAAAGGTGTTAATCTGCTTTCTAAGGTCATGAGTCTGCTTTTCAATCAGCAAAACCTTTTAAAAATGTAATGTATAGGACAAAGAAGATTATAACTCTGGAACTCTGTGTTTGCCTTACATAACTAAATAGTCTCTCCAAAAAGTATTGAATGTGCTTCTCTAACACTAATGTCATTCCTGTAATTTGCAGGTGAAAATTGCTACCAAGAAAATTGCAAACGCTTTTGCTATTTCTGGGCCCTTCAATGTGCAGTTCCTTGTTAGAGGAAATGATGTTCTGGTAGGTGAACATGTGACATTCAAGCAACTAACTCACTTGCTTACTTACTTGGTCAACACAACCTACTAAAAGTTTCAGTCAACGTCTGAAATTTGAAAGATTGTTTTGTGGGTAAAAAAAAAACCGTTAAGCTTGATAAATTATGTCAGATAATGTCATTTCAACTTGCGCCTTCCTGCAGTAATTATCACAATGGTCCAGTAACCCTCCAATGCTCCCCATTCTACCTAATTTGCAACTGGGGGTTGCAGACCCAACCAACCATATGAACTTAGCCTTAAACGGTTAAGGCCCCCCCACACGTATCGATAAGGGTCCGACAGGTGAGCGGTGAAGTGCAGCGTGATGAATATCACTTAAACAATTTAGAAAAAAACAGTTTGCTAAAATGTTTTTGAAAACATCCATGGTCCATGGCAGCCGCTTCACAGAGAGACAGAGAGGTACTTTTTAATGGAGGGCATTCATTGGTTATCCCTAAAAATACATACATGTCATTAAACTGAGCCATTCATACGTTGATAGATATTAGTTTTTGAACTCAGGGTGAACAGAAGAGATTGCACATTCCAGCAGCACAGTATATAATAGGTGGAATAAGCTATAAGATTGCAGATGATATAAGACATAGAGGTCACTTGACCGCTGTTCCATCATAAATATTTTAAATTGTGGAAGACAAGACAGTGGAATTGCAGTCTGGAAAAAAACCTACGATAAAACTTGACTTCCAACTCCCTGATATCTGATAGCTATCTTACCTATGTTAAATCCATAATGCAGGATGCATTTTGGCTACACTTGCACGTGTGCTTCTATTTACTTTCACTGGAAAGGCAAGTGCAGCCAAAAACTCAAAAATCTAAATTGTACTTCATGTGTTTAGTAGTGCAGTTTGACAGCTCTTACTGTTCTAACTTATACATGAACTACAGTAAGAGTTCTTGCTGTTCCTAAATAAACATTGGAACTAAACTAAGATCGGTTGGGAGGGGGTGCCCCCATTTTACTCCTAGGGTAGAAATGACAACAAAAAAACAACTACAGCCATTTGTTTTTTTAGGGGGTTTCATTTTGCTCAAAAAACACAGCTGTCAGTGTGACAGCTGCAACCCAGTTTTTGGCCTCCCCCCCCCCCCCCCCCCCCCCCCCCCCCCCCCCCCCCAGCCTCAGTCCTGCTAGTTCCTGCCGCATCTCATAACTGAGCATCCCTTTAGTCATGGCGAGAGATTCATGCTTGTAATGTGTCTGGGGCTGAACCAAGATAAATTACACACTTGAGCTAAATAGTATGGGGCATACTATTATAACATCATAACATACACATATACTGACACCACTGACTAGGTGTTCTCATTAGGATGTAATATGTTTTCTCAGTTGCTGAATTTAATGGAAATAAATAGATATGGTTCAGCTGCTAAAACTATTAGAAATGGGAAGAAAATCATATGAGTTACAAAGCACTCTCATTTTGTAGGATTTTTCTTCCCCCTACGTCTGGCACTGCATGCAGAAAGCTGTATGTGACGGCCTGCACATTGCCAGCATCTATGCGTTCTGTCAGCAGACTATTGATCTGTCAGTCATTATTCTGAGAATAACATGACAAGGCATTGATAAGAAAAGCTCCCCTATCAGACAAGATAATACAGTAATACCCGGGTGCTGTCACAAAGGGAATGTGTCACCTGTCAGGATGTGCTCGGTGTTAGACACAGATCAGAACACCATAGGTGCTGGTCTGTCTTGTGTAGCAGATTCTCCATCAAGGTGCAATTTGTCACATGGATTTAAAAGTATGTTCATGGCCTTTCTTGCAGCATTAGAAAATGCAGGTCTAAGCTTCCTTACAGTGTCCTTATCACCCTTGACACATTTATTGGCTCCATTTAATGGCTGGGGGAAGTTTGTCTTTAAAGGGGACATGTCTATCCTCTCTTCAGCTATCCAATCAGCAGAAACCATGAGCTTTGGCAATTTTAGATTTACAGTCGGACCTCTGTAATGAGACCATTGCTTCCCCACAAAGGTGACACTTAGCAGCTGCTCTCAGTACACTGACTTTTGTATGAAGACTTGGTTTTGTACCGGGCATGTATCAAGCTACTGAACTGAACTAATTTCCACTGCACTGCTTTGTGGTGGTAATGCGCCTTAAATCCAAGACTTGTCAATGGCGCCATGTCCAAACAAACCCTAAGAAAGAGGTGAATTGTTACAAGTAGTCACTAAAAATCAGTGGGTTATCTGCAAACCTTTCTGTCAAATGCAATAAAGAATATGGAAGAATAAACATGAATGTACTCAGTATGATATATCTCGGTTCAATTACCCTCTGCATTTTAGGCTGTTGAGATATAAAACATTTTAAGAACTAATGCCAACCACAGCACAGTGGATGGACAGAAAATTGTACTTGTTTTCACTTACTTTCACCACAAAGATTAAAAAAAAACCTGAAATGATTTCTGTTTTTCAGTTTTAAGAAACTTCTTTTACTACGCTGATAATTTATTTCAGTCAGTACTGAACACTGTAATTACTATCTGAAGTAGCAGCTGTAGCTCCAATAAAGTATAAGTACCATTTTGTATGGAATAGGAAGGACATTCTAGATGATTGTGATAGAATTTGGTGTGATGACATATTTTTTTTCCTAGAAAATACTTTCCAGAGGGAGTAAAAAGACTTTTACCTTGTTGATCTTAAATACAGCTGTTCATTGCGCTTGAGGTCACGAAGCTCCCTATTAAAGTGTATGTCAGGGCAAACAAGAAAACATATTCAGTAAAGCTTTGCAGTTCATGCACCTTTTCCCTTGTTTTATCTCTTTACAAATGCTGCAATTACAGAAAAGTGACTATTGATGTGCCAGAAATTAAGAGCTCTTCTAACATTGAAATCCTGAGTAGTGCTGTCAGCCTTGCCTTAGAAACCCCTATCCCCAGCCGTTCCATACTATATGAATACATTGATTGCAGGCCCATGAACTATACATAGGGAGAGGGCTCTTAGAAGAAGTAGCTTTGGGGGGGTTTCATTATGTCAGTAAGAACCTCTAAAAGACATTTTGGCGACAATGTCTATTGATGAGAATTAAAAGCTTTTCTTTCTGAGGGACAAAGAAAAAGAATAATACTGGAACATCCTCACGTTTGGGAGAGGGCTGTTTGGGGTACATTTGTCTTTATAGAACCTAAAGGGTTTTCTGTGAACATTATTCTAAAGTAAATTTTTTCTTTTTTTTTGTAGGTAATTGAATGCAACCTGAGAGCGTCTCGGTCCTTCCCCTTTGTGTCTAAGACTTTGGGTCTTGATTTCATTGATGTGGCTACAAAGGTCATGATTGGAGAAAAGCTTGATGAGTCTTCCCTTCCAACATTAGAAAGACCCATTATTCCTGCTGATTATGTGGGCATTAAGGTAAGGTTCTGAATTGTTATGACAAATAAAAGAAACAGACCAGTTTGGTACCCTTTTAATTTCAACCAATTGTTTTATAGGCTCCCATGTTTTCCTGGCCACGCCTTAGAGGAGCTGATCCAGTTTTGAGGTGTGAGATGGCTTCCACTGGTGAGGTAAATTCATCTTCTCTTGAGTAGTTTACATTGTTGTCCAGTTGCCATACCTCACAGTTAGAGTAAAAAAGATTACTCAACTGCCTATTATGGCAAACTAGATTGGGTTATCTATAGACCACGTGTATAACAATGCAAGAAATTCTTTTGTTACATCTTGTTATTAAAATAAGTTACCATAACAACTATATTCAAATCACCTGTATCAGCTAAAATATTGAAACTAACTGCAAAAATTTTATCTATATAATAGTAAATACAATAAACACTGGTTTCATATATTTTCTAGATTTAAAATCATGCACAGGTTGAATTAATAATTGTTAAAAAAGTATTAAAAATTCATATTCATTCATTTAAATGATTGAACTTTGAACAACAATCCGTCTATTTTGCCTCTTGTCATTTTAAGAATACAATATAAGTTACCTAAAATTGGGGGTTTGTCCACTAGCTAGATGGACTTTCACTCCTTTTACTAGTTGTAAAAGACTTGACCCTTTAGTTTTATAATCTTTCCCCTTAAAAGCCATTTGATTTATCAATATGTTTTAGATGAAAGAAAAGTGTAGTCTCTGGTAGTAATTCCATGTGATAGACCTTTGAAAGATGAGGCATATTTAAATGCCAATCCTTCTGAGGATTAATAATTATATTAATACATAGACGCATCTTTAGAAATTTTGTCAGTATATGAGCATGGAAATATATAGTTATTGAGAAAATACACAGAAGTTCATCTAAAAAACACTGGTAAACAATATGTCCACATTTTGGAAATTCTTACAGTATATAAGCAACACAAACGGGTTGCATAGGAGAATTTGTCCACACAAAATGAGGATTTGTTATATGCAAGCTACAGTGGGGTAGTTGAGGCAATATGTGAAAAAGGAAAATGGGTATTCCAGATAACATATATACATGTATATAAATATGCATGTACTAACAAGCAATTAACACCATACACGAGTAACAGATATGCAGTGGCAGCAACACCCTGGCAAAAAAGGGCAAGGTCAATACCTGTAATCTATTACGGTATTATCATTGGTGCACAGGTCTAATGAAAAAACTCAGCCTTTAGCCTTCCCCAAGTAAAAAAAAGTAGACTCTATATACTTGACTACATTGGGTACAGTAAATGGATGCATAATAATCACACTTTTATTGCACTTTGCAAAGGTGGCCTGCTTTGGAGAAAACATCTACTCTGCATTCCTGAAGGCCATGATCTCCACTGGCTTCAAGCTGCCTCAGAAGGGAATTCTGATTGGAATCCAGGCAAGTGGGGACAGGTCGTTTTGTAACTTTGATTTTAATATGGAAGCATACAAAGAGCCTCTGGAAAATGTATGAAGCTGATAGAGAAGCACCTTACGAAGAGATCTTTCTCAAGTGCCTCTACTTACTAAAATTATGATGCTAGTATGCTAATCTTGAAAATTGTCTTATACACAAGGGGATTGTTTGATTATCCAAACAAGTCCACAAGTGTTCTGAGTGTTCCAATTAGCCTGCACAAGAGCTGACTTGCCTGAAGCTGTCTTGGCATTTGGCCAAAACACCATAGATCTTCTGGATATCTCAGAATATAACATAGAATAATCTTATATGCTTAAGATTTAAGAATGAATACTAATTGACAGAGGAACATGCTACAAGTGTAGGGTGTCCTGTATAGATTTCAGATTACTACAAAAAATATTTCATCAACATAGAAACTGCAATCCATCTTCATTTGAAAACACAGAATCAATCAATCAATCAATCAATCAAAACAAACATGTTCATTCAGTTTGATCACTTTTTCTTGCCGATTGGGATCGACCGCTCCGCTCATCATGGGCAAAAATGGCCCACTAAATTGTAACGTTCATGGCCGGTTTAAGAAATAAAGCTGCTTATGTTCACATGGGAGGAGAAACAGCTCATTCTTGTTAGAAACCTAATGAGAATCAAACCAAATCATACAATATGTATGGTATAGGCATATATGTCTAATTATACTCTTATTTTTCTAGCATTCCTTCCGGCCCCACTTCCTTGGCACAGCTCAAACACTCAAAGACGAAGGTTTTAAGGTATGCTATTGTTAATTGAAGCTCAACTCCAGACAGATAAAAAAGGTGGTCATATATCTTAAAATATACTTTAATAAATGTAAGCAGTAAAAGTACCTGGATTTGAGCTCGGGCCTCTTTTACTTTTGAGTCGCTGGTTTGGGTACATGAAAGGAAAATTGCAATTGAAGTTAAAGGAAAACATTTCTTGATGATTAGGTCCAACAAAAAAAAAACTCCACTACCTATGATTGATGACATCAAAATAAGTTTAAATTTCCATTCCATGTATTGGTCCCAATAATAATAATAATACAAATAATAATAATGAATTTTTAAATGGAAACTTATTTTCATGTTTGAATTATAAGACGTACCTTGAAAACCCATCCTGTGATAACATAAATCTGTGTTCCTTTAACTTTATTGAGGGTGTGGCACTAAGATTCACTCGTTTGATTCATTTCTAGGGGCAATGGTGCTTTCTCTATTTTTTTCACATTTAGAAAACTCCACTATCTGACTTTGCATTTCCCACTCTCGGCTTATACTCTTGTTTTCCCTTTTTTGTAGATAAAGTTCGGCTTTTATTCGGGTCGGCTTACACTTGAGTATATATTGTACTTTATTATACTCAACATTTCTCCCTAATGCTGCTTTGCCCATTTATTTATGATATAAAACTTTTCATACTCTAAATTTCTTTCCTGAAATGTCCCCATTCTCTCCTGTAACCAGTTCTATATTAGGCCTTAGCAGTGGCACAATCATTTCTTACAGTCTTCATGTATCCCCACCCTGTTACTTCTGACAGTGTGCACAGTATATGGCCTTCATTCTCAGTGTTGCAAGTGGTAAAAAGCCTTCCCAGGATCGATGTACTTATGACTGCAAACTAAGTCATATAGTGGGCAGGGCTCACCATTAATATAGAAATAAAAAACAGAAAGAATATTAATGTAAGCAGGCTCTTCTAGGAAACCTATTATTATACTTCCATTTTATGATTATAGGTCTGTTTAAGCCATCTTTAGCATAGAAGTTACAAGTTTTTGTTTTTTCTGTTTCCAGAAAGTATGTATCTGTGTATTATGCCACTTACTTTGATCATAATCTTCTGTTATACAGCTATATGCAACTGAGGCCACTGCAGACTGGCTCAATGCTAATGATGTCCCTGCTACTCCTGTTGCTTGGCCCTCTCAAGAAGGACAGTCTGGACCTTCCTCAATCTACAAGTAAATCAAATAATTAGAAACAGAAAACCGCTTAAATTATTCCTATAACACTGACATTAAGTTTGGGTTGGAAGTATCTGCAGATACATAATGTTGCGTCTTTTCTTTCTACAGGCTGATTAAAGAAGGAAACATTGACATGGTGATTAACCTGCCAAATAACAACACCAAATATGTGCATGATAACTTTATGATCAGGAGGACTGCCGTAGACACTGGCACCGCTTTGCTCACCAACTTCCAGGTAGGTTGTCATACACAACGAACAATACATACAATACATTTAAACACTTCAAAGACAACACAGCTGACTCCTTGCCAAACTTTAGGATCCACACAGACTTCCTCTCTGGCTCTTTCAAACTTATTTGAATATACCAGTGCAGGAAAAATGACGTCCCATGTCTGAGCCAAATCCAGATTCATTGTCCCAGAAAAATCCAACTTCTTTATTTATACAGGCGGTATGATAGCAAACAACACCAACTTCCCTAGGGGTCTCGTCGTGTTTCACCCCACCCCACCAATGGAGCTTCTATGTTCTACTCCGTTTAGTGGGGTGAAACACGTCAGAGGAGAGTAAACCCCTAGGGGAGCTGGTGTTGTTTGCTGTGTACCGTCTGTATTATTAAAGAAGTTGGATTTTACTTGTGAGGGTGGATTTGTCTCAGACTATGGATACAATAAATTTGAGATATTTCAAATAACCTTCTAGAAATGTTTAAATTCCTGGTGTCCAATGGGTTTCCCAAATGTTATTTACTTTTGTACTGAATATATAACATTGGCCTTAACAATGCCTATTGGCTCTAAATGGATTTATCATTTGCTTTTCAACAATGTGTTACTTTCCCAATCACTATTGGCAGTGTGTGTCCAATATTTGGGGTTTTGGTAAAAACAAGTAACAGGGGAGGCAAACCACAATAACCAACCAGAAACCATTTTCTATCAACAGCATACATTTGCATGTTTGTTCATTACTAGTGAACTTGCAAATGAAATGCATTACAAAATAAGTCTATGACAAGGAACACGAATACACACATTTTAACCTAATCTTCCTCATATTTATATCTGCAACTTTCTATCTGGGACAGAGTTGTCAAATTTTCATTACTGAAAATGACAGCACGGTGTGTATTTTATTTGTCGAATGTTCTATCTTATATTTCAGTACATTTAATCAATAAACCTCACTATGCTGCTAACAATTTAGATGTGCAGTGCACATCAGCAAATCCTTTAGGACTTTATTCCTATAAATTTAGTTTTTCTTTCCTATAATTTGTCATGATGGTCAATGTATAACTTTCAGGTGGTCAAAATGTTTGCTGAAGCCATTAAATACTCTGGAGACCTGGATACCAAGAGCCTTTTCCACTACAGACAGTTCAAGGCCCCCAAATCCTCCTAGGGATGCGAGTTGTTCAGAAGCATCTTTCTCAAAAGAAGGGACTAGTTGACCGCCTGAGGTCTTCTGCTGGTTTTCTGTTTACTGTCATTTGTGTCTATGCCTGTACGAAGAACACGAATGTCAATTTGATTATGTCTTTGCAGTTATGAACTTGGCAATACTAGAATATTTTGGTACAGAACTAATTATACATGTAAGAAGACTTAATGCATTAAAAATGTTGATTTTTGGGTCTGCTTTGTCTTATTGGAAGCTGAAATCTCTATTTAAATGGCATTTAGTCAGCTGGTATTAGAACAATAGCAATGTAAGTTGTGTTGTGATGACATTTGGATTACAATCTGTCCTTCTAAAGTTCAGGTAATACTCTTTTTAACTCAACAAGCTTTTGTTGAACCAATCATTTCTTTGAGCTTATTTTTAATGTTTTAAAGAGAGTTATCAACAGTATGTTTGGATATTTAACATTCAAGCTGTCCTTGGTACAAAGCATACAATTTTTCATTCCAGCACTAAATCTGGGTTTATAAACTGAACATGTACTTTATTCAAGCAATTTTTTTAATATTTAGCTTAGATGATAAGAGGTGACACAACAAGAAGGATACATAACAAGAAATAACTGCCAATTATAGTATTGCCATCCACTACACAGGCTAAAAATAATACATTGTCACTAACCATCATGGCTTTTCTTAAACCTACAGAGGACCAAGATGGGCCCTAAACTATGCTTTGCAGAAACTTTACACAAATTCGAATTATCTGAGGAATGACTAAATTGTCTATATTGCTTGTACATATTCCCAAAATGGCATCTCATGCCAATCAAAATATAAGGATTTACCAACTATCTCAACTATGCTCTGCTGCCTACTTTTAATCCAAACTGACTCGCATACGTTCACAGTGAAGATCCTCACAAAAAGTTAATATTCAGATAACCCTACTGATGGTAATACTGTTTTTTTTAAAACATTGCACAAGTTAATATAGGCACAATAAACATGCAAATATGCAGAAGATTTGCAGGCAGAAAATACACACAAACCAGCAGGTACCAATTGAAAACAAAATATTCCATTGTCACCAACCTTTTGGTTATTATTTCTAGGAATTCTATAACTTGCAAGACTTGCTTTACTGTGTATAAAAACTAGTATATAAGAAAACAAACTGTAATTGACAAAGAAATACAAATTGAAAAAATAAAACCATTCAGACTTTTTCAACAAATATGTCTGATGTTTATTTATTACCACAGTTTTCCTTTATCCTTAATGTAGACCCAATTACTGAATCCTCATAAGCCTAAACATTATAATGTCATTGGAAAAGTGTTTTCAAATCTTTAAAATCTTTTAAAACTTCCAGCTTTTATTTAAAAAATAACTGATGACTCTAATTTGGATAATTTCCTTATTGGGATGGCATCTGTCTTCCAATTATTTCTTGTGGTCTCACCCTAATACAGCCGGCTCAGGACAATGGTGTGAAGGTGATGCAGCTCTCTGGGTATTTCCTTAGTTTCCTGGCCAAAAAGAAGGCTCAGATCGAGGTGCCCAACTTTGTTTGATATCTTTTATTAAATAATTCATGGCAAGTATGGGACATCAATGCGTTTCATGAGAACCTTGCCACTTTAGGATGAGGTAGTAGTATGTGGTCTGTTGATTATATAAGATTTATTATATATATTCTTCCATTGGTTTTATAATTGGTTTACCCTTATTAAATATACATGATTGCAAATGTGATGCTTATCATGTAGATGTTCTAAAAGAGGCTGGAGATCATCAGTTCTGAGATGGAAAATGGTAATTTATGAAAAGACATTCAAGGAAATGTAATATTATATGCAGTGCTTTAGCAAACAAAATACAGCCCAGTTACAGTTTCAACCTACTTTGAATTTGGTTTTGGTGCCTGTAGTTGACTATCACCCATCATATGTGTTAGCTCCACTGTGGCCCAGTACACTCTGGCCTCACAAACACTGGTTTTAAAGAAGAGTATTTACTATTATACCTTGTCACACAAACAGTATGTGAGAGATAGGGACATTGTAAGGGTAAATTGTAACATAAGGTTTTTTTTATGTTGATGACTACTACTTGTAAATGTATATGGATTGGCCTGTATAAAATATTGAATTTAAAATTGTCTAATATTTCATATAGCTGTGGTCCCAATGTGGTTATATAGCAATAAGTACTGTCCTGTTGAGCACCAATGTTATATGGTATACTTTCTAGTAACCACCCCAATATATGGAGGCCCTCCTTACTGACCTATATGCGCATTCTCTATTATATGGACCACCAGTGTAAGTGGATCAGTCTTCATTGACCCATAATGTAACAAATCAACCTTCTCTGACGATGTATGTAAATGATCATCAATGTAAAGGAGCCCACCTTAAATGGTCACCAATGGGTCATTTTCACTGACCAATGTGAGTAAGTCAATTTGCAAGCACTACTTATGCACTCTACCCTGGCTACCAATATCGTCTGAAATTTGTCCATTGACCACTATTGCAAAAGAACACTTCAATAACATAATATTACTCATATAAAGCAAAACCGTGTTGAAAGTTATCATTTCTGGTGTATGCTAAATGTTCCGCACTCTACATTTGGTTTTATTAATTATTGTATCAGCTAAATTCTTTTTTTTTGGATTTACTGATCGCGCTAACATAGTGTGAGCTGTGAATAACAATTTTAAACAAAATATTAACAATTACCAGGAGTTTCGTTTTGTAGGATGTAAATGAAATTTCCCTATATGGTATTCTAAAATGTTTTTTTTTTCAAAAGAAAAACACCCTTTCACTTTACACAAGGTCAGGAGGTGGGGGAAAAAAGGCCCGGGGGGCCGGACCCGGTCTGTTGAGCTTTTTTTTACGGCCTTTTGTCACCTTGTTGAAAATATGCTCCCCTTCACTTGTTCTTTGATGCCTAGAGGTTGCCTTGGACGATGCAGTGGTAATCATGACTCTGTGGGCATCCTCATGGAGACAACAGGCAATCTTTAAGAATTACCTCTGCTCATTGCAATAAATTAGCTATTTTTTGAAATAAAATTTAAATAGATAACAATGTTCCTGTCACACGTCGCCTATCACACATCACCGCCCATCATTAGTAATACCAGCAAAGCATGGAATTGGCACGCCTATGGCAGGTCGGCCATTACACTCTGCTCTTGGTCCGACCCCTGGTCTAGGTTATTCTTGCTTTGTAAATCCCAATCCTGCTTTTGTAAAAATGGCTGGCCAATCATATGAGCAATATTTATGGATCTTTATAGACTCTCATATATATATCAGATTATCATTTGTTTCAGCCATACAGATATAGTTGAAATTGTGCTGCCATAAGAAGAATGAGATTACTCATTTAGAGGATTTCAATTTGCAGCTGAATTCCACAATTCACTGTTTACTGTACATGTAATGAAGGAATATACTGTACAGGGTATAAGTTCACATTACACTAGACAATTGGCTATTTTTGTGTGTGTATTTATAGATATCAGCAGCATAGAAGACATGAACAACAATGTTTTTATTATTAATGATTCTCTGAAAAGAAGTCTTCCAAAACATGTATGACTGTCTCCCAAAGCCTACTAAATTAGAGAGGATGCCATCCTTATTCTCAGCTCCAAGCAGCTGCTTCAGGCCCTTGAACTGCATGGTAGTCCTCTCTGATAATGGAAGCTGATATTATACCAAGGACAATCCAAGCTCTGAATAAAGCTAATGTTCTCTAATTACACCCCAAAGTGCTATAGCTCGACAGGCTTTGCCAGATACCCACAGCTGCAGGTGCCAGGCTCTAACACAATCAGCCAGATAAAGCTTCCTAATTACACCCGACATTACGTTGTGGCTAATGGGATGCCATTGACTCAGATCACTTGTTCTGTGTTCCCCTGCTTTGTTTCGCTGCTGCACGCTGCTTGCCTGTGAGCTTCGCCAGCTCATATCCTGCACTCTTACACCAAGTGACTTTGTTCCGCAAGCCTAGCAAGGCATGAAAGGTTCCTGCCACCTGGAACTAGCTCACTCCTTTTTAACCTGTAATAAGGAGAAATGGCCCAAAATGGAATTTCTGAAGACCAAAACAGAACATAACATAAGAGCTATAGAGATGACTGGATTCAGTCCTTTTCTGATTAGCGCAACATACTTTTATTTTACTTTATACTGGATGTATATATTGGATATATATTTTATGACCTCTTCCATGCACCTATTAAACTATTTAAGTAATGAGTTTGTGTATTAGGAAAGCTCCACAACAATTTATTCACATTGAAGCGGGCCCTTGGAGAAGAGTAGCCCAGAAAGTGTACATGGGAATTTTGCCTATATACCACAAACATAGGCCACAAAAGTAGCCACTTTTTTCTGTAACTTAATAGTCCTAACTTAATCATGACTTGGATATGCGCTATAGACCTCTTTGTCTTCTTTACCTATACCGTAT
>CM070039.1:38074293-38100816 GCA_036250615.1 Ptychadena robeensis | reverse complement strand
TCCATGAAGACCAGGGCAGACCTCACGAGAAGGGACTTCCCAGCCATTTCACCGGGCGATTGAGTCTGGCTCTCTACTGCCACTCTGCACCTTTGTTGCCCGTCCAGGAAACTTGGACAAAGATTTGTTGGACCGTATGTGGTTGACTCACTGGAGGGAGCATCGGCCGCCCGTCTTCGGCTGCCGGTAGGATGGCGGGTCCACCCGGTCTTCCACTTCTCTGCGCTAAAACCGGTCGCCCCGGACTCGCATCCTGGGCGGGACACGGGGCCTCCGCCCCCGGTCCAGGTGGCGGGTTCTGAGGAGTATGTTGTCGCGGACATCTTGGATTCTCGTCTCTTTCGGGGGGTTCTCCAGTATCTCATCCTCTGGGAGGGGTACCCCGTAGAGGACGCCTCCTGGGAACCTGCGGTGCACATCCATGCCCCTGCGCTGGTTCGGGCTTTCCACCAGGCTCATCCTTCTAAACCGGGTCCTGGGGGTGGCCGGAGACCATCCTTGAGGGAGGGGCCCTGTTACCCCTCTGCCCAGGGTGTCTCCTTACCTCGCACTCTGCCTCAGCAGGCGTCCAGGGCTGGTGTTCCTCCATGTTCCACTTCCAGCCAGCATGGAGTGTCCAGCTCTGCCATGCCAAACCCTAGGAGCGTGCGCTCAAGCTCACCTGAACTTTAAATGGGTAATTTAGGGAGGAGACTTCCCCTTCCATGGGTGTGGGCTTGATCAGCACTGACTATTTAAGGGATGACCTTCCCTGTGGCCAGTGCTATCTGATTTCAGCTTGTAATGTGCGAACTATATCTCCTGACTGATCACCCGTGTACTGAACCCTGCCTGTTATCCGATTATCCCGACTTCTCCGATCCCGACCCGGTCTGTCTACGATTCCGATACGTCTGCCGCCTGCCCTGACCCTGCTCGTCTAACCGTTCTGATCCTGTGCCGCCAGCCCTGACTTCTGCTTGCCTGACCATCCTATTCTGCCTGAACCCTACTCTGTACTTCGCACCCAAGATTCAAGCCTCTAAGGGGAGCTATCCCTTCTCTGATCCTCCAGGTGAGCTGGTTGGTAACTACCCCCTAGCAGGACCTGTGTGTGCAGTGCGAGAAAAGTCCACAGGGGCCCCTCAAGGGTCCCTGCCTATCTCCCGCTAGGGGGGCTCTGGGGGAAAACCCTGCACACGCTAGACTCCCTGCACCCCGCGGAACCCGAGCCAACACCGGTGACCCTGGTGGGGATAACAATATCTTTGTAATCTTGAATTTTTGAGATTCTGGGGAAAGTGGCATACATTGTGTTTTTAATATTCGCATGTACAAAAGTGCAGATTTTAGAAATGTATTACTTCTATCAGTGTTGTCTCATGTGGTGATTACACTGCAGCTGCTATTTTGCATTCTGCCACTAGATGTCACTGTGACAACACACATTGTGTTCACAATATTCGCATGTGGAGATTTTCGCATTACATAATAATGACAGGCAGGGTTGGCATCAGAGGTCCGGCAGCAGGCGGCACAGGCAGGTGACTGGCTTGTGCTTTTACAGTCAGTGTACATAGGCAGTCCAGGGACCCGGTTGCTGTACCGATCGGGCAGCCCGTGCCGCCGGGGGCTCTCGATGCTTAGGTGGGAGGGACATAGTAAGAGGGTCCCAATTGAGCAGGCAGACCACCCTGACTGGTTCCAGCACTGATGACAGGAGATCTTGAATTTTATAATTTACTTGGAATATTTGGAGAATAATTCGCGAAATGTCGCAAATTTGAATCTCTCCTCTCACAACCTGAAAAAACATACTTGTAGGTTTAATTCTCAAATTAGCTCACACACCACATGTGTAGGCAAATATGTTCATAGAACTGTGAAAAGACATTGGATCCTAATCTGCTCTGTGGCATTGATTCTATTGTAAACATTTTATACAACACAGATTAAAGGCATTCATAGAATATATTAATACTTAACCTCCCTAGCGCACTGCTGAGGTTCAGATTTCTGTACCAAAAGCGCACCATAGACTTTAATGGAAAAAAGTTTTTTACATTGTAGGCCTGTAACTTCCTCAAGTATGTCCATACAGGAGTCTGGTAGACATCCTGAATATAATAACATGTTCAGATGCTTTGTGAATAACTCATAAAATCAAGTAATGAATATTTCAAAATAAACTGTATCAGGTAAATTAGCACTGCAACCACAAGATGGCGCTGCAGATGTGCCAGGTTACAAAGGAGAGCATTGTAATACATTGAAGCCAATGTATTACATTCAGTTCTGTACACTTGGTGTTCCCGCCCCCAGAACAGAAGTCTGTCACATCGGGAGAGAGAAGCAGAAATGCAGAAAACACTATTTAATATGATTTTTATCTAAAACTCCCACCCTCGCACATCGCTGGACGTACCCAGCTCATACAGAGCAATTCTAACAGGTCAGCACTGGGCGAGCTGAGACCATGAGGAACGCCAGGGTACAATTGTACAATGTATAGAATTGCTGTTTAACCACCAAATATATCTCTATATTTGATTTATTCATCCTCACTGCCTAACAACTGCTGAAATAAGATACCTGCCACACAAGGAGTGCCTTGTTTTTAATAATGTGTCACCTAGCTGAATATAGTAAGGAAGAGCTGTAAAGAACAACCGTTGTTACAAAGCAGAAACTAAACGATGAAAATCTAACAACACAGCTAGTCTGCCCTTAGGGGGAACACCAGTCCCCCTCATTTCCCCCCTATTTCCCTTTTTTTCACCTTCAGCCTACTCCTACACAACTTCAGTTGCCTCCAGGTGCAGAAAGTATCCTACCTGAGTCTGATATCTGGACACCTGTCCAATCCTGCGACACAGCCAATCCCCCAATTCAAATGGTTCTACAGATCACACAGTAACGCTAGGGACTGTATCATCCAATACCCACCAATAGGCGGCAGCAATGTGTCCTTGACCTCTCTGCTGGGCAAGGAAGTCGTGTAAGAGAACAAGTGAAACCTACTGCCATGCACAACTGAGGGCAATGCATGGCAGCCGTCAAAAGGCCTTTTTTTAACATTATTAACTTTATTTCCATATACTTTTAACATATACACCATAATTGTAAATATTTGACATTGTAAATAAAGAATACCTAAAAATAAGTGACACTTTTTCACTTGTTTCTATATTTTACCATATGAATTACAATTTATTTATCAATTCTGAACATTTCAAAAGATAGGTCTGTAAGACAGATAATGTGTTTCACTTTCTTAACCTTATGTAGTTAAACACTGGTCTCTGGTAATACATTAGTAAATTCTCCCATGCTTCATCTGTTGAATCCGAACTGCAAGTAATTAACATCTTATTGGATGGAGTGAGACGCTAGGCAGAGAGATAGAGAAAAGCATGAAGCTGCCTCTGTTCCTTCTTATCTGTACCTAGAAGGCTGGAAGTGTGCTGCGCTATCTGCCATCATGAGAGAGAAAAAAAATCCTATTAACATTAATTGGAGGATTTTAACTCCTCAAAGAAGCGATAATTGAATTGCATTGTCTTCTAAGTGATTAGGATTAATTGCTTCCGCCGTATCACTTTTCTGTTCATTATCTTCTGTAAGTGGGACAATTTTCTTGTTTCACAGAGTTCATCCATCTAATACAAACCCTCCTGCTGGCCGTGTGCTGTCTGCCAAGGAAACAGTAACTGCATCTGCCCGGGGACCTGGGAGAGGAGCATTGCACGTATTGCTGCCTTACTCTCTTGGAAAAGGCCTTGTCATTAGAATGGCTTTATCGTCTTCAGAGACAGTATTATACAGCTCAGAGTGGAAGAGAATGCAGACTGCTAGTCACTCTCTCCTTCACCATAACAACAGAAGCAATATAGGAAATACATATCTGATTTCAGCATCTATACACTATAGCACATTATGGGAACCAAACGTACTGAAAGTCAGGGAGGGAGCATGTGAATGGACATGTAAATAGTTATTTTATTGGAACACATGTCTATTTGTATGTTTTTTCTTTCTTTATTATTTCTTTATTATAGTCATTAATGTACACACAGCACCCCATACTGAATTTTTTGCAGATTTATAAAAAAGTAAAACTGAAATATCACATGGTCCTACATATTCAGACCCTTTGCTGTGACATATATATTAATATATTTAACTAAGGCGCGGTCCATTTCTTCAGATCATCCTTGTGATGGTTCTGCACCATAATTTGAGTCCAGCTGTGTATGATTATACTGTTTGGACTTGATTAGGAAAGCCCCACACCTGTCTATATAAGACCTTACAGCTCAAAGTGTATGTCAGAGCAAATGAGGATCATGAGGTCAAAGGAACTGCCTGAAGAGCTCTGAGACAGAATTGTGGCAAAGCACAGATCTGGCTAAGGTTACAAAAAAATACAAAAAACACCTAGCACAGTGGCCTCCATAATCCTTAAATGGAAGACATTTATGATGACCAGAATTCCTTTCTAGAGCTGACCGTCTGGCCAAACTGAGCTATCAGGGTAGAAGAGCCTTGGCGATAGAGGTAAAAAATAACCCAAAGATCATCGTGTATTGAAGGTTGGGGGGTGATCGGTCATCTGATTTTAAATTATCTTTTGTTTCTCACCCCAAAAAAACATAAAAATAAGAAAGAAAAAAACTCTATGTATACATAGAGCCTATGGTTAGGGCTTTTAGTGACACATAAATTTGAGTATAAATCTAGATCATTATTAGAAAAAAGATAATTTTATTTATATAAACACGATTAAAAGACGGTTTTCACATTGTTAAAACGTTACATTGTAGACAGCATGATTAGGTGTTGTAATTTTTTCATCGGATATCCCGGAAACGACCTCCGACGCGTTTCTCCCCATATACAGGGGCTTCCTCAGGGAGGACTGGGATTAGCTGTATATCTAATATGTAGCAGAAATAAACAAGAAAAATATACAAAAAATGCTATTAGTATCATGTTCTTAGTAGAAGACTTATATCACATTTCGTATTCCCCATGTGTACACTTACATTGCCTGTGTGTTGATTTTAGCGTGTCTTGTGAATAAAAGCGATAAGCTGATGTAGAGGTGGTACACCTAACAATTAAAACCGTGAACTTGGGACAGCAACCGACCAGCACAGAGGGTTTCCCAACATAAAGGTGCACTCTCAGGTCTAAAAGAGGTAGACAGTCGTAAAAATATTCAGGACTAGTTAATGGGTGAATTAACAAAAACTTTTCTTCAGTAGTGCTAGTCAGCACTTACCCTATTTTTTAATGCTGACAGTCCTCCGTCTTTAAGTAGAGGGGAGGGTAGAAGTCAAGTGGGATAGTCATCATTAGAGGGACATCAGTTGTTTGCAGAGTCTCGTGGTTCTAATACCGATGCTGAAAAGGGCAATCAAAAAAGGCTTAGAAGGCATCCCTCGTGCACTGCTATTGGCTGCATGGCCAGGCTAGAAGCATAGCAGCCGCAGTGTCATGTGTATTGCCTGAAGAGCTCTGAGACAGAATTGTGGCACAAGGTACAGATCTGGCTAATGTTTAAAAAAAATAGAAAAAACACCTAGCACAGTGGCCTCCATAATCCTTAAATGGAAGACATTTATGATGACCAGAATTCCTTTCTAGAGCTGACCGTCCGGCCAAACTGAGCTATCGGGGTACAAGAGCCTTGGCGATAGAGGTAAAAAATAACCCAAAGATTATTGTGGCTGAGCACCAGAGATGCAGTCAGGACATGGTAAAAGTTGTAGAAAGTCAACCAACTGCAGCCCTCCACCAGTCGGGGCTTTATTGCAGAGTGGCCCAAAGGAAGTCTCTCCTCAGTTCAAGACACATGAAAGCCTGCGTGCAGTTTGCTAACAAACACCTGAAGGACTCCAATATGGTGATAAATAAGATTCTCTGATCTGATGAGAACAAGATAGAACTTTTTATCTTAATTCTAAGCAGTATGTGTGGAGAAAACAAGGCACTGCTTATCACCTGTCCAATACAGTCCCAACAGTGAAGCATGGTGGTGGCAGCATCATGCTGTGGGGGTGTTATTCAGCTGCAGGGACAGGACGATTGGTTGCAATCGAGGGAAAGATAAATGCAGTCAAATACAGGGATATCCTGGACAAAAACCTTCAGTCCTCAGACTGGGCCGAAGGTTTACCTTCCAACAAGACAATGGCCCTAAGCACACAGCTAAAATAACAAGGAGTGGCTTCACAACAACTCAGTGACTGCTCTTGAACGGCCCAGCCAGAGCCCTGACTTAACCCAATTGAGCATCTCTGGAATAACCTAAAAATGGCTGTCCACCAACAATTACCATCCAACCTGACAGAACTGGAGAGGATCTGCAAGGAGGAATGGCAGCGGATCCCCAAATCCAAGTGTGAAAATCTTTGTGCTTCTTTCCCCAAAAAGACTCATGGCTGTATTAGATAAAAAGGTGCTTCTACTAAATACTGAGTGAATTCTGTGTATTCTGTCAATATGGGGTGCTGTATGTACATCAATGAGGAAAAAAGAACTTAAAAGATTTTAGCAAATGTCTGCAATATAAGAAAGAGTGAAAAATTTTAGGGGGTCTGAATACTTTCCGTACCCACTGTATATATGTATTATTTTAGGGTACTAAACTCTGGAATATTGTATATTATCCTTTATATGTAAGCAGTTTGGTAAGGGACTCACAATGAAAAGTTATGAAGAACATATATTTATTTATATTTGGGATGTCGGCCACTCCACCCAGAAAAGTGCAATTTTCTATATTATGAAGAACATATTGAGTAAATTTTTGGAATAGTGTTGATTTTTTTTTTTACTATTGGCACTTCGAGAATTTGCAACGATCTAGAACCGGGGTACTCAATAGGCGAACCCCGATTCGGATCCGGACCCAAATAGAGTCACATGTGGACCGGCGGCTCATTCCTCCCCTCCATACTCAGGAAGCGAAGGAGAGGAGCTAATGCCCATCCAGCCTCGGCCCCCCCTTCTCCTCCTCCCCGATGTGGGCGTGACAGGCAGCAGATTCTGTGTTCTCAGTCCGATAATGCTTCCTGTATTTCCTACCCAGCCAATCGAAACAAAGGACAGGACACACCCTCCCCTCTCTCTACTGTGCTGTAGAAACTAAGCTAAATAAATCTGTGTGATTTGAACATTCATAGCACGAAAACCATTGAAAGTGTAATCATGAAACTTTCAGGGTCAGTAATGCTCCCCTACTACTACTTACACACCGAGTTTCACCCCTATAGCTACAATACTGATACGTTTATTTTAGCTAAAAGTCCAGCTACCTTACCTCATTACTTTGTTAAGTTTATTGAGTCTGCTGGATAGGGGAAGGGAGGTGACACCACATTCTTCCTTGACTGTTACAGAAGTGGTGAGTCATCTGCTCGTTTTGGTTGGCAGAGCTTTGTTAATCCTAGAAAAGATAGAGAGAATAAAAATCAGCTGGCAGGTAAATCAGCTCCCATATATGTATTCTTTCTGTGAACAATGGCTGCATAAACCACTCATTTGGCAGATGCTGGCAGCACTTCATATTTTAAAACCTTCAATATTAATTAGAACAGATATTCTTCTAAAGTGTCTTCCAACCTGAAAAAGAACATTTTCTCCTGAGGGTATTATGTAAACTCCAGGTTGGTGTTTCATCATATTACCCTGAAGTTTCCAGAACATAAATTGCCTGAAGCATCAACTGAACACCCCTTGCAGAGGACATTCATATTGAGGCTTAATAAAAGACTTACTTACCTTATCTATCGATATAACAGGAAGTCCAGAGAAATAAAGCATTTCAATCTTGGCCTTGTGTGTTGTCATTATGTGAGGAACCCTTCCAACCACAGCACAGTGACCAATGCAAGAGGTTTGCTTCAGTTATAGACAAAAAAATACCATAGCTGAGCATTAAATGTCAAGTTGAATATAGTCTTGTTCAATATTCTGGTCAATCCTTAACTGCAAATTAACCAAAACTTATACTCTAATACTCCATTATGCTTTTAATTGGGAAAACTTCTATGATCCCAACTTCCTCCAATTGCAGATTCTCAACACTGGGATGGTTATGGCACATTTATTACTTTTTCTCCCCCCTTTGTTGGACACATGTTCAACACATTGAAAAACACTCCGAAACAGAATACCTCTCAATCTATTTCTTCAATGATGCAACACGTTTACAGATGTAGAGAATCACATAATTGATGAAATTTAGCTAAGGCGAGATAGAGTCATAGTGTCTTTACGGTGTGCCCTATCCAGAAAGATAATAACAATGGATAAACCCTAACCATAGGTAATCAATGATGAATACCTACAAATTTTCTAAGCATATGGCATTGCGGGCACAGAGGTCAACAAAAAAAAAAGTCTTTATGATTGTGATTAATAAAAAGTCTTTTTTAACATGGGACTAGTACAGTTTGATACGTGCATATATAAAAAAGTTACATCTTGTATCAATCAATCCACAGGATAAAAAGAGGTAAATACTTCCAGGAGAGAAGTTCCCACAACTGGGTGGTCTTCCTAGAGATATTTTCACAGTGTATTAAAACCGACTACTGCTATACCTAGGTTTAAATACACTGTGAAAATATCTCCAGGAAGACCTGTGGATTAATTGATACAAGATGTGAATAACTTTTTTATATATGCACTTATCAAACTATGTACTAGTCCCATGTTAATAAAGACTTTTTATTAATCACAATCATAAAGACTTTTTGTAGACCTCTGTGCCCGCAATGCCATATGCTTAGAAATGTAGTAGGTATTCATCATCGATTACCTATGGTTAGGGTTTATCCAATGCAGAGAATTTCCTTCTTTGGGTCGCCCTACAGACGCCTTGCAAGAAAAGCATAAGAAACACAATAGTGTTGGCACAATGGCACATTGTCGTTGACATTATATAACATGTACTGAACACTTAGTGGAAACATACCCTCAGGTTAACATAACTCTTTCTACCCAGAATTAGTTTCCATTTAATGTCATTATAAATGGGAATGATCTGAGGTGTGATATGGATGCATTGGGACTTATTTGAGGCCCACAGTGCAAGTATTGTGGTTACTCTAAACCAATACATGCAGATATATTTTGTAAGTGCAGCAGTCAATCAAGGTTTAAGCTAAGAGTTGTACTGCTAATAGAAACTCAAACTCATTAACTGTGCATGATTTTTGGCCATTCCAGGACCATTACAAAGCACAGCATCCTAAATGAAAACTCTAGAGACTATAATAATTACCTAAAATCTCCTTACAAGCCATCCATGGACTCAAATACATTACAATACATAAAGGAAGTGTTGTTTAATAGGATTAAACGTTTTGAACACCTGCCATTGTTTTTTTTTTTGGTGATTGTGTATGTAATATTGTTGACATTTCCCTTCACGTTCTGTGCCAATGATGCAACAAATGATGCAACATAGAGAAAATCTCCTAAAGGGTTTGTTTCCACATGTGTGGCCTCACGCGGCTGCCAGCGGCATGATTATAATGGCTAACATGTTATTCAATAGGCTCTTCCCTGGCCACGACCTAAAAACTCAGCTCACATCATTTTTTAACTATGGCCAACCGTGGCCATAGACGTGAATTAAGACGCAGATTTTAACCGCAGCCATTCAATCTCGCCACGGCAACAGCACAAGCACTTAGAGTGGAGAATCCCCCAATCTTGAGCAGTTGTCCTAGCATAATTAAAAAATTTCTTAATTGGCCAAAATGATCCCAAAATGATCAAGTGCTCATGCTCAATACTGATGAAGGGCCCTGCCCCCAACATTGTTCAAAACAAGGTAAAGCTAAAAAGCAAACATATTAGACATAAAATGCAATGTATCGTAACCCATAGCAACCAACATTGAGCATTTAGATCAATAAAATTAGATGTATGTATGTTAATTACCAGCTACATTGCACATCGCTTGTTACTTTTTTGTTTAAAGCATCCGTATAAGTATGAGACTGCATTTTCTCATTGTCAGTTATTTCAGAAGAAACAGGTCAAGGTGTCAGGAGAGAGTGATAACTCATTACAAGGCTCCGTATCATTTCTGTGTTGCAACTGTTTACATTAGCTTTTCTAGGTATTAAGGAAAGGGACATTTTACTCTGTATCGCAGGCAGGATAATTATGGAATAAAATGTGAAGCAATACATCCCTCCAGGAATGCCTGCAGTATTCAAAATTTAGGGGATGGTTACAATCTCAGGAAATGCACAAAACTCCATTCTTATTGTCATAGGAAAATAGATCTGAGATTGACATTTCTAAAAAACGATACATGTATTTTTATTATGATTTTTGCTATCATCATCCTAATTAACAGTGTTTATTTGTATTCATAATTAAAGCATTTATGATAGTAGCAATGTTGTTACTGCTCTGCCAGTTAATGCTTTATTGTGTTTTATATTATGGCAATGTGTGTTTTGCCATGTTCCAAAATGGCTGCAGTGCCCTCTGCACTTTGGGACAAGCTCATCAGTGTTGGCCTAGCCTGGGGCAGGGAATCTTGGGTAAGCCCTTGAGGAGGACACCATGTGAAGAGTTAGGGACACAGATTGTGTTGCATGCAGAACTTCTGACTTTAAGGCTATGTTTTCATCATACGTCGGGAGTGTATTGCTTGGCGGAGATCCCGATGTAGCACATAGACTTTGCTGCTTGGCGGATGCTCGGTTTTCACAGCCCTGAGCCGTTCCACCGATGCAAGGCTGAACGTAGTCGAGTACGTTGAGCCTCTGCATCGGCGGATGTGTAAACAGAGCATTCGCCGAGCATGTAAGTGAAGGTGCTATGTCGAGATGCCCGCTAAGCATATTGCTTGGCGGAGGGGGTCCCGACATATAATGCAAACAAGCCCTAAGTCCTGGGACACCCCCTCACAGAGGTATGCCACAAGGACTCTTATTTACACTGCTGTGTGAAGATTGCAGAGTTTGATGTTTTATGTTCTGTCCGATACAAAGACCGTGTGGATTTTTGTCTGCGTAGAATACTCTCAACTTGCACAGTCCTTGTCATATACAAGACCCAATTGAGTGGAAGCACTGTGCTTATGAAAGATTTCATCCTGTTTCCACAGATAAAGTAAAGGCTCTAGAGTGGATTCTGCATCTCCCAGGGCCCACATGGCTCGGCGTATTTCTCGTGGAAGCTGGAAAGACAAGGAGGACTGGTCTAAGGAGTCAAAGCTTAGATTTTAAATGATGTTCATGCCCAACATCACCAGCTGTCTCTCTTTGTTTCTAGGGCAAGTGACTATTATGCCTTTAGCCCCAAATCTCTGGTCCCAGAGTTTAACCTTCATCCAAGTGATCCCCACTTCTTCAATTGGCAAGTCATTAGGAGCCGTCAGGGATATCCAAAGAGTATCTGGGGCCATACAATTTCCAGAGAAATGTTGAGTCTGATGAACAACTTTCTGCTTGGTGACATGCCCCGTCGCTTGTTTGGCCTAGTCTTCCAAGTCCTGACCGGGGCCCGAATATTTGGTTAGTGGTTGTTGCATCAGCCCGCGAACGGGCGGATCGGACTTTTAAAGCAGTCCGTTGTCCATCTGTTCGTGGGCAGATTCAAATTCTCCGCCCAGAGGCGAACACCCAAAAGAGATCCACACTTTGCATTCCTGCTTGGTGGAACCTTGACATTTTGGGGGTTACCAGTTAACCCCTGAGACTACATCCATGCAAATTTTCAGGTCCCTGAGCACAATTCTTCATACTAAAAAGCCCCCTATCAGATAATGCTTGGCTGTAGTCTAATTTTTTAGATTGCCAATTTTTTAAAGTTTTTAGTTTTAAACGCATACAATTTCACTGGGATAACCGCAGGGAACACATTAATAGCTATGACGGTTTGTAGAAAGTGGTGTCACTTGTAAATTACTAATCCAAAAAAGGGTGTTGGAGCATCTGGGGGGGGGGGGGGAAAGTCAGGATAGGCATATTTAAATCCCTAGCTCCATACCTGCTCGGCAGATGCTGTGTTCTCACAGCACTGACCTGTCTGCTGATGCAGGGCTGAACATAGTGGAGTACGTTGAACATCTGCATCGGCAGATGTCTAACCACAGCATCCGCCGAGCAGGTAAAGTCTATGGTTCAGGTGCTGGTGGAGGCTTCATGAGTTCCACCACCTTTTCCCTAAGAAAAAAAGCCCTGACCACAAGTAACTGTTGCCTAGGAGTAATAACACTGGTTTTCACCTCCATCTGAGACTTCTGATCAAGACTACCCACCTATTGCAAGTGGACTTCCTCAGAGGGGACATTTCAATCGTAATTCCCCTTCTTTTGAACCAAGAGACTGTATACCTTATAACTCCCATAAGCTAGCATAGAGATATTGTCAGTAGTGATGGCCGAACTGCCCGCAAGGCGGACAGTACGGCCGCGAACAAGAATGTTCGACCCTCCTCGCGCCGGCGGACAGTAGGGGTTGTTGAACCGCCCGTGTCCCGCCGACGAGAAGGAGCCCTCTATTCTTGCCTGCGGTGGGATCATTGCATGAGCAGGACAGAGATCCGCCGCAGGAAGATATCTTTCCATGAAGAGACGCGGGTAGGAGAAACCCCGGTCTAGTCAGTGAAAATCCATCTCGTAACCCGGAATGTTGACGTCCGATGACGTCACATACGGGTAGCACAACCAGGAACTATGCGCCTTCCAGGTGCGGATGTGACGTCCACTGACGTCCCACATCCGGGTGTACGAGCCGGATTTCACTGGATAGACCGGGTTCTCTACCCGGTCTGGTCTTTAGTGAATGAAAGATTGGTGGAGATTTGAATCATGTCGCGATGAACGGGCGGACGCGCGGACGTTTTAAAAAGTCCGGCCTCCCACCCGTTTCCGGGACGGACACGACCACTTGTTCGAAGCATTGCACTGAATTGTCAGGTAATGAGTTTTCCAAAACACGAGTCTCCCCACATTTACACAACTGGTCACACAACAAAGCAAATACTTCGGAATCTAACAAGTAAAACCTGGATCTTTTAAAGACCACTTGGATGCTTTCAGACCGTTTCAAAAAAGAAATAAGGTGCTTTAATGGCCTAGCCTAAAGGCCACCCTACACATACACGTTACGATTTTTCTTCCTTAAATGTTATGTCGGTCGGTCGGGGCTGGCATGAAAAAGCGGCAATTCTAATTATCACTGATCGATCGGCCGCACTTATTATAACAGCTGATCGGACGAAGCGGTCTCCCGACCGATTTTCGGCCGATTTTGAGAAATCGGGATGGGATTGGTCGGGGTACTGAATTCCGAATCCGATAATCTCCACGTGGTTGTCGGGCAAAAAGTCATACAAAAATAGGAATGGGGGGCTTTAAGCATAGAAAATTATCACAAGCACACCAGAATTGCTTAAATTTTTTTTTCAAGTGGTTTAATGCCCCAATTAAGCTAAAGGTACCCATACACGGAACAATCAAACAGGGTGCACGTATGTGGCAAACCATCATTCGGAAATCGAACACTGCCCACCTGAAACGATTCATCCCTCTCAAAGAAAATGTCGTTTGAACAGGGATCAAACATGTTGATAAATCCCTGTTTGATCACCATTACTTTGGATGGGGACCCCCAATTCCCATCCAAAGTATGGGCCAGGGATCTATAACCTATTGTCCAGAGAATTTAATTTAAAGTCCTGTGCCTTGCTTATAAATCACTCCACACCTCCTGTCCTCCTTACATCTCCAACCTGGTACACAAATACACCCCTAACCGCCCCCTCCGCTCCTCCAGTGACTTACTAATGACATCCCCACTCATAACCTCATCACATGCACGGCTCCAAGACTTCTCTAGGGCCACTCCTACTCTCTGGAACTCCCTCCCTCGCCCCATCAGACTTGCTCCTACCTTTGCCACCTTCAAAAAAGCTCTAAAAACCCACCTCTTCAGCCTCTCCTACCCATCTTCTTCCTAACATCACCACCATGCCAGTCCCCCCTCCTATTGTATACCTGTTCCCCAACCTATTAGATTGTAAGCCCATCCGGGCAGGGTCCTCTACTCCTCCTGTGTCATTGCCTGTACCTGTGTGTTATACTGTGTTGTATCTCCACTCTAATGTATTGTACAGCGCTGCGTAATATGCTGGCGCTATATAAATAAATGTTAATAATAATAATAACCTAAAGTGGTGTGAATCGATTCCACGAATTAGCGGTTGCCGTTTTTTGCACCATCACGCTCTGAATGGTGGTTCACTGATCGCACGTAAATCAATTCGTGTATGGCTACCTTTGGACGAAACTTTTTCATGCAACAGGACAATGATCTCAACCACACCAACAAAACTACTATAGAATGGTAGAAAAAATAATAAAGGTTGTCAACGTCCTTGACCACTGGCGGCCGATCGCGCCCATAGACATGAATGGACGATGTAAAAAAATGCGCATGTGCGCAATTTTTAACCACGTCCATTCATTCTATATGGGCGCGATCAGTGGGGGTAACACCAACATGCACTATAAAGAAAAAAAACGTGGGTGAATGGATGACAAATTGCGCGCAGTCGACTGCCCGTGGGGACAAGTCCTAAGAGAGATGGGAATAAATGAATGCCTTCAAATCTCAATGAACTGAAGCCGAATGTTGGACAAGAGCAATAAGTTCTTCCACAATGATAGAAGAGATTAATAAATTAATACAGAACGCTTCACATTATTTCAGATTAAAGATGGTTCTACAAGTTATTGACATTTTCTCAATTCCCAGTTTATGTTGTGTTACGCCTGAACTTAGATTTATAAAGTATTAGAACATACTTTGGACCTGACTTTGGACATTATGTCCAATGATATACAAGGTGATCAAACTTATTAGCTATACCTGTATCTCTTATACAGCCTCTCTATAGCCATACATGGTGCGATTCCTGCCCGATCGCCCCCCATGCGCCGTTGGTTGCTTGGCCGCAAATCAGGTGCGCCCACCTGGACAGATCGATCAGGATCCTCCCACATGCCGGAACGCACGGTGATCCGGCATGTTGGTGATCTGACATGTCGGTAAATTTGTGGCCGAGTCATTGCTTTGGATAGGGACTGGGTCCCCATCCAAAGTAATGTCTGGCACACAAAGGGTGCCCACGGTTTCTCTGAGCGACCAGCTGCAGCATGATGACATCATCATTCTGGAGTCTGTCCCTCATCTATCGAGGGAGGAAATGCAGAAACTGACACACAAGTATCATACATACATATACATACAAAGGGCTGCATTTCTTCTATGCTTTGGGTGTGTCTAATAGGAAATAGTGATGGCCGAACATCGGCCAGGACTGTCCGCGAACGGGCAGGTCGGACTTCTAAAGACGTCCGCCGTCCGCCTGTTTGCGGACAGATTTAAATTCCCCGAATCGGAAAAACCGGATGTGACGTCAGTGACGTCACATCCGGTCCCTGGAACGCATACTGGAACGCATAGTTCCTGGTTCCGTGAGCCGGATGTGACGTCACTGACGTCACTTCCTGCTCCGACCTGGTTTTTTCACTAGGAGACCGGCTTTATGGTAGGTTGTGATCCTGCCAGAGGAAGAATAGAGATCATCTTCTCACTGGCGAACGGAGCGGGTCGAACACCCGCACTGCTCGCCGGCGGACAGTTCGGCCATCACTTATAGGAAATAACCAGATAACTAGACATAGACTGGAGCAGAGGGCATGTTTCACTAACTATGCACTAAGCTGTTTAAAACATTGAAAAAGTGAAAAAGTATGGGGAAAACTCACTTATATTATTTAGTTTGTCTTTTGCATTTACACAGCAGTTTTTCTTTTTTTAAGTCTCCTTTGTAACATCATTTTATTACCTATTGATCCTACCAGTAGATCTGTTGATTTCCTACTTCCTTTATCAGAGTGACAATGCTGTTCTTTCTGCAGTAAAAATCAATGCTGTGTTATTCCGGTAGTCTGAGTTTGTCTGACATTCAGTTTTAGTTTAACTTTATGTAAGCAACAAACAGGATAAATCCCAACCTCAGCTAGCACTTTATAAGGAATCACTGCAACAATGTTTGTTTTCTTCTAAAAAGGGTTTCATACACGCCTCCTCAGAAGAGGAGAATGTAGCCATAACACGTCTATACAAATTGAAACACATATGCGTATTGGGGACAAAAAAAGTCATTATGACCCTATGGCTATCCCCATTCCAGCCTACAGTCACCGTTTTACGCCAAACCCTGATGTCTTACATGTACTTAAATACATTTATGCTGAACAGGCTAAAGAACAGTGTACAAGACATTTTTGGGAGGAAGTTTTTACTGAAAGATTTTAAAGACACACAACTAATAGACTTTATGACTACTTTCCGACTGACTGAGTGGTCAGTCAGTGGTACCCCCACCAGCTCGCTATACCCTCAGTAACTTGGTAACAGTCGTTAGGGAACTCTACTTAACCGGCCTTGGACGTCATCTTATGAATCAGCTTGAGAGTTCTGTTTAAAGTTCAGCCGTTGCATCATTGTATGTTAATACTCTGTGCTGCATAACCTGCCTAAACTGTCCTGTTCTCTTATGTTTTGTTATAAAAAAAATTTATAATATAAAAATTTATAAAAGAAAAATTCAGAAATATATATATATATATATATATATATATATATATATATAAAAGGGTTTCATCCACATGACTTGATAGTGATAGTTATAGGTACCTATGTCCATATAACAGATTGTCTAAGCTGGACTGCTTGACCTTCATATCATTAAAAAAATTGTCAATGCTATTATTAGGAGACTTGTAAAGGTTCTTATTCATCCCTTCTTGGTTAGTGATGGGAGAACATCAGGTGCAGGTGTGAACATTTCTACAAATACCTGCGTGTTTGCAGCAAACTGCATAGAATATAATGACAGGCGAAATTCTCAAACCTTTAGGGCATATTTGTAACCACAATACCATTAAAAAAAGGTACAAACACCTGGACAGTGTTATGCCAGAAGGGGGGTGATGGCTAAACATAACATGTTTTTTTATTGTTTTTTTTTCATGTTTAATGGCAGAAATCATATAAAAAGCATGCCCCCCAGCATACCAGATTCCTTGTTGCCATTGGGTCTGGTATGCACTGGAAAAGGGGGACCACAAAGAGCATGGTGTCCCCCCAGAGCATACCAGACCCCCTTCTGGCCCAAGGATCAGGTATGTTCTGGAAAAGGAGGGCCTACCAACAGCATATGCCCCTTCAGACCATACCAGACCCAATCCTGGCATAGGGTTTGGTGTCTTGAATGAATGGTCCCCCGCTCCAGCGCATACCAGGCCCCTTTTGGCAAGTCTGGAAGGACAGGAAGGGAGACACCCCCGATTCCGTATGGCTCAATGCCCTAGGCAGACCCCTCATTAAGGTAAGGGGGTCTTTTCCCTACAACATTTGCCAAGTGTTGTGGGAGCGTGGGTGAGGCCTCATTGAGTATATGGGGTTCCCCTTTAACATAACCCCCAGATCCCCCTCCCCATCCTATTGAATGAGTACAGAGATGCCAGACCTCTAACCCATTCACAGGGTGTTTGAAAGTGAAGTGTTAAAAAAAAACAGAAAATATATTTATTAAAAGTTCTGCCATTCCACATCATTACCTGAACAGTACTTCACTGTTGCAAATTCTTCTCATCCCATGACAGGGGGTCTCTTCCCTGAAACTCCAGTAAGGATCTGTGTGCCTTAAAGACCGATGACTAAATGGATGTGAGGAGGGGGTTGGGAAAATACCTAATTGCTCTACTGTACCATCTCACTGTGGGGTGAGGGGTTGCACTTTGCCTTTATGTTAAGAATGGGAGGTGGATCGAACATTAAAGTGTTCACCCTGGTCATATAAATGCAGTCGAAGCACAATTAACTCATTAGCATGCAACTACACTGTTTGAAAACATTCAGGAAATTGTACAGCCTGCTTTACCACTTGTTCCATTAAAACTGAAATTTTAGCTAAAGGCCCCCATACACCTTACAATCTTACTATACAAATTCTGTACAATCCACTTTTGTTTTACTAAAACCATGTACTATGAGTAGCTTTCTAAACCTTCCAATCACTATGTATTCTATCAGGGAGGACCCGACACTACATAGTTGATGGTAGATCTAAAGGAACATTTGTAGAGGGATCTAAAGGTGTATGGGGGGCTTTAGATAGGTTAGAACATCTTCAAAATTATTTGACAGTCTGGTTGTATGCATGTTACTAGTACTTGCAATTACTTCAGATATTAAAGCTGATCAACTTGATTTGTGCTGAAATTGCTTTCTCTTATTTTGCACCATACCTAAAGCATCTCAGACTGACATCTATCTATCATGCAATTATAATATTTTCATAACTCTTTCCATGAGCCAGCTCACTGCTTTGATCAATACTTAGAGCTCTTGAGATGGACACTGAGACAGAGTGATTTAGTTTTTTCAAAAGCACCTTTTGGGTCTCACAGAGAAGTACAGAAAACCTCACTGAGTTTAAATAAGGTATAAACATAAAGCATTTTATTTAAAAATGCCACTATTATGTTGTTGAGACACAAACTGAGCTACCAAGACAAAAAAGTTAAACCTTAATCACTATACATTTTCAGAACACAATGTCACTATGGATATTACCTGTATTTACAAGTCCTAACCAATTTTGTTTACCGCTCTCCGTGAATCATTACACCCCATGCATCCAGATTGCTATACAGTTTCAAGCTTCCCCTCCACCTGGTACAGGCTGTCCTGTGTGTTAACCAGATGTTAGATAATCTGAGCTAATTATCGTTACATGTGGTTTTTGTTGAAGATTGATTTTCCAGCACTTTTTGTATTCACTCCATTTTTCCTCTCTCTTTTAATTTTTGCATGACATGAATTACTTTTGGTTGATGTCCACCTAAAATGAGAGAAGTAGCTTCAAGAAACCCTGTTGACCACTCATGCAAACAACCTCAGTCTCTAGATGTGCAAAGCTGGTGGAGACATACCCTAAAAGACTGGCAGCTGTAATTGCAGCAAAAGGTGGTTCTACACGTTATTGACTCAGGGCGCTGAATGATTACTCACACCCCACTTTGCAGTTATTTATTTGTAAAAAATGTTTGGAATCATGTATGATTTTCCTTCCACTCCTCACGTGTACACCACTTTGTATTGGCCTTTCACATGGAATTCCAATAAAATTGATTCATGAATGTGACAAAATGTGGAAAAGTTCAAGGGGGGAATACTTTTGCTAGCCACTGTATGTCCAGGTTCATAGGATCCAAGAATGATATGCTTTAACAAAGCAATAAACATTCAGGTGCAAAAATGGTGGTGTAATAAGGGTTTAGGCATCTATCAGGTGGTACCTGATTCCCTTCCTCTCTCTCCTCCCAGAGCTATATGTGGACTGCTCCTTGTGGCGGTGACAACCGATGTACATAATTTGGTCAGCAATGATACCGTTTTTACCGTGCCTAGTGTCAAGGTTTGGTAGATCATATGATATTTATGTCTACAGGCATGCAAATAAATAACATTTCTATCCATTAGATGACATAACAACACTGGCTGATAATAACTTCTTCACTTTCCTCCAATGAGACAACCATCTTCATCAGCTGCTTTGTTCACAGTAAATCAGAGAAGTCCTTTCCAGTTATATTTTCATAGCTACAGAGAAGAATGTTTTACTTGAAATATCATAGAGTTTGCATTAAGAAAAGGTGAAACTTCCCTTCTGCTTGTTCAGCCTGTCAGAAATATTCCACACTGCTGAGCCATGATTTCTCTTTAAGCCAAGTGGCATTGATATTTCTGTCCATCTATGCCAATGAAATGTCAAGGTTTAAAGTAGAAGTCAAGACAAATATTTTTTCATCTGTTGAAATCTTTACCCCTCGTCAATGTGCCTTACATTTGACATTATTTCTCTGCAGCCACTCATTCTAAATATATTAAGCTGGGCCTAGACGGGTCATTTTCCTGCTGACTGCTCAGCAGACCGACTGGCCGTGATGACGTCATCACACATGGCTGCTAGTGCCGAGAATCGGCCAGGCACCATTTGTGTTCCGGCCATTACTTCGGATGGGGACTCCCATCCCCATCCAAACTAATGGGATTGGCCGGGAATTTTCCGGCATGTCTGATTATCGTGCAATCCGACATGCGGCAGATTCCTGATCAATCTGACCAAGTGGACGCACCCGATTTTTATTGGCGGGAATGGGCACAGTGGACAATCGACTGAAGAATCAAGCAAGAATCTGGTTGTTAAAGCCAGAAAACGGGTTATGTCTGGTTAATGAATGTAGAGTGGATATAAAAAGTCTACACACCCCTGGTAAAATGTCAGTTCCTGTGCTGTACAAAAATGAGAGACCTATAAACTGTACTCAACTCAATTAAAAAACAAGCTGAAATCTTTAAGGTGGAGGGAAGAAAACAAAAAAAACTAAAATAATGTGGCTGCATTAGTTTGCACACCCTTTTCTAACTGGGGATGTAGCTGTGTTCAGAATTAGGCAAGCACATTCAAAATCATGTTTAATAGGAGTCAGCATACGCTTGCCATCATTTAGGGCTAATGTACAAATCATTTTCAAAAAATGACACAGCCAACTGGCGGATGCAACATGTACTGTTTCCTAATATTGTTTTCATTTTTGTGGATGCTGGTGGACTACAGACATTCTTATTGTTTGACTTTGGTATAAGGGCCTCTTTATTTTCGGCTACACAGTGAAGACATGACAAGAACTGGATGTGACATTACCAAGAACTGGATGTCCCTCCAAAATTGGTCATGGAGGCTACCAATAGGCCTACAGCAACATAAAGGAGCTGCAGTAATATCTGGCAAGCACTGGCTGACTGTACAATCTCCTGTATTCTTCATATGCCTGGGCTATGAGGTAGAGTGGCAAGAGGAAAGCCTTTTCTTACAATAAAAAGCATTCAAGCAACTCTACATTTAGCAAAAACCCATCTGAAGTCTCCCAAAAGCGTGTAGAAAAAGGTGTTATGGTCTGATGAAACCAAGGTTGAACTTTTTGGCCATAATTTTAAAATATATGTTTGGCATAAAAACAATACTGCACATCACCAAAAGAACACCATACCCACAGTGAAGCATAGTGGTGGCAGCATTATGCTTTGGGTCTGTTTTACTTCAGCTGAAACTGGGGCCTTAGTGAAGATAGAGGGAATTATAAACAGTTCCAAAATAGCAGTCAATATTGGCACAAATCCTTCAGGCTTCTGCTAGAAAGCTGAACATGAAGAGGAATGTCATCTTTTAGCATGACAACGACCCAAAGCATACATCCAAATCAACAAAGTAAGAAGATTAACGTTTTGAAATGGCTCAGCCAGAGCCCATACCTGAATCTGATTGAAAACCTGTGGGGTGATCTGAAGAGGGCTGTGCACAGGAGATGTCCTCGCAATCTGACAGATTTGGAGTGTTTCTGCAAAGAAGAATGGGTAAATCTTGCCAAGTCACAATGTGCCATGCTGATAGACTCATACCCAAAAAGACTGAATGCTGTAATAACATCAAAAGGTGCTTCAACAAAGTATTAGTTTAAGGGTGTGCACTCTTATGCAACCAAATTATTTTTTATTTATATTTTTTCTTCCCTCCACCTAAAAGATTTCAGTTTGTTTTTCATTTGAGTGGTACAGTTTATAACATTTAAGGTGGAAAAAGTTCTGAAATGATATAACTTTGTCTCGTTTTTTGTACAGCACAGGAACCTGTAAGTACTTTTGAAATCAATGTTAGCTGTAACACGAAAATGGTTTAAAAACAATAATGAATGTTTTTGATAATGGCAATTCAATGCAACCCACAGGATTTAACTGACTTAAGGTACCCATACACGTTGCGATTTATCGTGGACTGATTCGATATTCGATTTCGATTCCCGACTTTTGCTTTACTGCTATTTTTAAAAGTCGGTCGGATGCACGATTTTTCACCCGATTTTTCACACGAATTTTCACCCGATTAGTCACAGGCCACAAAATTACGGGCATCATCATTCGGGACCCGACCGACTTTTCGGACGATTTTCTAAAAACAGCATCGGTCGGACTACATTTGCATGTTACGAATCCCGTACGATCGACCTACCCGACCGACCGGATCGGTCGGAAGGGCTAAAATCGCACAAAAAATCGCAACGTGTATGGGTACCTTAACTGGATATAATGTTTTGTAAAAAAAAAGGCCACTATTAAAATGAAATAATAGTGCTTTGGACAGGAAGACACGGGATATGACCCGGGGGGTAAGAGGTGGCAGGGTTCAGTATGGGTATGAGGACCTGATTCAGATAGGTCGGATGGGGTCAGGGGGCGTTTTTCCTCTGATCACATTGATTGTTTACTCTTTCTGCTGTACCCTGTTGTCTACCCAGTATTCTGCCATGCCATGTATATCTTTGTACATGACGTCTTCTTATTATCGGTTGTAATGTATTTATATTTTGTTGAAACTAATAAAATAAATATGCAAAAAATGAAATTTTTTTAATAAAAAAAAACATTTCTTAAATAAAATGAATGAAATACTTGCAAACAATATCCCCAGCTGCACTGGTATTCCTCAAAGTTGGCACTCCTGTCCATGGCTGACCATCTAGGGGAGCCTGAAGGTCTGCTCTGCGGATCGTTGCTACCTGCACTGTGTGCTGGCCGACAGGAGCCAGAGGGAGAGGTCTCCAGCCCCTCCTTCCTGATGTGTGTAAAAGAAGCTGGCTGCTTCTGACGGCAAGTGTGCTCACTAGCAATATTGTGGCTGAAATTGGTATTGCAGGGAGATGGAGATTAAAGCTATTTTATTGTCAAATGTAAACAATTTATGTCCCATGGATAACGGCAGGGAAACATTAATAATTATGAATATTGCAGATAGGAGTGTCAAATTAGGAATGTAAATTACTAATCCAAAATAAGATTGGACTTCTAAGGGTTTTGGAGATCTGGGGTTTGAAATTCAGAGTAGACATAAAAATGTTTTTTTGGTGTGCGTTGAAAGAGGGGTAGTCTAATACGGTGAGAATATCCCAAACTCTATATTTTAACTGGAAAAATCGGGGGTCGTCTTATATCCCCAGTTGTCTTATACACCCAGTCATCTTATACGCCGGAAAATACGGTACTTTACTTAAATAAAATGAAAAAATACATGCAACCATTTTAGCACACTGTAATCCATTCTACACTGACCTCACTCAAAGTCGGCACTGAATTTACTACACGTCCCAGCCAGGGCTGAGCACAAACACTTGCTCATCATGGCCAGTCGACCAATGTAAATATCGAAATAACCTCTTGGTATGTGCTGTGGCGTGGTGATATTGATAAACATTACTGTATGTGAGGTGATGTCTACGGACATGTTTATATATTGTTTAATGTGCATGTCTCTGCATATTAACCTTCTGGGTGTTTAGCCCGAGTTAATTCGGGCTAAATAAAGTTACTTAAATGGTTTAGCCCGAATTAACTCGGGCTGCTGTTACCTGCATTGAGATGGCTTGCAGGCAGCCCAGGAGACTTGCTGCTTCTCTCCCCGTGTCCCCGATGTCTGAACATCAGATCCCGGTGTCCGTAGTAAATTTTTTTTTTTTTGTCCTGTATGGTTCTCCTTTCATTCTGACATTGATTGGAGCGATTCTTTTCGCTCCAATTCAATTCAAAATGAAAAAAACACATAAAAAATAAAAACGCATAATTTGCTTATTATGAGTTTCCTTTCATGTTGGATTTGATTGGATTGATTTTTCTGTATCCAATCAAGTTCAAAATAAAGGAAAAGGCATACAAAGTAAATACTTTGTACGGGCGCGCGTCCACAGAAAAAGACGCAGAGAGTACACTTCCCATTCAAATGATAGCGCAGATTAGACACCGTGCCAATTTGAGTGCTGCGTCCGCTGTGATAATATGAAGCTGCGCGATGCTGCCAATGTGCGGTCTTCATTGCAGAGCTGCACATTGCTGGCAGAGACACCAAGACGCGGAAAACAGCGCTCGTGCTGCGTGTATGAATGCAGTACAGACGCAGTTTTTCTGCATTTTGGCTCAACAGGGTGCACTCCTCCCAATGCAGCAGGAGCGAGCCCTAAGCCATGGGCAAGCTTTAGGTAATCCGCCAGCAAATGTGTCAGCGTGCGACATTGTTCCTGGCGCGGTGTATCAGTCCGCCTGTCAGTCTTGGTTTATTAAAAAAATGAATTCGAGTTTGAGCAGATTTTTGTGTTTTCTATTAAATTTGATCATTGAATGTGATTTTTAAAAAATACTTAAGCGTTTGAAACTTTATATATTCAGGATGTCTACTAGACCTGTTTTTGGACTGATTTTGGTCAGTTACAGGCCTACAACACGTCTTTTTCAATGATAAACAGCGTAACGCTTTTGGTACAGATATCTGGACCTCGGCGAAACGCTCAGGAGGTTAACAAAAGTACTGTTTACAGTAGGTTTGGAAAAAATTCCTACTGCGCATGCCCAAGAGCTGATTTCAGTGATTCTTAATTTGTATTTTTGCATACCAACCAGGGCTAAAGAAGTACTACTGCTTAGCACTGGCTGAGAGCAGTAGTTCATACAGTGATTACTGTATTACTGTACTGTGATTACTGCTGACTCTACTGGTGATGTTACCCGGGGACGGGTGGGCAGGGTGGAGGAGACCTGTGATTCCCATTGGTGGAGATGGGGATCGACAGGACAAGCTGGAGGAGGGGGAGAAATAAAGGGGTAGAGAGATGTAAGCCCGCACACCCTGTGACCAGCGGGGAAGTGGGGCATTCGCACCGGTGGCGAGGAGCTTCTTTCCCCTGACACATCAAGGTTGGAAACCTTACAATCTTCACTCCCTGGAATGTGCCACTGGTTTGATTCATGTATGTTTATCACATTTAGCACTAGCATATGCTATACTCACTAAATAGTCATCAGTAGTTTATTTTACTTTCTTTTATTACTTTTTCCTTATTTCCATGCATCTTTTTTTCTCTTTTCTGTAATTCTATAAATTTCTTCCTTTTTTTCTTTCCCAGCAACCATGTTGATTAGAACTGATAGAACACAAAGACAGTGTTTGGACAATCCTCGCCCCTGGGTGGGGCCCCCCTTAGCCAAAACTTCTCAGTTGACAATAATACAGAGGTATGGTACAGACTATCTGTTTATTAGTACATATTTGATTATATTGCTAGTACAATACTGTGGACTCTGAGACACACCCCTTTTTCTCCAATTAGCATCTTCTGTCCAGTGTTCTCCTGAGGAAGTGACTGAGATCACGAAACGCGTCAAGATTTAACTGTTACTGCAATAAATAGTTTTCTTTAGTTTTTTCGCCAGATACAGTCCCTTCAAATTGTCAGGGTGTTCTAACCACTGATGACTGTGTGCAACTTTATTGTTTTGGATGATAAAATAATAGGCAAATTATTTTTATAATTGGATCATTCATGTTGGTAAATTTCAGTTAATTGTACCTGATGGGCCATATTTTCGACTGTAGAATTCCAAAAAAAAAAAATATCTACATTGTCAGTTGAGCCCATAACTATTCATACCCCTGGCAAATTTTGACTTAAAGGTACTTTTATTCAACCAGCAAGTTATTTTCTGACGGGAAATGACATAGGTGTCCCCCAAAAGATAATACGACGATGTACAAGAGGCATTTTTGTGGGGAAAAAAAAACATTTCTCAGCTTTTTTTACATTTGTGTAAAAAGTGTCATGTCTAAAATTATTCATACCCTTTTCAATAATCAAAAGAAAAGCCTTTATTGGCTATTACAGCAAATGCTTCCTATAATTACAGACCAGCTTTTTTCATGTCTCCACAGGTATTGTTGCCCATTCATCTTTAGCAATGAGCTCCATATCTTTCGGATTGGAGGGTCTTCTTGCCATCACCCTGATCTCTAGCTCCCTCCATAAATTCTTAATTGGATTCAAGTCCGGACTCTGGCTGGGACACTCCAAAACATTAATGTTGTTGTCTGCTAACCATTTCTTCACCACTTTTGCTGTGTGTGTTTTGGGTTATTGTCATGCTGAAATTCCACTGGTGCCCAAGGCCAAGTTTCTCTGCAGACTGCCTGATGTTGTCTTTGAGAATCCTTATGTATTGCTCTTTTTCAATGGTGCTGTTTACTGTGAACCCCCCCCAATGCATTAGGTTCCCACCACCATGTGTGACAGTGGGGATGGTGTTATTTGGGTTGAAGGCTTCTCCTTTTTTACGCCAAATGAAGGAAACATCATTGTGACCAAACAATTACATTTTTGTTTCATCTGACCATAACACAGAATACCAGAAGTCTTCTTTGTCAAGGTAAAGGCCAAGCAAGCTTTGGTGTGACTTATCTGGAGAAGTGGCGTCCTTCTTGGTCTGCATTCGTGAAACCCAGCAGTGTGCAGTGTCTGTTGGATTGTCTGCCTTGAGACATTGCCACCAG
>CM070039.1:38041540-38070158 GCA_036250615.1 Ptychadena robeensis | reverse complement strand
CCCCCCCAAGCTTGGACTGTTCAGATGGAGGGCTGCTGTGTCGAAGAGGGTGTAGGGGAATGCTCTTTTGGCCTCAAGACACATCAAGAAAATATGGTTCTTAAGCTAAGAAATAAGCAAACTGGTTTGGTCAGAAAAGTTCTGTTGTTACAAAGTGGCTTAAGGGTATTGTAAGTTACAGACTGCATAAAACCCCCAAAAATAGATTCTGAAATGTTAAAGTGCTCCAGCTAGCAATAAGCCCAGCAAACCACCAGGAATACCCCTCTGTAATACCCTTCCCATATCCCACAGCCATCTCAGTAATAAAACCCAGCATTCGCCGGAAACACACCTCTAACAATATTCCTTGCAGATCTGAGACCTAACCTAACCTGCATTAATAATACCCACCAATATGACCCAGCACACTACAAGTTGTAACCATCAACCCTTCAAGTTATAACCCCATGGTGCAAATACATGAACACCAAGGTAGCTCTGAAAGTAAAGTGTGAGCGAAGCCTGAAACTAACTGCTGAATATGATTTAAACTTTTTTTATACTGGTATTATATTTTCCTGTCCAATTTTCCTGTTCATGTGTAAAGATCGAAAGTGAATGGCAAAAGAAAGCATAAGATACACATTTTGCAAATTATAATAAAACTCACAAAATCTGTTCTGACATTTCATCAGTTTCCTTTTAATCTCTATTCTGTGGTGTGTAAATTGTAATCCCATTCGAAGTTAGAGTGATAATAACGATGTGCAACAAATCAAAAACTATGCGTTCCACTAACATCTGGTGCCAATATAATTCTTCAATGAGCACCTTTCTAATCATCACACTCAAAAGCTTCTATTCTATCTTCATAAAGCAGCCACATATATTTCACACATAAGATGCCAAATGACTGCTAAAACTCTCTGCCCTTGAAATCAGACTATAGAAGAGCTTTATTTGTAGAGTTGTCTTAAAAATGTCACGGGTAAACCATCATTTATTTTTTAGGGCTAACATTGGCATTGCACTATTTCTGGATAGGTTCGATCTAAACTGAGCCTTTAGGACGAATGCAAACCAAATGGCGGAGTTTGTTCATATGCATCAAAAATAAAAGAAGCTTACCCTATTTTATAAAATATCTGGATGCATGTAATCTGTCGACACGTCTCAGGCACTATGTGCTCCTTTTGGACAATTTCGCAGGTCATGATTTGTTGATTTCCTAGTAAAAAAGCCATACCCCCAGCAGTGGACAAGAAAGACAAACCTGGTGTCACCCTACATAACAGACATAGGTGGGAAAGCAGCAGGGGCAGACCTGACCAGACAATTAGATAAAATAGAAAATCAATATAATATAATTGTGTCTTTAAATGTTGATAACTCCCTATTTTTACAAAACTTAGGGTATGTTTTCACATCTGTTGGGATCCCCTACGCTAAGCACATTGCTTGTCATGCATGGTGGGTAGGGCATTCACGAGTTTTCTCTCTGTGTGCAATCCAGTCAGTACTCTCAAAAAGAAAGAGATACAGAACTGCGCATTGATCAGCATAATCCCCGATATATTCAGAAGCATACATTGGGGGAACATTGTAGTTCGAGCTGAACTTGGCAGATGACATCAATACAAACTTAGTCGACAGCGCCATCTTGTGCACTTGTTATTTTTTTTACTAGAGATGGAGGAATTTCATCTCAGTAATTTGCATCTCAATGGACTCTCAGGGTGGTTACATTTTTAGATTCAATTTCGGCACAGAAAATTGGACTGAATCGGACCACCAGGGGGGGGGGGGGGGGGGCTGTAATCCCTCTCCCCTCTTGAGAAGTATGCAAGCCAGTTAATGTTATTTTTATAATGACATTGTGCTCTTTTGTGAACAGTTGACATATTCAGTGTCTGTCGCAGTTTAAGCTGTGTACACTTTTTTGTTTAGCATAAAATTCAAGTCTTATCTGTGCCTGTGGAGGGTATAGTTCTGGGGAGGGGGGAATAAAGTCCTGTAGGGTTGCTGAGCCTCTTGCTTTCTCCTTATTTCTGTATTGGGGCAAAATTAAAAAAAGTTATTTCACAATGTAGTGTGCAGCTGTTTTGGCAAAAAAACTGTGTTTTGTACTGCACTTGCATCTCCGATTGTTTAAACGAAAACCTTAGTATTCAGGTTAAATTGCTCTATTGGGAACCAGGCTTGCATTGCATGTCAGTGAGGATACTCGTTGCCTTCAACAAGTTGCCACCAGGGCAGAGCCGAAGAGGAGAAAGTATGTCCAGAACAGCAACTCATCTACAAGGCCAAGCTTCATTATTTAATGCTGCCCTTAGAATTGCCAAGCAGAACTACTTCTCTACACTGATATCCTCACAAGCAACCAACCCTCATTTCCTTTTTCTCCACCTTTGACTCTCTCCTCAATCCTACACCTCCTCCTCCCACTGCCACCTTCTCTGCCCAGAACCTGTCCACATATTATAAAGACAAAATTGACATCATTAGACTTGATATTTCTGCCACCACAATTCTTGTGAACTCATCCTCTTGTAACTCTTCCCTTGCCTCATTTTCCCCTGTTAGTCTGGAGGAGGTTACCTCCTTGCTTTGCTCCTCTCCTTCCACCACACTGATACCCATGAATCTTCTAAATTCCGCCACACTTGCCTCTGCCCTAACAGAACTATTCAACCTCTCCTATGGTATTTTCCCATCATCTGTCAAAAACATGCCAGAGATCTCCCCATACTGAAGATGCCATTGCTCTGCTTCTCTGTTTCCATTTCCTTCTAAATTGTTTGACTCACCTTGACCCCCTCCAGTGCGGCTTCTAATTTCACTTCACTGAGACAGCCATCACTAAGTTTGCTAATGACTTGCTCAGAGCCAAGGCTTATGGCAAGTTTTCCTGCTTCTTCTACTCGATCTCTCTTCTGCCTTTGACACCCTCTGCCTTAGATCACCCTCTTCTTCTACAGACCTTGCACTCTATTGGTATTTATGACTCCGCACTTCAATGGCCACTTTTCCTCTGCCACCTCCCTCCCCGTTGATGTGCCACAAGGCTCAGTCCTTGGCCCCATCCTGTTCTTCTGGACCAAGGACAAAGTAGGAAGCACAAATGCAAACTGTTGTCATTTCTACACCGTTCACCTTATTTGGATGTACATACCCTCAAATTAAAGCTGACAGTCTGCAGTTAAAGCACATTGTGTTGTTATTCTGAAAAAGCAGGGCCAACTGCACAGTTGTAAGAGCATGAAAATCTCACAGGGTAGAAAATATCTCAGAGCAAGGCAGCGTAAGTAATCCACCAAAATAGACTCAATAAAAGCAAAATCCCCCAAAGTAAAGCAATAAAAGCAAAAAGCCAAGTCAGATCCAAGCAGGGCAGGCAGCAGAATAGACAGGTACAACTCAAAGCTCAGCTACAAATAAACAGCACTCTGGATCTATGGAAGCCTGAAGGAGGTACACATGAAAACCTGGCATGGATCAGTGAAAACCTTTGCAACCAGAAGCTGCAGTTACAACACACGCTATGTTGGCACAATCTGCCTGGTTAGGTAAACTGCACAATGAAATGGGAAACAGAAAAGGGTGCTTGTCTGCTAACCCAAGCCATGCCAGGTCCTCATGGCCCTAAGGCTATGTCCCTACTTAGGCGCTCTGCCGCTATTACAATCAAGGCGTGGAGATCATGCCCGTGTTTTTGATGGGGCTTATCCCCACAGCCAATCAGGCAAGCCCGCGGGCTGACCCGCGATCTAAAACGTGGCATACTACTTTTGATCGTGGGTGGTCGCACCCTATCGCCCCTGATCTGGGTCATAGACATGAATGGCTATGATTAAAAACTATGTCTCAATTCTTTGATTTTTAACCGCACCCATTTATTCTTTTATGGGCGTGATAAGGGGCAATTGGCTGGGGTGGGGCAAGATTTCTGGTCCCATCCCCCACTTCCTGTCTGACTTTAAAAGGGAAAAGAATCACCTGTGGACTCTGTGCCACAATTATAAATGCGGGAGCCTGTGGGCGATCGCTTAAGTGGGGACAACCCCTAACACTGGTACCAATGCATTCAACATTTTTCTGGTAGTCAAGTTTGGTTTCTACCCGCTCTCTGTACCAGTGTCTCTAACATTTCTCCAACATGTTCAGGGACATACACCAGTTACTTTACACTACAAGGAACATTTGGCTTTCTTCCCTGCATTTAGTTTTTTTATTGGATTACCCATCTGTTAAGGCTTGGATGCTGTGTGATGATTTCTACGCTTCTCTTCTTTCCAAGATGAAACAAATATTAAACATGTAGAGATTCTTTCCTCCTCAAACATCTGGTGGCTTTCTCACATTATTCATGCATTTTACTATACCATATTTCTTTTAATAGGGTGTTCATAATTCTGACTACAGAGAACCTTTGGATTATTTATTTCCATCTATTCCAAGACCTGGAAGTGTCTCCTTAGAACCTAGTTATAAGCTTTGTACACATCTGAGATGAATGTTACCTTTCAGGTTTGCAGCAAATCGCTTGGGATTTCGTTTGGAGGCCAACACATTAAGAAAGCAGCAAAAAAATATACTCCTAAACAAACACAAAAGGATACGATGCCTTTAAAATTGTAAATAGAATTACCATAACATTTCATAACAACAAATCTATCACTTATTACATTGCTTTGGCTCTTTGTAATTAATTTTTGTATTTTTAATCAGTGTCCCATGTACACAGATAATAAAGGGAGTAAACGGTGTGCTGTTTTGATTCTGGCAATATAAAGAAGGGTTGTTGGAACATTAAAAACAAAAGTACTGTACTGTTGGGGGGCTAGACTATAGTTTTGAAAATAAATAATAATAAAAAAAAATGAAAGAAAATTTCCATGCATACTTAGAGCTGAAAAGATGCCTTGGCATTTGGAAAATCATCAAGCGTTTCTTCTGCCTTGTCTTGTTTTGGTAACTTTGGAAACAGTTAACATTGGTGTTTGTCATTGACCTATGAGCAATAGGCAATCTCTGGAAAAATGCAGCGAAAAAGCAAATTGCGCTGAAACAGAGCTAATCGTGCTGTTTTGTTAAATGCCCATGTGAAACTAGTATTTTTCTCCTTTGTGGAAGAGGAGGCTACTGTTATTTATTATTACTAACCTTGTATTGATCATATTTCCCCCACCCTGGCAGCAGAGTTGCACCACAATCACATATTGACACACACTCACAAGCCCCATGTAAATACGCTTATTATTTTCATCATTCACCCCTTCCTCTCCATCCTGCCACAACCAAACCATGCATCTTTTATAATGCTCTGCTGCATGGATTTTTCATAGCTTTATACAAAAACACAAATGCAGATGTAATGTGAAAAACGCATTCGATGAACATGGTCCACTGTTGTCAGTAGCCAATGATCCTGCCTTGGTTTGTACACAGGTTACACAGGCTAAGCTGAAGGAATGGCTTGAGGCTGTTGGCTGACTGCCCTTCCCTAGTTCTCCTTGGTGACGAGAAGTAAACATTGTCTGTTCTAGTAGTGGCTGAGCTTGTTTTAAGTCCTATACACTTTCCTTTCTCTTTTCTTGAAGTGTGTGACCCCTGCAGAAGTACGGTATTATGGGGTACAGTGCTCAGGATCAATTCTCTCAGGAACCTGGACATTACAGCCTCACTGATCTCAGGTGAGATATATGCTTATGAATTGCTGAACACTAGCACCTGGACACTAAACAAAAGGTGCTTCATGCATGTGCTGGGACTGCTGTTAGGGGAATTTGCACTCCCTATTGAATTACAGTATTTCAAATTCATGTTATGTACTAGAAAGTGCAGAAATAACAAAACTTACAGCTATACATGTAAAGGCAGGAATGATGAGATCTTACTGTAGGATTATGCAGGACATGCTCATCACATTTCATTTATAAAACCTATTGTATACTCTGTTCCTCAAGAGAGACTTTGAAATTAATTTATGTGGTGTAGGGCCTAGTCTCTACTGTGTCATAATCTCAAAGTTTTTTGTTTTTTTTTCATGTTGAACTCAGGGATTTTGACTTGTGACAGGCCATTGTTTACATGGTGTAAAGTGTCTCAGGCATAAAGAATGACACAGCCATTGTCAAGCTATTGGAAAGAATGTTGTTTTTCAGGCGATTTGGCCATAAGGGTAAATTGTGTGTCTTATGCTCCACATTGCCCCATGTACAGTACGTGTCACACTGATGCGTCCATGACTCTAAATAGTGACAAGCCCTTATGCTGTTTACAGTTGATGCTAAAACATAAAATGGTTGGTCGGCTGCTACTAGGTGTAAGGCTATGTTTCCACAGCGCTTAGGGATGTGTTCCACATACCCTCTGCATTAATCGCATGCCTTGACAGGGATGTTGCTGCATCCCATACATATGCATGACTTCCCGCTCCGCCTGTTCTGACGGCGTTCATCGGGTACAGACCCACTGAACGCTGTGGGAACATTCAGGGCAGGAAGTCATACATATGTATGGGATGCTCTGACAACCCTGTCAAGGCCTGCAATTAACACAAGCGCATCCCTAAATGCAGCCTTATGGTTGCAAAAAGTTTAAAAGTGGTTTGAACGCAAATAGTAAGCACTGACAGTGCTGGCGCCATGGACAGGCCTCAGGGGGCTGGGGTCATCCAATCACCTTAGTGTACCTGCTCTGGTGAAATCTCGCACCCAACTCTTGCTGATAAAACTCGCTGAAAACAATGAGCTGCTATCTTGTGGATATTTTTAAAAGTTTTTAGAAATGGTTGAATTTGTGATTGACTTGACCATTGCATACCATTCCATTTTCTTGTAGTACGTAGAAAGGAAGAGGAAAACACAAGTTCTCCCCAAGTTGGGCGAGAGGGACTTTAACGGCAAACAGAGATGACGTTGATTGAATTTATTGACACATAATAACACCAACATACGGATCAAACAATGATTCCCACAAAGTATATTACAGTACAGCCATTTATAAACATAACAAGCATTACATATATGAACAAATCAAATCATAAAATGTTGCACCATTCCGACGCGTTTCGCGGTAAACCGCTTCTTCAGGGGCTGTGCGTACATACAGTAAAAACTCTGTGTAAAGTATAAATAAACAAATGAGCAGCAGTCCATAGAAAAGTCATCATACTGTATCATAATTTTTGACAAACATGTAATTTAAGTAAATATAACTATAGATCCACCCACCTAATCAGGGTATATTACGTCCATGGTCATGTACAATAAACAGTACAAAAGGTGACACCAACACTGCAACGAGGAGTAAGTTTAGTTGACAAAGAAGGAACGGAGATGAAAAGGCTAGTACATCATCATGCCTGATGTAATAATTTGCACACCGTGCTGGTGAGAAAGAGAAGAAGGGGAGTAGGATGGCTCATAAATCTAACTATCCCAATATCATGATGTGAGGTTTTCAATGAGTGTAAACAATGTAAAAAGGTTTACTTACCTTTTTACATTGTTTACACTCATTGAAAACCTCACATCATCAATAAAATACAATATATAATACAATACAATAGAACCAGTTCCATTGGCTGCCATACACGCCCATGCCATGACACTGCAACCAACATGCTTCACTGATGAGGTGGTATGCATAAGCAGTTCCTTTCCTTCTCCATACTCTTCTCTTCCCATCACTCTGGCACAAGTGGATCTCGTCTGTCCATAGGATGGCAAACTCTTATCTGGCCTTCCTGCTCTTGAGGCTCATCAATGGTTTACATACCATTTACATTTACATACTTGTGGTGAGCCCTCTGTATTCAATCTGGTAAAGTCTTGTTGATTTTGACACACATACACCTACCTCCTGGAGAGTGTTCTTCATCTGGCCAACTATTGTGAAGGGTGTTTTCTTCACCTGGGAGAGGATTCTTCCACCACAGTTTTTCATGGTCTTCCGGGTCTTTTGGTGTTGCTGAGCTCACCGGTGTTACTTCTTTTTTAGAATGTTCCAAACAGTTGTTTTGGCCATGCCTGTCTCTATGACGGGGTTGTTTTGTTTTTTCAGCCTAATGATGGCTTGCTTCACTGATAGTGACATCTGTTTGAATCTCATCTTGAGAGTTGAAAGCAACATTCCAAATGCACATAGCGCACTTGAAATGAACTCTGGACCTTTTATCTGCACATTGTAATTGGGAGGCATATATGCAAGCTGTTGTAATTCCTACACCGTTCACCTGATTTGAATGTAAATACCCTCAAATTATAGCTGACAGTTTGCAGTTAAAGCACAAGCAGTTTGCAAGCTGTTGTAATTCCTACACCGTTCACTTGATTTGAATGTAAATACCCTCAAATTATAGCTGACAGTTTGCAGTTAAAGCACATTCTGATTGTTTCATTTCTTATCAATTTTGGTGGTGTATAGACCACATGGCACCACAACTATTCTTTTGAACCAGCAGATTTTTTCCCCCTTTTTTTTATAGTGCAGTATAAATTTTAACCTCCCTGGCGGTTCACTGAGGTCCAGATTTCTGTACCAAAAGTGATACAGTGTTTTGCCTCCCCCCCCCCGGTCGGGGTCACCGATGACGCCGATAGGGGTGGAAAGGCTCTGTGTGCCTGCAGCTCTGTAGAAATGCTGCAGGCACACAGAGAGCCAGTTTGACTCACGATCAGACTGCGCCAGTACTTGCTTCGGGCGTAACGCTAGGGAGGTTAAACCGGCCATAGACACTATGCTTGGCGGGCGTTTATTGAACAATCGACCGCAGCATGATGACATAATCATGCAATGGCCAATCGTTCGAAATACTGGCGATCGACCAGAGAAAAACATTTGTTCTCTGGCTGATCAAAGTTTTGTGCGACTACGAACTCCAGGTGTTCATTTTGCGATTGATCAATAAGCGATCACCCCGAATGCGCATGGTGATCATTCGCAAAATTGGCCACAGAGAAAGACATTTCTCTGATCCAGTCCAAAAGAAAAAAAAAATATTTGAAAATAATTAAAAAACGAAGGACTGGGTCCCACCTCCGTGACGTCACTCGGGGACCCGAAAGAAGCCGGCGAGGATGTCGATGGAGGCGGCAGCTGGACCAGGTAAGCTCCTGCGCTGTACCCGAACCCAGTTCGGGCATATCGCTAATTGCAGCGCCCCTTTGCCCGAACCTTTGACATCCCAACATCCAACCTTTGACCATAGACAACATAAGGACCCATTAATCATAGGAATGATACAGAGGAAAGTATTTGACTCATTACCCTAAGGTAAGATGCTGAACCCTTTGGGACGGGTACACTATGGTGCTACAGTGGACAGTAGAGATGGTCGAATTTTTTTTCAAAAATTCGACCATTTCGCCGATTTCGAGTTAATTGCAAAGCCCCTGAACATGGTATCATCACCAAACTTGCTGGAGGTGTAGAGAAGGGTTGGGGGTATACTCCAAAAAAGAAAGTATGTCTCTAACACAAATAGATTTTGCACAAATTAAGTTCAAAGTCAAGTAAAAATTTCGAAAATCGGAATTTCGACTTTAACTTTGAACTTAATTTATGCAAAAACTACATGTGCTAAAGCAACACTTCTTTTTTTCAAATGTTCCCACAACCCTTCTCTACATCTCCAGCAATTTTGGTGATGATACCATGTTCAGGGGCTTTGCAATTAGCTCACAAATTTAGCAAATCGAAAAATTCGACCATCTCTAGTGGACAGAGGGAATAGACACACATATATATATACATAGACTGGGTATAGACCACATCATCTCTATTATCCTAATTCTAAACTGGCTTTTTTTCTCGCTCTGCTATTTACCCCATTAGCCTCTCCCCCACCCCCATATCCACACGATCTAAAACCTACTCCACACTTATCCACGTGTCCTTACATCAGATATATCCAAACCATATTTTTAGCATTGAGACACTTAAAAAATTGGGGATTTCCTCTTTCTCTCCCCCTCCCCGGGTCCTTCCTCCTTCTCTCCCCCTCCCTCGGGTTTGGACGCCGGATGCACCGCAACACCACTTTGGCGCCAATAACCGGAGAGAAACCAGACCGGTAAGGCATAAAGTTTATAATCTTTGTATGATCTGGTTATGGGATCACTGATTTTTTCTGAATGAGATCACCAATTGGAGGAGAAGAAATTGTTATTATTTTTATGCATGGTAATTAAGGTATAGACAAAAAGCACTGGAAAAACATTATGTCTCTAAAAAAGGTGCATTAATTGAATCGCATGTGAATATTTGTAAGAATATCTATATTCCTAGGGCGGTGGACCGGGTATTAAAACTACTTTATGAACTAGGAAAGACACCAACTAGGACACCAATCCACTATTGTTCCATCCCTGAGGAAGTCCTGCAAAGGACGAAATGCGTCGGATACAACTTTGTACAAAATTGTTTTTAAAGACTAAGACAGTACTACTTTGGTTGTAGTATTGCCTTGACTGACTGACCAGACTGGACTGAAATGTTTTTTATGTGTATATACTTTTAACATGCTAATGTACCATATATGTATAATAAAGGTGTTGTTCTCATTCGTTTGACCAGAACTTCAATAATTCTCTCACCTTAAAAATCCACAGGGGCTGCCCCCCCCCCCCTTTCTGGGGTTTTAGTTCACCCCATACGTTATTAATATGAATTTTAATAATACACAACTTTTAATATTTCATAAAAATTCATAAAAAACACAAAGTATAGTAAAAAGTAAAAAATAATGAGTAATAATGAAATGTAGAAAAAAAAGATACAATAAAATAAAATGTATAATCTTTTTGATTCGACTTAGCTAATAGAACAATTCTACTAAGCAATACTAAAGTGATATTTTCCTGTGTAATAACACATACTAACATATACATTTCTCTTTATGTTGAAATGTATTATAAATTATATGTATAAGATACATTCAAAAAAATAATGCCTCAAGCAGTGATAAAAAAAATTGTGGAAAATGACAAATTATTTTCATTATTTCACAAATTATGTGATAAAATATCACTTCAAAACATATTTATTGCCATCCTTACAAGAATTTCTGATATTCTCAGTCCATGCTGTGATTATTATTATTTCAGATATTACAGTTTTAAGTGAGTCATTTGTTACCAACAGAGACTTTTCCATATCATTGACACCATGAAATATATTATCAATTTAACATCAATGTCAGAGTTGTCAAATGGCCATGTAGCTACTACTTTTGGGGTTTTCTGTTTTGTTTGATTGTTTTGATTGTTTTCAGATTGTTTGAGAACAGTCTTCCTTTGAGGTCAGGGACCTTTACAACTTCATAAAATAAAGAGTTTGCAGTTAGTGTTACAGTTCCTACAGCTAATTTTAACATTTGTATGGTTAAAAGATGTTGTTTTATGTTAGCAGGAACATTAACTAGAAAATATACCAATCCTGTCCAAAACACTATATCCCTCTCTCCTAATAGTTTCTGCCTCCTGTGCTCTCATTTTTCTCTCTCTGTTTCTAAAAAGGAGCAGTTATTAAAACCCAACATTACCCTTAAGCAGAGTACAGACGGCTCAATATTCAAGCCGTCAGATGTACCCTGCTGCAGCGTGATGACATCATCACGCTGCTGTCAGATATCGGAGGAGCCGGGGAGAGACAGTTCTGCTCTCCCCGGCTAAGCCGAGCTTTGCCTGGAGACCAGCGGTCTCTAGGCAAAGCATCGGACATCGGCCATATTTACGGTCATGTCCGATAAGGCTGTTTTCAAACGGGATTGATTTGTCCCGCTCAAAAATGGGGGCAGATAATATGGGCCAGATAGATGGCTGTGAGCGCGCACAGTGCTCGAAACGGCCATCGATTTGACCCATATCTCCACGTCTGTACCCTGCTTAAATCTACCCTCAAGGCCCTGGAGAATGACTAGTTAATCTTGTCAACACTATATTAGGGTTCTTTCAATACTAAATGCATTCTATTACCTGGCCTATTATTATATGGCCCTGCAATACCCTTTGTCCTCATGTTACTATTTTTAGGTGTTCCAAAGGTTCTTAAACAAAGGGGTACAGATGGACAAAAATTAATTAATGGATATTTAAATCTAACCAGGTTGAAATTATGTTATATGATTTTGACTCTCCTGTCCAAAGTCAAAATTTTACAGCGAAATTTCAAAATATGGGAATATCAATGTTATTATTTTTTTTTTTTTATATAATATAAATGTACAGTGGCTTGCAAAAGTATTCGGCCTCCTTGGACTTTTCCACATTTTGTCACATTACAGCCACAAACATGAATCAATTTTATTGGAATTCCACATGAAAGACCAATACAAAGTGGTGACACATGAGAAGTGGAACGAAAATCATACATGATTCCAAACATTTTTTACAAATAAATAACTGCAAAGTGGGTTTCCGTAATTATTCAGCCCCCTTTGGTCTGAGTGCAGTCAGTTGCCCATAGACATTGCCTGATGAGTGCTAATGACTAAAGTGCACCTGTGTGTAATCTAATGTCAGTACAAAAACAGCTGCTCTGTGACGGCCTCAGAGGTTGTCTTAGAGAATATTGGGAGCAATTAAGCATTAAGTCCAAAGAACACTTCATGGTGGTATACTCATTTAATTTCCTTCTAACTTCTACATTCCTTCTACGCTTCTACACGAATAACTCTTTAGTTAATACTTTTAAACATGTTGTGGAATCATCTTACCAGAAGGAATGTATGGTAACCGAAGTACAAGTGATTTAACCTGCCTTTCTGCATAATAATTGTTATCTTCTTTTAAGACATTGACGTTTATTGGGACCCCCCCCCCCTCCCAAAAAAAGCAACCTTTTTGATTTCACAGTTCATCTAGAGATTATCTGTAAATGCAATCTCTAATAGCCAATAGCTTTCTATAGATGCTAGATTATTGCCACCTGATGTAATATATTGTAGTTGTCTTGGGGTGTTTTCTATGGAGCCACCTGTGGGATTCTTGCCCACTTACAGAATAGAACAGGCAATATGCATAAAGCATTGTGCTTGTTTAATCCCCTGTCACTGAGAACAAAATTTCATTCCCAATGACAGACATTCCAATTATGTACAAAAAAAGTTTGTGAACCCTTTGGGATTACATAGAGAAAATAATACTACACAAACATTAAATGGTTTTATGTTTTTATTGAACATAACATGTAAACATTCACAGTGCAGGGTGGAAAAATTATGTGAACCTTTGTACATTTCAATCGGGTTGAGGTCAGGACTCCAGAAGGCGTATTTTGTTCTGTTGAAGCCATTCTTTTGTTGAATGACTTGTATGCTTTGGGTCATTGTCCTGTTGCATAACCCATCCTCTGTGGAGCTTCAGTTGGCGGACACATGGTTGGTGTGCGATACTTTTTTTTTCTCCACACATAGTGTTGTGAAAACTCAATTTTGGTTTCATCTGTCTAAAAATATTTTGCCAGTAGTGCTCTGGAACATCCAGGTGCTCCTTTACAAACTTTCAATATGCTGCAATATATTTTCTGGACAGCAATGGCTTCCTCCGTGGTGTCCTCCCATGTACTCCATTCTTGTTTAATGTTTTCCTTATTGTAGATGTGCCAACAAAAATGTTAGCATGTGCCAGAGATTTCTGAAATTCTTTAGCTGACACTCTAGGATTCTTCTTTACCTCATTAACCATTCTGCGCTGTGCTTTTGCAGTCATCTTTACAGGACGACCAAGCCAAGGGAGAGTAACAACAGTGCTAAACCCATCCACCCATCCAAGACACTCTGTCTTACCGTGGGCACATGAACATCAAGGCTTTTGGAGATACTTTTGTAACCCTTTCCAGCTTCAAGTCAACAATTCTTCTTAGAACTCTTTTCTGCGAAGCATTGTTCACATCAGACAGTGCTTCTTGAAACCAGTAAACCCAAAACTGGTGTGTGCTTTTTTAAAGGGCAGGACAGCTTTCAGAAACACATCTGACTGGACTCAAGGTTGGCTAACCTTGTCATTCGGCTATGAAAACATATAATGTTTGTGTAGTATTATTTTAAGCAGAATGTGTTTTTCTATTGGTGTGACTAAGGCTTTGTTTCCATTGTACGCCGGGACCCGTACGCTAAGCGTATACGCTAGCAGGGGTCCCGACGTATCTCCGACGTATCTCACAGACCTTTGCCTGCCGGCGGACGGTCTGTCTTCATTGCGCTGAGCTCATCCGCCGGTGTCAGGCTGAACGTAGTCGAGTACGTTCAGCCTTTACACCGGCGGATGTGTAAACAGACCATCCGCCGGCAGGCAAAGGTCTGTGAGATACGTCGGAGATACGTCGGGACCCCTGCTAGCGTATACGCTTAGCGTACGGGTCCCGGCGTACAATGGAAACAAGCCCTAAGATGAAAAACAGAGCACATTTTATGACCAATTCATGCAAAACTCTACGTAATCCCAAAGGGTTCACATACTTTAAAAAAGATTTGAAAGCATTTTTTGTAATCTCTATTTGTAACACTTCAAATTTTTTTTTTACATAGGATGATTGCATGTGCACTTGGGGTGAGTAATATTATTTCTTTTTTTTACTATTTGTATAGTATTGTTATTACTGTTTTACACATTAATACAAGTGGGCTGTGGATATTTTTGAACACAGAATACTCTACTATGTAAATTTTTAGAAAAAAAAATTTTGAGGTTCAATTAACTCAACTAGCTTTGTAAAATTTGACTTTTGCCGCAATTTCACATTGGAAAATACATATTAATAGCATGACAGTCAATTAGCACCAGGTCAATGACAACCAAGAAGATTTTAAAGTAAAGTTTAAAGTGCTGTATTTTTTGGACTATAAGACGCACCTGACCATAAGATGCACCCAGTTTTAAAAAATATTTAATTTGTTTAAATGAATGTGAAAAAATCTCATGCAGTACCCCTATTCAGCCACGAAAATGGTGTCACTAGAGAGCAGACTTCAGCGTCTCTTCTTCCTCACACAGAGCTCAGAGAGGGGAGGGAGGGGGAGGTAGGAGGTGTGCCAATTGAGATCACACAGTTGATCTCCTCTCCCTCTGCACACAGCTGATCTATCTGTTGGGGAGCCAAGTTGCGATCACCGGTGGTCGGATGGCCGCGGGTGGTTGCACATTCGGACCATAAGACAAAGGCACTTTTCCCCCCCAATTTTGGGGGTGAAAAAGTGCATCTTATGGTCCGAAAAATATGGTAAGTAAAGGAACCATAAAATATAAGCCCTTACTGTGTTACATGCTCTTTACCTTGAAATACTTTTTTCTTTTCAAAATCTACTGGTAAATTTCCTAATTCTTCTCTTTATTTCTCATATAATGTAGGACACTACTGTAGCACATGTCCTTTAGCTTGCATGACCTTATTCTGCTAGATCTCCACTTGAAAGTGGTCCAGTTTTTCAGTTTGAACATATGTGAATGTACATATTACTCATATACCCTGATGGCATACTTCTAAGGAATGGTGTTTATCGGGAATATTTGAACGCAATATTTTTTTCAATATTGATACTTTGAGAATTGGCGAAGATCTTGAATAAAGTTCTTTGTCTTCGTAATTCAAGATTTCTACATCAGTAGTATTGATCGTGAAAAGATGCTCATATAGGCATTTTTGATTGTGAAAATCTTTTTCACAATGAAGGTAATAATGACTGGACATCACAAATGTACTGTAAATATTTGTGTATATTAGGCGATACACGATATTTTGCAAATGCGAGTATTGCCTATACTAAGAAAGCAAAAATACAAACAGATTTAGGACAATTTAATGGTATTTTTTAGTCATTGATAGAGTCTATCCCTCCATGCATACCCCAGCCACTTGATCATTGGTTCTACTTTAATTGGCCCACAAAAAAGAGAAATAAACCTGTTAGTGAACGGTCACCACATACTGTACATGTGACAATCCCCAACTTTAGTTTTACCAAATGTTTGTAATATAATGGCCTTTCTAAACTATCCAATCAATCTGTTTCCAATTAGGAAGGCTTGTGCTTTTTCATAACATTTGGATTTGGGACTTGTTATATGGGAGCCTTTAGCTAAGCTTTAAATTAAAATTTGGTATCCTTGTCACTTTTCTTGTTTCTTTTTCTGCATGTAGCTTAAGCTCTGCATAAAGATTGTGTATTACCATTTTCATTGCAATTCTAGTTTGCCAGTGACTCATTGGAAAGCTGTCTTCCATCTGGATCCATTAACAAAGGAAAGATCACCTCCGAGGTATTTTTTATTATTTCTATACAAAAGCTTTACAAATTGAATGTGGAAATACACAGTACAGTCACTTAGAGATCTCTACACTGCATTCCCAGGACACCACACCTTCTGCACTTTTCTTGAGGTGCCTCTGCTCTTGCTTTAAATCAATATTTATGTTATCATAAAGAGAAAAAGTAGAGTATTGAAGTCTAGAGGTAGGTGAAAACTGAGTTAGTAAGAGATCCAGAATCCATTGTGTGACTTTTAGTGGATTGGGAAGTGCCTGGTAGGAGAAACCTGAGACTAAGGGGTTAAGTATGCTTTGCTGGGATACTGTAAGGGAATGTAATATGCCACAGTTCTTGTGCAGAGCATGTATCTGTGTTCTGTTGCTGTGGAAGTCAAGAACATTCCAGAAGATTCCATCTGATGTAAACATGACATGCCACAGGGCCGCCATCAGAAATTTCGGTACTAGGTAATTTTTCGGGGCCTTCTACCACTAGCACTCTCCTTCCCCCATGGCATAAGGGCTCCAGAGGATGCCTACCTAGGGGTGCACATAACTTTTTTAGTGATAGATGAGTACCAGGAGATGTTGTTTGCTACGCACCCTATATGTAGGGGGGTCTTCCTCACTGTCTCCCTGTTAGCTATTCCACTTCTCGACACCAAAACTGTTAGCTATTTTTCTGACACTAAAACCGTTACCACGATCACGTCACTGACTTACAGACCCCTTGGTTAAAATTCCCCCTCACAAATATTTCTCTCTCCGGCCGGGAGATATGAGACACTGCACTCAAGCCTAGCATCCCATATACCTAATTTTATTTGATGAACACACAGCTCTTTATGCCATTAAAATTGGAGGGAGATTCCAGTTTTTACCAGGATTTACAATACATGAAAGAAAGTTGGTTTGGCAGAAAATGACTTCAAAGCAGGATCAACCAAATTAGAGAATACATGACAAGAAATCATCTCTTCTATCTTGTCAGTAAGTCTTGTTGTATGCTAATGTATAGTGTCATGAGTTTCTGATTGGTGTGTGAATATGTACGTCACTTAACAATGCATTCAAGTTCCTGTGTCGTCTATGTGTAAACAACTATATGTGTAAATGTGCCCAGCAGGTATGACTATGGTGAGTTGAATTTGTCTGTTGTGTAAATAAATGTGTTAATGAAATTACCAGAGACCAGATTCCATTGTGCTAATTGATTATGCAAGTTGGACAGTCAGTTTGAGGTGAGATGGTCTGAGATGGTGGTCAAATAATATTTTGTACAAAGGCCTATTTATATATACTAACAATCCAACCTTTGATCCCAAACCTTTATTCTAAGGGAGGGATCACTCCCCCACTGTCCTTTGCGTCAGCATCCTGCTTAGTAGACTCTGTTGTACATGAACCTTCCTGTTCCTGATTGAGCCTCCAATTAGCTGTCTCCATCTACAGGTCACCAACTGGCTTTGGGTCAAATGTAACTCACACAGTACAACACTGTTTGAACCCCCAGATCTCATACCTCAGTAGTCAAACAGTGCTTTTCTCTTGTCAGATTTTACTCTTAGTCCCTAACTCCACATCTGCTATTGGATCCTCTGGATTCCATCAAGCCTCCACCAGCCCCTGGACCAATGAATCCGGGGCTTTGACGGGCTGTAGAGACAGCCCTGTCATACCCCCATCGCCGTCAATGGGGGGGTTGAACAACACAGGGATTTTAGCAGATGTAGAGCTTACATATGCCTACTCCCTGATTTTCAACCCCTAGATCTCCAACACCCTTAGTAAGTACAGTCTTTTTTGGATTAGTAATTTACATTTCCAAATTGACACCCCTATCTGTAACCTTTCATAGTTATAAATGTTTCCCTGCAGTTATCCAAGTGACATAAATTGTATATATTTAACAATAAAAACTGAAAAAAATCAGGCAATCTAAAACATTTTACTTTTACAGTTCTAGCTTTGATCTCAATCTCCCTGCAATACCAATTTCAGCCACAATGTCACTAGTGAGCACTTGCCGTCAGAGTAGCAGCACAGAATCTGCTACTCTCATATCGGGGAGGAGGAGAAGGGGGGACATATATGTGAAAATGGATTAACCCTGCTGTCTCTGATGAAAGATGTGCTACACATGATGGGTTTGGTGCCAACTCTACAGACTTCCAATGTGTTTCCTCCTAAAGTGAAACATTACCTCTTTCATTTAAGTAACAAATGTTTCCATGAGTGCTCAAACAAAAGCCTCGAGATTTGTAAACTCTCAGGCCTTTTTGCAATGTTGTGTTTATTGGCTGTTTCGTGAATACCCGATGGATACTCATGCCGTGTCCAGTGGGCGGTAAACATAAAACATTGACTTCTTTGACTTCAATGGGTACGCTCTTCTTCGTGTTTGTACTTCTAAGCTGTTCAGTTTTTTTTACATCCTAGAAGACATAATTCTGGACATTGTAATTTGTTAATCCCCTTTGTGCACAGGGGTGTTTATTATATTTCTTTTTAAATTGTATGTTTAAAAAAATGATGTTGGGTTTGGCAAAGGGTCTGGGAAAGTGGGTCAACTAAGACGCATGAAACCAACTAAATTTGAACTGGCTTTTTCACTTACCATATTGAATAATATGATTCCCTATGTAAAATGCTCACCTGAATAAATCCGGTGTCCCTGGTGCCTTTTGAAATATTCATCAACTGATTTTTTTAGTTATTCACAAAGCATCTGAACATGTTATTATATTCAGGATGTCTACCAGATTCCTGTATGGACATACTTTGGGAAGTTACAGGCCTACAATGTAAAGAAAGGCAAGCCCATCTCCCTGTATACCATATATGCACAAAATACATCCTTTAAGATGAGCATATCTTAGCCCTTAAAAAACACAGTTTATATGCATTTCAATTACCAATTCATCTTCTTTAATGAAAACACTTGATCAATACTTTAAAAGGGATTGGAGCAGAATAAAGTTCCTTTTCTTGAGTTTAACACAAACAAAATAATAATAAGTGCATTTGGCTCTGGGTTATGAAATATCACAGAGCAAAGAAAAGACCAGAGGAATAAAATCAAAGCCTATAACAGTGCTATAGATGTAGAAAATATTATTTTAATTTCTTAATGTGAACTATATTTTCCTTTAGGAACTGCGTAGGTTGTTGGATTTTGGCTATTTCACATCTGCTTTTCATTTTACTTACAACATGAAGAGCGGTTTATACAACATTAAGCTGATTCTCAAGTGCCTGGATCTACTTGAGAGAAGTGCTCTCAGGTAAGTTACTCTTGATACTGATAAATCTATGTCAGTTATTTGCCCTTCTTTAAAGTTTTACTCAAAGCAGACTCCAATAGCTTATGTTTTCTTACAAAATAATATTTCTTCACTAAGAGGTGATTGATAGAACCACTCCTACTTAAAGAAAGAGGCTCAGGTTAAAGTAAGGTATGAGCCACAGGGGATAAGTCAGTTAGGGGCTGCTGGGAGTTGATTCTCCCTCCCTAATAAAATACCTTCTTGTGGTTTTTCCATTTGTCATGGCAGCAAGATGGGTTAGAAGGTCCTTGGGTGTAAAAAGGAAAGTAATATGGTAAATGGGGCCCATCAAATGGTATTGTGCTTTCAAAGTTTGTTTTTACCCTCTGGACGTCAGGGCCATTTATCACACAATAAATTACAGTGTGCAGAAGGAGGTCAATGGGTCAGCCCCCACCTCTGTGGGGTCATCAATGATGCCAAAGAGGTGGAACATTGAAGGATGGGCGGGGATGCTGACCTAAGAGATGCTGTGGGCTCCCGCTGGACAGGTAAGATGCCCAGATGTTAGTAACGGGGGGTTATGTTTGTAACTTGAACTAACTCTGGGCAACCACCCTTGGAGGTTAAACAATGGCAGTGGGGCAAAAGTGGAGTCTGATTGATCCTACTTTTGCTATTGGCACCAAATACCCCTTTGTCATCAAGGTATGTAGTGTTTGCACGCTTTACTTCCGAGTATCTGATTGCCGAAAAATACCTGAGGGGATTTGTCACTCTGATTTTCTGTGCCTGTGTATGTGTATATCAGCATGGCACTTGGGCCTGGCTGCCATGCACACAAAACAGCAAACACAAAACACAGTGGAATGCCTTTTTCAGTTGCTGATATACTCAAAGCTGCCGCTTAGGGAAATGAGGGAATATTTTTCCAAAGGGAAGGAAATACAGCGTATTTTTGGACTATAAGACGCACTGGACCATAAGACACACCCATTTTTAGAGCAGGGAAACCAGAAAAAAATATTTGAAGTGTTCAAGTGAATTAGATCAATGCTATGAATCAAATCAATGCAATACCAACTTTCTGGCACTAGATTTCACTAGCTGCTGTACTATCACGGCACATACGTCATCTTTTTCACTGATCTGGAGGAGGGGGGCCATGGGGGGAACGGTTGCAGAGTCTCCTCTCACTTTCTGGCTGTGTCAGTGGAAGCTGCAGAGTGATTACAGCTCCCACAGACATGGAGAGAGATATCATTAGCAGTTCATCTATCTCTCTCTTCATTGCTTATACCAGCAGGGCTCTGGACTTATGCAATCTAAATTGTGACTGTCAATAAGATGCTACTTCCTTCCAAAGTCTTGGGAGATGTCAGCATTGAAAACAATTATGTTGCACCATCTAGTGGGCATTCCTGACACTGCATGTAGACTGACACAGGAAGATGAAAGGACACATGACACATGAAGGGAAAGGATTGATTTACCAGTACTGGAGATGGACACTGCTGTGTCTCGAGGGAATAACAGGTAAGTATATTTATTTTAGGAATGTGGAGTACTATCATGCCATTTTTATGATAGATAGGCTTTGCACACCTCTTCTAGAAGTAATGAACAAGCTTCACAAAACCCATGTTTCTTTCAATACGTTGCATATTGACTAGAATTTTTACCAATTTTTGTTTTGTTTTATAATTTGAAATACTTTTGAAAATCATGACAAAAATCAAGAGTTTTTTTAAAAACTGCCATAAACAATTTGACATTCTAATAGGGTTAGCACATGAAGTCAAACATAACACAGAATCTTTAAAATTTTGACTATTCCATCTTCAATTTTTTTTTTTAAATTACAAAGTAAAGCCAACACATATTTTGTAGGACACCTAAAGATAGTATGCACCATTGTGAAATATTGAACAAGCTGGGGCACAATCTTCTTTCTAAACTATTATTATAAAATTTATTTCTTAGGGATATTGATATATATAGTATATAAATTAAAAACCTAATCCTAATTTTTTTGTCTGTAGCATTCATGATATTCAAGAAGCAAAAGTGTCTTTTTTTGCATATGAACACCTTGACCAGAAAGGGGTGAGATCAGATATCACGATACTGCTGAAAGTTATTAAGGTAAGTGAGGCTGAAACCACTCAAATGTTGATGATGATGTTTTTATCCATTATAATGGTTTACACATTATTCATGCCTTAGAACAGAACTAGAAAATAATTATTCCTATATCTATATTGGTTCTCATTCAACCAGGTTATGGTACAGGACTTCATTAGTAAGATAGAAGATGTTTTGTTGATGTCCCAAACAACTTCTGGTTTGATGAGCTCTAGTAATAATGTATCACAATACTTATATCCACAAAACCCAGACTCCTTAATCCAGTCAATGTGGTGGACAGGAGGTGTGAAGAATGTGGAACAACCCTATTCTAGTTATATGACTCCAATGCTGTTGTCAGGAAGCTTTAAAGGAGCAGAATCAATTACAGTGGACCCTAAACTTTAATTTACAAACTTAATGAGTTTCCAAGGGTTGGTTGTAAGTTAAGACTATTTTTCATAAATAATGGAAATACCCATATTGCATTCTAAACCTCCCAAATCTCCTCTTATCTAACCCTTTCACAATAAAGAAGCGTTGAATAATAATTTACCTAAAACACCAATCTACCAGAAACACCAATAATTTTCCTGGTGTTCACACCAACATTTTAAAAGTATATTGTTTTGAAGGAGAGTTCCCTTCCAGAAGAATATCAGTAGAGTCACCTTTTGCTGAAATTACAGCTGCCAGTCTTTTAGGGTATGTCTCTACCAGCTTTGCACATCTAGAGACTGAAATCCTTGCCCATTCTTCCTTGCAAAACAGCTCCAGCTCCATCAGATTAGATAGACAGCATTTGTGAACAGCAGTTTTCAGATTTTGCCACAGATTCTCGATTGGATTTAGATCTGGACTTTTACAGGGCCATTCTAACACATGGATATGTTTTGTTTTAAACCATTCCATTGTTGTCTTGGCTTTATGTTTAGGGTCGTTGTCCTGCTGGTAGGTAAACCTCCACCGCAGTCTCAAGTCTTTTGCAGACACCAAGAGGTTTTCTTCCAAGATTGCCCTGTATTTAGCTCCATCCATCTTCCCATCAACACTGACCAGCTTCCCTGTCTCTGCTAAAGAGAAGCACCCCCAAAGCATGATGCTGCCACCACCATATTTGACAGTGGGGATGGTGTGTTCAGAGTGATGTGCAGTGTTTTCCGCCACACATAGCATTTTGCATTTTGGCCAAAAAGTTCCATTTTGGTCTCATCTGACCAGAGCACCTTCTTCCACATGTTTGCTGTGTCCCCCACCTGGAGTGTGGCAAACTGCAAACGGGACTTCTTATGCTTTTCTGTTACCAATGGCTTTCTTCTTGCCACTCATAAAAGCCAACTTTGTGCAGTGCACAACTAATAGTTGTCCTATGGAGCTGTTGATCTCTGCAGCTCGTCCAAAGTCACCATGGGACTGTGAGTTTAGGTGGAAGGCCTTGTCTTAGTTTTACAGTTGTGCCATACTCCTTCCATTTCTGAATGATCGCTTGAACAGTGTAGTGTTGAGCTTGAATATTCAAATTGAGAATACATTTGGCGAATATTGGCTATTCGAGAATTCGCAAATTTTGTGAATATGGCGGCAGATATTCGCAATTATGAATATTCTTGATTTTTGCCATTGGGATGCTTATGGGCATGGATTGCGAATATGTAGCACATGTGACATTCATTAATTTTGAAGGTAATGGTGAGGCGATTATAATTAAGAATCTAGTTTAGAATATTTACAAATATAGAATTGAATAGTAGTAGAATTATTCTTGAAATATCGCAAATTTGAATATTGGCTATGCCGCTTATCACTTGAACAGTGCTCCGTGGGATGTTTAAGGCTTTGGAAATCTTTTTGTAGCCTAAGCCTGCTTTACAATTTTCAATAACTTTATCCCTGTCTGGTGTGTTCTTTTGACTTCATGGGGTTGTTGCTCCCAATGGTCTCTTAGACAACCTCTGAGGCCGTCACAGAGCAGCTGTATTTGTCAAAGGCAATGTCTATAGGCAACTGACTGCACTCAGACCAAAGGGGGCTGAATAATTACGCACACCCCACTTTGCAGTTATTTATTTGTAAAAAAAATTTGGAATCATGTATGATTTTCGTTCCACTTCTTACGTGTACACCACTTTGTATTGGTCTTTCATGCGGAATTCCAATAAAATGTATTCATGTTTGTGGCTGTAACGTGACAAAATGTGGAAAATACATATATATATATATGGCTTTCCAAACATGTAACATAAAGGATGGTTCGGCTTCCAAGCAACAACAGGTCTGGGTCCCACACTCCCTGTGAGCTCACTGTATCAGATGCTCCAGTAACCACAGGCCTGAGCCCCACTACTTACAGGCCCTGACACAATTGTCTGAGTGTTTATGGAGAAACACCCACTCCACTCACCTGCAAACAGGTGTTAACTATAAGTATACCTAGGGGAATAGGAAGGCGCACCCAGTTCCATTCTTCCTAACCCAGAGTCCAGGGACCCTTTAAGAAAACCAAAACCAAAACAGCAACCTAATGGTGCTGGGCAAATAATTCACGGACTCCTTCCAGGATACAACCTAATGGTCCATTCGCCCAGTGACAGATGACCAGTCTGTCACAATACATATAGGGTTTTAAAAAAAATATTGTTCTCATTTGGAATCTAAAATGCTTTTTCTGCTTCCTAAACTGGCAGTGATTTCAAACAGTTCATCTGCATTTTGATAACCCAAATAAGACAAATAGTTCAAGATTGGCCTTGAGATACTTTTTTTTGTCTCCAGTGCATGTTATTCTGTCATTTTCATGTATTTAGTCTCTGCAAGGCACTAAACTACAAACAATATAGGAATCAGGGGCTTGGGGTAGGAGCAGCAACAGGGTTAAACTGATTGATTTTCCAGCCTCACTTCCCTCCTTGGCTGTCTGGGTGGATTCTTGATACTGTCTGTAATGCCTGTCAAAGAGTTTAACAGCAATTCACGGTCTCTTTCTAATATGTCAAACAAAGCACAGAACAATTACAGAGTTTCTACATGTGTTGTCTAGTTCTGGCAGAAGGCACGAAGGCAGAACTCCGATCACAGCGGGCTCACGGTTTTCTTTTACTGCTTTCTTTAGAGAAATAAAATATTCATTCGTGAGACATCAAGGGCACCCCTGGAGCAGGGAGCCTTGAAGTTTCCCATGTAGATTTTTGCTGGCTGCTTCTTTGGAAAGTAATAAGCTTTTGCTTGTCCACACACTTTAAAGCTTCAATTTCTGATACAGCAGCTCAAAAAGATCCCCTTCCCTTAAAAAAAAATTTCTTTGTCTCAGTAGAATATAAAACTAAATTATGGGACATCGCACAGGTAAGGATTGCTGGCAGCTAAAATTACCCTCATTTGCACTGTCATTATGAAATATAAAATATCAGAATAAGAATAAATTATATGTCATAATATACTCCCTTATATCAGTATAAAAGATTTTCATTCACCATACCTGCTCTATCTTGAAACATTATCTTGGTGACCAGGAGGCATAACTACAAATCACTGTGTCCCACAGCAAAATATTGACAGGGCCTCCCAGCTATATCTCTTTAGCAGCTGGCAATGTCATTTGTAACAATATAACACACTGACCTTACCAAAATATTTGCCTAAATCTAGGACAGGCATCCGGAGAGCTGAGAGCGTGGACTACTGTACAGGATCAACTAATGACAATAGGCATGCACTGTATAACTTTTTGGTACAGACCATAGTGCCAAACAGTAATTACAGTAATTACAGAGCAGGACATAACCAGAAGTTCAACTAGTGCAGGCCAGGCCTAAAGGTCTGAGAAATGTGGTCTTGCTTATGGATATCATTTCCTACTAGGGCCAGGGACAGTGTGGCATTACAAGACTACCACTTGTATGTCTGTAGTACGGAAAGGTGCAGTCTCTCTATCCTGGACCCTGGCAGGTTCCACACAAATGGTGATGCAGGAACCAAGGAATTGGTTGGTTGTGCCACTCCACTGTAACGTCGGCACAGGAACAGTACCTCTGGGGCTGTAATGTGACATAGCTGGGTCTGTCGCAGAAGCTGCATGCTATTTTGCTGCCTGCGCACTGATATAATTGGTTGACATTCCCAGGCCTGAAAACAGGTGACTCACCCAGCTACTCCTATCTCATCAGACCGGTCCACTCTGAGCTGCTCCCAGTGGGAGGGGTCCTGGTTACTTAATAGGTGGATCATGGGGCAGAATTTTAAAGTGATTACTGTTGAAAATAGTTATAATTATAATAACAATATTTGTATCCTAATTTTTTTTATATAAAAGTATTTAATTATTGCTTCTGTAGCCTTTTTTTTATAACTTCAAACCTCAGTTGTCCTTGAGGCCCGATTCCCGTATATCTGTTTCAATGTGCATTGGGGAATGATTGTTAAAAAGTGCCAAAAACAAGAGCATAATACCATTTACTATACTATTTTACTATACTATTTTGGTTTTTTATATATATATGTTATATATGTTTACATCTTGGGCAACGGAAAAAGTGCACATTATATGAGAAAGGTCTCATAATATGTGTAAACCAGGCCTTAGGTGATAAACAGCTCTGACAAGCATTTTTATCCATTCATCCACATGCGTTGGATATGTTTAGAACTTTTTGGACATGCATTGCCCAACAAAACTGATGTGTGAAGCAGGCCTTAAGAGGTAGTTCTTTTCTGGCTAACAAGAGCATAGAAAACAGTGGAAGGACAGTCAGAGATCCGTCTTGGCAGATTATAACCTCATGCAACCACTGTACATATTTTAAATATTAGTATTTTGGTATTGTCTTGTGTGTGAAAGACTTTACACACAGAGAGGGACATGAGGTTGGACTACCTGCCATAAGTGCTCAAGTGATATTTTGACATTGTTTTTCCTCCTAAAGTATAAACTTCACTGTAACATTTTCAGCCATTGAACTGTAAGTGTAGTGCTGCTATGACAGACAAAGAACTGCTTACTTTCACTTTTGATACCCTTTTCCCCCTCATTAACTTGAACGATCTTGATTTTTTTTTCCAATTACCAGTTAATTGGATGCTCATTACATATTAATTAGAGGACTGCTGCCTTTTTTTGAAGTGCCATATATGTAGAGTTTTATAAATTACACAAACTGTATGGGTTTATATAAGATGAATGCTGAAGTCAAACTCTAGGTCACAAGTATTCAGTTATGGTAAACAAACCAACCAATGATTGTATATAATGTACAACAGTGTAGAACCATCACCATCTTCTCTAATGGCTCAAAACACATCTTCTATTCTTACCTGTCCTGAGATGTCTGCAGTCATGTTCTTATTTATTTTAATCTTGTTATCTGGTCATTAACACACGTTATACCTTAGTATGTCTACACTTTCTTCACTGTATCTTTGGAGGATACATGTAGGCCCCTTTGGACTATTGATCACGATTATTGTAATTGGGTATATTTATTGCGAATATCGGCACTTTAAGAATTCCCAAAGATCTCTAATATAGTGCTATACCTTCTTAATCTTAAATATTAGATAATTCTTACATCAGTACCAACATGTGTTTTAAAAGTGTGCAATGAAAGTAATTATGACCACGTATTTCTAGGTGAAAATGTTTTGATATTTAGCAAATATAATTATTGCCTATGCCATACCACTTTTTTCCTCATTCATCGTTTTTTCATCATGAATAACATGGTCTATTGAATGAAGCTGGGGAGAAAATGTTTACTGGCAGGTTCAGCAGGTAGAACAGCTATACTATGAGGAAACTCAAGGAAACATAAAATACCATGTTAATGATAGAAACAAATTGCATTATATATATATATATATATATATATATATATATATATATAAAACATTTTATTTATTTTTTTACCCATAGCTATGATTTTAATCTTTATCTGACGCAAATTAAATTTGGTTAATTATGCAATTTTATTTAACTGAAAATGTAAAAAAAATTATAAAACAACAAAAAGGGAAAACATATACTGAATAACAATAAAAATAACAATAACAATAAATTCAAAATAGATAGAACATAAAACACTGCCACTTTATGGAGGAGAAGAAGACATTACAGTTGCTCTTTATTGGCAGTTAGAGATAGTCCAATTGTTTTGTGAATATTTAACTAGTTTGATTTTGTGAGTTAATTGCACCATACCATTGCTCCTGAACATGGTATCATCACTAAACTTGCTTGAGACGTAGATAAGGGTCCAGGGTATACTACAAAAGTATTGCTCTAACACAAATAGTTTTGCATTAATTCAATTCAAAATCTTGATTTCAATGTTTCAACTTAATTTATGCAAAAACTACATGTGCTAGAGCAATACTTTGTTTTTCTTCAAATATTTCTACAACCCTTTACTACGTCTCCAGCAATTTTGGTGATGATAGCTGTAACAAGAAGTTAGGATCGGGCTCCCCTTTAAACATTGAGTCAGATGGAGTTTTCTTTCAGGATTCACAAGGAACATTCTTATCAGTTAGAAGAGGTCAGAGGTCTTAGGCCTGGATCCCCTTCACCAGGTTGTATTGCTTTACAACCGAGCTTCAAAGGGGCTAGCAGAACCAGGGCCGTCATAAAACACAGGGAGGGGGGAAGAGCAACCTCAGTCTGACCCCTTCGGCCGTAGCAAGAAGAAAATTCATATTTCACTAGAAAATGCCCAGGAACCCCTATGATCACCGGAAGGGGTACTCCAGAGTAACCCTGATAACCTTACGGCCACACCCATATCAAACACGGCAGGGAAAGAAGGTTCTCTCTCTGAGAAATTAATTTCTCCTGCTAGGGACAGAATCCGGGTATGATATTTATACTCAAAATATCACCCAAGTTATGCTCTATATGATGACGCGGATGGAAAGATCATAGCGCATATACTGTCCGCATGACAGAAATTTTCTTAAAAGTGTGTAAGAAATCACACCAACACAAGGGGTATGACCCTCCAGAG
>CM070039.1:38010348-38023136 GCA_036250615.1 Ptychadena robeensis | reverse complement strand
CCCCTGCTTAAAGGGGGGGTTGTATGCTCTGGGGGGGGGGACCTGCACATTTTCAACCATTTCATTGCTAAGGTCTCAGAATGAGGTGTGTAGAGTAGGGGTTTTAGGTGATGTTGTTCTAGAAAGAATAAACTCTCAGTGGCTGCCCTCTTATAAATGTGATAATGAATTATTAAATCAAATCTCTTTCTGGCTGTAAAAACAAAGTAAAAAATAATAATGTCAGGCATTACAACAAGAGGTAGAGAAGAGTTTAGTGTAAATTTGGGTCATAACAATACAACCACTTTAATGGTGTCCTGTATTTTATTATACATTGGTTCTTGTTCTTGTTCTTCATTTTCATTTTCTTTCCCTGCAATTAATATATCACGCTTAAATACGCAGCTAAATGCAGCAACCACTGTACCCAGACCTTAAAGATCTTTGCAGGTGGATATTGCTCGCTATACAAAGCTCCCTGTATAAAGGCCATTCTGCATGGTGTCGCATACTGTCATTTAGTATTTGTACTAAATTACCACTTGGCAAAAGACTTTGTCAGCGTAATTGCAATGGGAAAGAAATTCACCCCAATAGAAGGCATAATTATTTTCTTTGTAATTAAAATATTCTTTTATTGTAAATGATATGAATGTTCTTTGCGTTGCCGTGGGCTTTTTATGCAAAGCTTATCTATGATTGTCAAGAGGAGACAATGATTTCCATTTTTACACTGTAGTTTGAGTTTCTTTTGTTCTGAGTTTTCTCTTCTTTTACTTTCTCTTTTGCATCAAAAGAAGGCGGAACCAGTTTGGATCAGATCAGGCAGAGGTAGTTTTACAGCAAAGACAGTTAAATAAGTCTAGCATTTTTTTAACCAGCTGTTGAAACTAAAATTATCTTTTATACATTTTTACCAGATGCTCAAGCCCTTTTCCTTTAAAGAATAATATAGGCAGCCAACAGTGTTTAAAGTATATATGAAGCCAAAACTTTTCTAATGTTTTCGAGAGCAAAACCTCTATTAAGTTTTCAAAAGTACTGAAGAGCACAGAAATAATAATTATTTTTATAATTGACCAGTATTTAGTGTTCTGTTATCGATTAACATGTTTTGGCATGTCCATAGGGCCTTCAATTAGGTGTTTTAGAGATATTTCAGGAGATAAGAGGGATCTGCAAACGTGAAATAAAATGTCCAGTTACCTCACAGCAAGCTTTAATGACAAATCTTGATTTCGGGAAATCACACTGTAAAAGCTGGATTTGATTCCTGAAGTTCCTGTTGGCGATGCCGGAGAGATAGGGGCACCATGTTACATATCTGGTGGAGCTGCCCAATAATTATTATTACTGTGGACAGCAGTATTTGATTTCTATTCCACTGCTTTGGGGGAGGATGTAAGATTTGCCCCAGAGGTGGCTTTACTAACTTTATACCCAGCAGCTGAATTCAGTAAGGGTTTGCTGAGATTTTTCTTGGCAGCAGCTAGGGCGGTGATCCCGATGCACTGGAAATCTGTAACATCTCCCTCTGTAAGAGAATGGCTGGCAGAGCTGGTGTCTCTTGTTAGGATGGAGTGTTTAACTGCTCAAATACACAATAAACTAAATGTGCACACAAAGAGATGGGCCCCCTGGTTATTGTTCTCAGAATCAGCTAGATTTAGAGAATTGCTCATTAAATACATAGATGACTAAAGGATGACAATGAATGGAGCTGGTATAAAATAAACAAAGGATTGGTTGCCCACGTCTATCCCTTCTTAATCCCATGTGTGAGTGTTTGTCTGTGTGTTTCCTTATGTATTTGGTGTTTTAACAGTATCAGTGCTCTTATTATAGATGCTGGAAGTTAAGGGGGCTTACTTATACCATCTCGGTGGTTTCCTCCCCCTGCCTTGGTTCCCCCCCCACCCTTCCCTTCATTTTTTTCTTATTTATTTATTTAGTTTATTTTTTATTTTTTTTATATTGCAAGTCTTAGTATATTAAAGATACTCACTTATGCATATGCTTGTACACACGCACTACTACAACATATGTGCAGCACACATTCAACGAAGTAGAGGGCAAAGGAAAAGAAGTTTAAAGCACAAATGATATATTGCATGGGTTCTTACACATTTTAAAGCACATACCAACACATACGTTTAATATAGAGGTAGACGGGTATATGGGTTTTTTTTTTTTTTTACCAACTTACTCTATCTATGTTTTCCTCACTTATTATAGAGAGGATATGTCGTTTATTAGTCATGTGGGTTTTTTGAAGTTAGTCACAAGTTTAAGGAATTATTACACTAACACTTATATTTTCACTTATTGGTTATGATTAAATGAACACAGATTAAATTATAGTTCATAGACTTACAGTATGTAATACTAGTATCAAAGCACTAACACAAAATAGTTGTTTTATTTTAAATGTAAAAAATTTTTTGGTGTATATATATGTGTGAGTATGTGTATATGTATACATATACTGAGGTGGGTGGAGGAGGCCGCACGTAGAAAATCAGTAGGTGGACACTATAAGACTAGGAATGTAACTCATTGGTACGAAATGTAGTTAGGTATTCTTTGCTATGAAATGTAATATGACATATTCCCTTTAGTTTAGTTATTAATGTATTTATCTTTTCTCCTTTTTTACTTTTCTCTTGAAAAAACTGTGTGCTGACAATGTTATTTGTATGTTTTGATTTGATAACAATAACATTTTATTAAATGATAAAAAGCTGGATTCGAAGCCTGACTGCATAACATTAGGACAACTAGCATTTTATATAAGGCAATACTCAAATCATACTATTCACACTATTCAGATCCGGCATTTATTGCCTGGTCCTGGCAATTAGCTTCATTAGAAAGCACACAACTTTTTCACATTAAGAATATTTCAAGTAATAAATTTGCTTAATATAGGTCTCCTTTTCTTGAAAAAAAAGTCCACTTCCAGTTTTTTTTGTTATCATGATGTCCTTCCATATCTTCCTAGAGCTTGCTTGATCAATAGGTAGATTGACAGATAATCAAGACAAGGGTAGAGTTCCCAAAAAGACCATTCATATTTGTCAACATATTTTCATGGCTACTGGCAAGCTAATTGGCAACTTAAAGGTTAATTATAGTACGATTCCAGCAGACTATAGTTACTGTATCTTCTACTTCATTTCTTCTTCATACATCCAAGAGTACCATAATTTCCTTTGCAATAGCCACAATAACACTTGACAGGATTATAAATGGGAAGCACTTAGAATGATGCATCAGCTGACAACTAAATGACAGCCAATATTACTAAATATTGACATGTACCAACTTTTTCACTACAGTACAGAGTATAGAAGATGAGAAGGAGATGTGCATCTCGTATATGTCAGACATTTTACATTATGTAAGATCAACTGAACATTTCAAGGTCCACTCTGTGCAGTTCTTTGCAAAAGCAATACAAAGATGAGGTGGCTATACTTTCTTTGAAGAAGTATAAACCTTGGGTGTAAATTCTTCATTGTGCCTGCAATTTTTGCATTATATATTTTGAATATATTATTGTAATGTTTGTCTTTCTTCTAAAGTTGTGGTAATTTCTTTCGGGGTTTAACATGTAGCTGCCAATGAGGCAGCATCAATTGAAAAACCTTTGTATCTCTGTAACTTAATTACAAGGTGAAGACATAAACAAGGGTGCCAAAACTATTTTTCCTTTTAAGCTTTGACTTATAATAATGGCATCCCTCAAAGTACCTGAGATCTGACATCATCTTACAGATGATCATTGAAAACAATAAAAGTGCTCAGGAGAACAGATAAACAAAGAAATGTTGCACTTGGGTGTATGGCCCATGTCAGGCCACCAGAGAAGAAAGGTTTATAGCTAAGATCTCATCCCAGATATACACCGTGTGTTTAGTTACTGTATATTGAACTTGAATGTACTATATATAGTATAGGAAAAGAGAGGATTTATCAACACATAAGAAGAATCCGATAAATCTGGATTATTTACTGTATTTTTCTGCTACTTAAAATTTCAAAAATAGGCCTTTTTTCTGAGTTGTCCTATTAAGTATAAATATCATCCCAGTACCTCCTGTATCCACTTCTGAATTAGATACTTAGAGTGCCCATTTTCCCAAAGTTTGATCCAAAAATTCTGAACATACAACTACCAATGCAGCACTCCAACTCCCCAATGAGGAGCAAGCAAGGAAATTAATGGATTTATGTAACTACAGTGAGGAACTTAAGTACCTGCAATTTTGTTCACCCACTTATAAATCACAGATGGGTCTGAAATTTACATTGTAGGTGCATTCATTGTGAAAGACAGCATTTAAAAAAAATCACATGGTATGCATTTTAAAGAATGTATTTGTATTGCACTGCTGCACACAAGTATTTGAACACCTGGCAACCACCAAGAATTCTGGTTCTCAAGTTCTCAAATTCCGAGCTCTTTAAAGACACCTGTCCACCCAACAGTCAGTCAGACTCCAACTACTACCATGGGCAATACCAAAGAGCTGTCAAAAGACACCAGTGATCTCACCTCATGGAAAGGTGAAGAATCAACCCAGAAATACACATAAGGAGCAGGTGAATGACATGAAGTTTCAAAGGTCACTGTAGGTAGAACACTGTGCCATCATGGTTTGAAATCATGCATTTTATGGAAGGTTCCCTTGCTCAGGCCCATCTGAATTTTGCCAATGACTACCTGGATAATCCAGAGAAGATAGTCATGTGGACAGATAAGACCAAAGTAGGACTTTTTGGTCTAAACTTAAATAAGGATAAAATAAGGATGCGTTGCATCTCAATAACATAATTCCTACTGTGAAGCATGAGGGTGGTAACATCGTGCTTTTGGGGAGGGTGGGGCATTTCTGCAAAGGGGGCAGGATGGTACTGTATTAAGGAGAGGACAAATGGGGCCATGTATTGTGAGATTTTGAGCTACAACCTCAGTGAAAACATGATGGATTGTGGCTGGGGTTTCCAATAATTTTTTGTAATGCTGTCACAGATTATCATATCTTCCATTATACTCATTACTAAACCTTGTTTGCCAAGTGTTTTTTTTCAACAACACCATTGGGAATGCACCTACAATGGGAATTTCAGACCTCTCCATAAAGTGGAAAAACTTGCAAAACCGCAGGATGTTTAAATACTTATGTTCCTCACTGTACAGGAAATAAAGATACAGGAGGTGTAGATGAGTGGGAAGAGGTAAATAGGTTTTGTAAATTGTAACCTTTTGTTGTTGTTCTCATTTGCTTTAGATTTTTGTCAGAATTGTTTGTTTATTTGCTACCCACATATAATAAGTAACATTGGCTCATTTGTTGCTGACTAATTGTATAAATAGCTTTTTATTGCCACCTGTTGCCATAATTGCACCTTTGTAACCCAGAGATGCGAAAAGATGTCCATTAGTTGCCAGTAAATTGTAATGAAGCCATCTTTAGTGGTTATGAAGTCATCATAAAATGGTCTTTGTTCCTCTATTTTGATGTATTATTATATTTTCTGTATATGCATTTTGCTGTTCACCTCCTGCCACAATTGCTGCCACTAGTGCCTTTACACTGCCATAATAGTCAATCTGTTAGTCAGGTCTATGTAGTGCCACTAGTACCATTCCTTGTAGTATCACATTTGCTTTGGTGTTATTACTAGATAGTATTGACATGCAACGTGTTGGCTTGAGAATGGCCATGTGTTTGAGTATAAAATAAAGGTTTTGCTCTCCATATAAAGTAGCTTATAATCATATCATTGCTACATGATGTTTTGACATGGTGTATTAGCTGTGTAATGCATGGTTGAATATATGTTCTTTTTATTTCTTTAATTAATTTATTATTTGTTATATTTTATTTTTATAATTTTTTTTAACCCTTTACTAATGGGTAAGAGGTCCAGGATACCTGTATATGCATTCCATAGGGTGGTGTATTCATTTTTATAGTTATTAAATGTAAAAAGTCTTAATTCAAAACTTAAAATCTAATGGTAAGATGTTGACCCATGCCTAGCACATGCAGAGCACATTTTGCATAACTTAAGTTCAAAGCCTATTCCAAACTTTTAAAGATAAAACTATACAAGGGCTACTCAAATGTAAATTTGAAAGGTCCACTTACCAAATTTCCATTCAGTCTGAGGTCCGGAGTTTGGAATTTTACCATGCACTGCGGCGGATCAGCAGTTTTCACGGTGCTGACCCGGTCCGCCTGACAGAAGCATGACGTAGTCGAGTAGATTTATATAAATATTCTCCCTATCGTCTATACAGGACACAGTCTCAAACATATGTATTTAATTACTAGACAAGGGGCACCTCACAAGTATATATTGAGGGGTCAGTGGAGGGTGAAAGGGGTAGCAGGAACTGAGGAGCCCTGGGGTGGCCATTTTCTCTGCTCACAAAGCTTCCGTTAGGAAATATTGATATAAATTCAAGCTTTTATTAACCTTCCTGTGCAGGGGACCTCTACAACTAGCAGGGGTGAAACTCGGGGTGTAAGTAGTAGTAGGGGAACATTACTGACTCTTATGGTTTCATGATTATACTATGAATGGTTTTCGTGCTATGCATGTTAAAAGTTAATGTCCTACAGGTTAATTTAGCCTTGTTTCTACAGCTCAGCTAAAGTGGAGGAGGGTGTGATCCTGTCCTGCGTTTTGATTGGCTGGGAGGACGTATCTGCTACAACACAGACTCTAGCTCCTCTCCTTCCTTTTAAAGCATCGGCTCTCACTAGGAAGGAGGGGAGGAATGAGCTGCAGCCGCCGGTCCACATGTGACCCTATATGGGTCCGGATCTGGACCGGGGTCCGCCTATTGAGTACCCCAGAACTATACTATGCTAAAACAATACTATTTTTTGTAATGTTCCTACAACAATCTCAACATATTTAGTAATTTTGGTGATGCAAGGAAGAGGATTAGCACTTTAAACCAGCAAACAGTACTCTAGTTAAACATAAAAAGTTTATTCAATGGGCCAGTTCACACAAAAATGCATGCTGAAGCATATAAAACACATAGATGTGAACCAGACCTAAGAGTTTCTAGGTATGTTCATACAGCATAGTCCTTTCTATTGGTTAAGTGCCCGTTCCTTTTGAAGAAATAAATAATGTAATTAAATTTGTTTGCTTTGTGGATCTGTTTATAGTCAATGGGAACATTTTCGCAGGTTCAATCAACTTGTTAATAAGCAACAACAATATTTGTAATTTTCCATACTGTTTTGTTGGAAGTTTATGGGGACAATACACCCTCTTCAGGATTAAAAAATAGGACATAACTGTCCTGAGGTGACATGACTACCAATTTGCATTGTAATGGCATTTCTGTGATCAATTAACTGTCTGTTTCAATTAGCAAAGCAAGAAATCACCAAGCGTCCCAGCCTGAAGGTGTCCTTGGGATGTGATGCTACATATTAGATTCTAGCTACATGGAAGCCACGACACAGTAGATAGGTATCAGGAGGCCTTCCCCTCACAGGACAAGAACCAAATTATATATGGAAGGTGATTGCTCATTGGCAAAAGAGATACTGCTGGTTTTCATTATTACATGATGATAATATAGCTGATATAGCTCTGTTGATAAGATGAGAGATTAGATGGCTTGGAACAGTGCAGTAAATGAAAGGATTTCTTGCAAATGGAGTTTTGCAGAACCCAGCACTCTGTGAACCTCTTAACCTATTTAAGCCTGTATTTGCTTCCAGTTCGGGAACCAACTGTGCGCTCCCGCAGCCGTGGTAGAAACGACTCCATGTGATCGTCTGCAAAATAGTGCAGGCGATTACAGGGCGTCTTATTAGAGGTGCTATAGGGCAGCAGCCTGAAAACCGACCGGCTGGCTCTAAACGTGGTGTCTGATGGTCAGTTACGTTAAAGGGTCCTTTACTTGGCGGTTAAAAAACGCCAGAGTAAATGGACCCTTAATGTAGTTTTGTTTCGCACAAATGTATCATGATGTACAATTTATATACCTACATCAGATGTCATGCTCAAATAATTTTGTATATAGACCTTTATTTTCTACTTTTTCTCTATTGGTCTCCATTTGAAACTCAAAAGTGTTAGTTCTAACCTAGGTGGTTGCATTGCATTAATTAGTGACAATTCCAAAGCTATAAAATGGTGAATCTTAAGAAGTGCACTTTCAATTTACTCCCAAAATATTGTTTCCTCCTAAAACAAATATAATGGGTTGATACTCCAATCATGGGATGTCTTTTTAGTTAAGAGACAGCTTTGTTGCATTAAGGTGGACCTAAGCTGGGAAGTTATAAAAGCTGCCATTGCTGAAAAGGGAAAGGATGCCTGGATGTACAGATCAAAATCCTAGGTTTTAATAGTTTTAGTGGCACAGCTGAAACAAGCACACAGCTAACTGCGTGGCAAGCTATCCCACAATTAGTTAATAGACATGGTCAAAAAATGTTGGCTAGCTGACCTAGGGGTAAACAGCAGGAGGAGTTATGGAAAAAAAGTTGAGTTGAAAAAATGTTAGTTATATTTATTTTTCATTATTGGGTGAACTAGGGAAAATAAAACCCTTTAAAAAAAAATAAAATAAATAATTCAATATCATTACACTCTGGGCCATTTTTTGTGTCTGTTACACACACTGTACACACAGGGATGGTGGTATACATGGTCTGCAAGTTAACTGTACAGTGCATACAGTGTGTATAGTCCATGTATACACCCATTCCTGTGTGTACAGTATTTGTGTAGTTCATGCGTTCCTTCATCCTTGTGTGTACAGTTCTTCTACATTGCCCCCCGACCAATCCTGGTACCCCTTCTTCAGCTCTGCTTTCCCTGCAGCCCCTGTATCAGCCACACTTACCATGCTTTGTCCACCTGTGGGAGTAGAGAACAACAGATCCCAGCATACTCCAGGCAGCAGGCGCTTATTGTGAAGTCACTGTAATATCACTCAGAAAGATATTCCCTTTTGGTTGGGACTTTAATTGGAGCGTGGAGGCGTAATTAGCGAAAGGGTTGCTCGGAGAGTTTGTTTATTTAATATAAAAAAATTTTGGACTTTTTCATGTCCACTTTTTTGTGGACATAAAATTCTATATTCTGGGATGGGATTGTTGGAGTATACTTGGAGCTAAATCCAGATAACCATTTATTTGAACGTCACTGTAACACCACTAAGCACCCAGGACTCATAGTTCTCTAAGCCAGAATAGGAGGATGGCGAGTGCACTGGCAGGGGGTCTCTTGGGAAGGCAGATCTAGTAGATAGAGTTTTAAGTTCGATTTACCTTTACCTACTTGTGATCTGTGTAATATTCTCATTTAAAAAGTTTCTGTATTGCAGTTTAATGCATAAGGAATTATTTGTCCTTTGAAAAGTGCAGAAAAGTATCCCACACACAATGGAGTTCATTTTTGACATTTAATAATAAGCTTCTCATGTATCCTGGAAAGCTCTTCAGCATTAGAATACATTTAGAAATAATTTAGCACAGTAAACATTGTTGCCTCTTTGAAACTGTCTTCCCATCATTAATTGCTGCTTTGCGCCTTTTCTCTGGCTCGGGATCATCCAGCGTCTGCATGCTTCAAACAATATAATTCATGGACACATTTCCTATTCTTATTATTGGAACAGTTTCGTTAACACAATGATGTTAAGCTAACGTAACCTTCAAACCATTTCTGCCAGCAACGGGATGGAAGTAGATAAATTACATTTCTTTCAGCAGCTCCTTGGCTTGCCTGTAATCACGATATTAAGATTGATGGATGTATTCTAAGTATACAAAGAACAGGATACAGCCTGCTTTTGTTTTAATAAACCATACTTTTCCATTTTTTAGGATTAACGTGTTAACCAAGAAGCATACCATTTTAATTTCCCAAATAGGCAAAGCACCAGTACTATGGGATGTGTGAGTTAGACCGAAATAGGCAATGTTATTTAGCAATCAAGTAAAATTGTCACCAACTAATTGACCTAACCAAGTTCATCAATTCCAATTATATGGCAACCAGAGGCATTTAATGTTAGGTAGGGCAAGCTAATTAAATTGCAATAAATATTAGTTTGCATTCTAGTAACAGCCAGCGTCTAATGAATTAACTGCTAATAGCTCATTTATTAAGTGCCAATTACATGCTGGTAGCAGACAATTTGAAAGTAATAGGAAAACTTTGTCCTTTTTTGTTATAAGAAATGTCCTCCAACTTTGTCCTGATGTGTATTACATTCATTAGATCAAGCCTGAAGCGGATTGCTTGAATGAGCGTGTATCCCTGTAGCATAATGGCATGTTTCTATGAATGCTGCATAGACACAATGTTTATATTATGTTCTCTTGTTAAACATAGGCACAAAAGTATCCACTTCATCCACTGCTTCCTGTCTCCAGGTCATGCTGGTTCTTTTATGAAATAAACTTAATGAAAAATTTATGTAAATTGTATGCATGGAAGAGACCAATGAAATCAATTCTGTAGAGGAAGTGTTTATACTTTTTGCTGAAGAATAAAAGTCCCTTTTGTTTGTTCATTCTGCAGATTTGATCTAAGACAGCGGTAGGGAATCCAACATAATTGCAAATTTTGCAAAACACTGTTTGCTAAAAATATAAAACCTATTTTCTTAGTAAACTAAACCAGTTGTCTGCTGATCCTGTTTCGGAGATCCCATTTCATAACTTGTGTTATTATTTGTCTTTCCTTAATATTATTATAAATGGTTGAAAAACTGTTGTAGGGTTATGCTAATCCCTCTCTGCTACCATAGCCAGATTTTTTGGCACAATTTGTTTGGTTGGTTTGTGTAAGATTGTTATCCCATTAACCCCACTAATCCCCCACTTTCTTACCTTGAGGTCTCTGATGGACCTGATCTCAAGGATTATAAGCAGGGAAACCTGTACAAGTTTTGACAATCCATACATATATGGTACCATTGGTTCATATTGTGTGTAATCCATTTAATGTTTTGAGACTAAATATTAAAAATGAAAAACTTACCGGTACAAAGGGATTCAACCTTACTCTGTACTCTAGTTCTATTAAGGCACCCCTCTTTCAGGAAATTCCTGGATGTCAAAATACACTAAATAGTCCTTCTGCTGGGAACTTGGACACATGATTCAGAACAAACATCGATTGAATAGGCACTATTCTGCTTTCTCCTTTGTTGGGTAAGATATGGATCTCCAATCCATTGGCGCAATGTTTGTATGATCTTGTATATGTCACAGCAAGGAAGTTCCTAATTTTCATAGTTTCATAATTGTATTTCTTTCAGTTCAGTTTTCAATTCAGAATAAATCTCATATATATTTAATATATTATTATTAAGGTTGAGGGGATATGTTTTCCCTATTATCTTATATTTTTTTTACTAAGTAAAACAATGTTTTGGGCACCTGCATTCCTTATAGTCTGACCACAAGGAGACTTGAGAAGGGAGAGCACACTGCCATAGAGACTCCTGAGATTTTAAGACAGCTCGAAATTCCAGAAAGAGGAAGGAAGAGGATTCTGTTGTCAGTAGCCAAGACGACGGTGGCAGGAATGCAAGGGAACAGGAGGGAATCATGTTGACATTGAAAGGTTTGATATTTTATAACAGAAAATAATGTTATTAAGTATCAGACCATCTGTCATTGGTCCATATTACTCAAAGTTCTAGTTCAACCCAACTTGCTTATGACCCTACTTTGTGTTAATCTATTTGGTAACTTGTATTTATTATGCATTGACCAAAATTTTAGATGTAACGAAAAAGTAAAGATGTAAAGAAAATGTAAAGCTGAGAACAAAAAAAACATTAAAATATAATTCAGTGAATGTAATTTCAGTAAAATGCTGGTGTATATTATATGCTTCTGCAATAGATTATACTACAACCTCATGTATGCACCTATATTATTTTTACAAATAAATAAACTTTTTGAGAATGTGAAATCCAGACTATTTCCCAACCCTGTTTTGTATGCTCAGTGACAATATTTTGACTCTCTTGAGTAAAGTCACCAAAATAAAGTGGAGAAGGATTTGACACAAGCCATTATCTTTTCAGCTAGATTAAATTAATTACAATCATTATGCAAACACAACTTCAGTGACTATTGATAGAAGATAACTCGCTGAGAGCAAATGATTTTGTTTTTCCACTGAAAAGACCCTGTGGTCAAAACAGCCTATTTACATTTTATTACGCTTTTATTTTTAATATACTAATCTGTCAACAATTACAATGTATACTCAAGACTATGAATAATTACCACAAATGGGTGCAGTTAAATGAAAGGTCTTAGGCCCCCATACACGTATACATTCGCGATCGATTCTGGGGGACTATCGACCACCATGCGTGTTCGTGGTGCTGGCCCGGGGGTCGATTGTCCACAAAACTTAGCCACCCTCCTGGAGCAATCGACCAGAATAGCACCACAAGTTGCATGTGCATGATGGTTCTTTTCTGGTCAATTGCTAGGGTCCCCATCCAAAGTAAGGAATGTATCTTGCAGGAATCGATGTAGAAATGGCACACATCGCAGTTCCCGTACAATCGGCTGACGTTCGAATGCTCGCTGTCCGAACGCATGGGAATCTATACGTATATGGCTAGCTTAACAACTACAGTTGACTTGCTGGCTTAATTTATTGGCTTACTTATTTGCTAAGCCCCTGAATATGGTTTTATGATCAAAATTGTTAGAGATTTAGAGAGAGGTTGTGGGCACACAAAAAAGTATTTGTTGCATTAAAATCGCCTTAACAAAACA
>CM070039.1:37988929-38010338 GCA_036250615.1 Ptychadena robeensis | reverse complement strand
CCCCCCCCATGATATTTCTCCATACTATTTAGTACCTTGCTTATTTTCTGTTTACCTTAATTTACCTTTGCCACAGGCCCCATACTTCGTTCCTTACTTTACATTGTTCCATAATTTGTTTTTTACACTCCATTATTTGTATCACTTCTTCCTGCCATTCCTTTACTGTTGGTGTTTTCTTTTGTTTCCAATATCTTGGTATTAGTTTCTTTGCTGCATTTGATAAATGAGGCCGTATGCCTTGCTTATATTTATACATCTACCTCTCCCCCTGACTAACTATACTCCAAAATTACTTTTTCGCTTCTGGATAAAACCAGGGATACCCCTTTAGTAGGCTAAGAAAGATAATGGATAGTTGCACACAACCTTCAGCAGTGATTACACAGCTATAGTGATATCAGTGGCCAGAAAGGCCCTCAGTGGGTGTATGGGGCCTGAGCAAGGATCACAGAGTAAAATGGAGTCAGTATGAGAATTGGGTGTTTAAGTTGTGTGTAGGTGTGCACAAGGACAGAGGCGCACAACCTAGTACAACAAATGGTTAAATAATGTGGAATAGGATAAGATAAAAGAAATTGAAACAAAATGAGACAAAACAACAGACAAGATACTCACATTGAGAGAAGTTTAAAAGAGTGGATCTCTCAGGGCCATGTGTTTTCAAGGAGGACCTCACTTCCTGGTTGGGGATGAGATCGCTTCCTGCTTACAGATACTGGGGGGGCTCAATAGGAACAATGGGACGCATTTCAAGCAGATGCTCTTTTTAAACCCCCCTTGAAAACACATGGCCCTGAGAGATCCACCCTTGTAAACCTCAATGTGAGTATCTTGTCTGCTGTTTTGTCTCATTTTGTTTCAATTTGTTTTATCTTATCCTATTCCACATTATTTAACCATTTGTTGTACTAGGTTGTGCGCCTCTGTCCTTGTTCTTATATACCCCTTTAGTAGAGCTAATAGAGATGGATCTTGTAAAAGTTGGCCACACCTATTTATATGATGCCAGATCTTTAAAAAACATTTGCAATAATTGAGAACATGTCTGAAAACATTATGTGTATTGGGAAAGTCAGGTCTCTTCCTGACAATTGTTCTACTACCTCCACCCATTGTTTTTCTTCATTGCTTGTATTCAATTCTAGTATTCTTTTAAGCATGTTTACCTTATAGAAAACATTTATGTCCAGGAGTCTCATCCCTCCTTCCTCCATTGTCAATTTTAATTAGGCTAGTCTTGGTGACCTCCTTTGCCAAATGAAATAAATAATGATCTTAGTTTCTCAAAATAATTTCTGTGTAATCCTAACTAACAGCATTTGTTTATAATAAAGTATTTTTTTGTCAAAAAAATAATTATCAAAAGATTACCTTTTCCCATCCATGTGACAAATTCCCCAATCCAGCAAACTATGTTTTTATGTTATTTATTAATTTCTGAAAGTTCTCTCATATAGGTCATCCAATGTGTGGGTTATAAACACAATTTTTTACCATACAAATAGCAGGGACTGTTGTAACCTTCCTTTGACTTTTTACCTTTACCTCTATGGATATTTCAGATTTTGTCATATTATAACATTGGATAGTCCATATAATTTAATCTGATATCCCTCTAGAGATATTCCTCTCTGCCTTGATGTTCGGTAGGGAGATATTTTGTTCCGTCACGTAGAACAAGATATCATCTGCATATGCTGCCAATTTGTGCTCCTGCTGTTCCACGCTTGCCCCATGTATGTTTTGATTTAGGCTCAGGCTCCACTGGGACAGTTTGGAAGTGGCTCAAGTGCTGCTGTAGCCAATGAAAACTAAAAGTGGTGATAGTGGATCTGTGCCATAATGGATCATGAACCTTTACCCTTTCTATCCCCTCCCACAGGGGCCTTATGAATGATGTACAAAGTTTTCATATATTTACTTTCATATAATAATCTTTGGCTTCTCGGCCTGGAACAGGCCCATCTTGTTCTTGTTGAATGTGTATTGACTGATTTCTACTATATATATTTGTTATAAATTTTACTGACCCATGTGTATGTGATCTATTCTTTTATATGTATTGTCTATTGTTGAATAATAATTATAATCATACTTTTCCTTAACCTCCCTAGTGTTCATGACAAGTCCAGCTCGTCCAGCGCTGACTTACTCAAAGTGCACTGGATGAGCTGGACTCATCCCGGGCTGATCGCTGCCCTGCGGCGCACACTCACCTTTCTGTTCATCTGCGGCGGCTCCGATAAGCTGGATGATGCTTCCTGGACGTTTTATGCTTACAAAACTGTATTTGGTGCGGTAAAAAGTGCAATACATCCATGAATGAAGCATCGGTGAAACAAACGCTGCTTCCTGCATGGAAGTTGATCGTCACACCGGGAGGGGCAGGATTTTTAAACACAAACTGCACTGAATACAGTTTTCTGCTTAGAAAAACTGTATTCAGTGCAGTTAAATGTAAAATATACACAATACATACATATTGTATTGAATACAATTCAAAGTATAAAAAACACCTATAAATACATTGTAACAGTTTTTAGGGTATGTTTTCGTTTCCAATGTACATGGGTCTTCTAGACCATTGTATGGTCATATTTTGGTAAGTAACAGGCCTACAACATAAATGTCTTTTTTTCCATTAAAGTCTATGGTGCATTTTTGGTACAGAAATCTGGACCTCAGCAGTGCGCTAGGGAGGTTAATATGTAAAAGCCTCTAACTATCCACTACTTCTACTTCACTACAACTTCTGTATAGACTTTCATATGTGCCTAATAGCAGGTCTTGATAAGGATGATTTCTCTGAAAATGTGTAATTTACCGGGTCTAAGCCCATATTAAGCACATATTCCAGAATCACACATCCTTCCTGAAAACGTATCAATTACTTTACCTAAGAACTCTGTCTGATTTCTCTGTTCTAGTATTAGGTGTAAATACATTAGGCTAGCATGTATTTCCTCCATGCTCTGACTCTATAAACGCATATTGTAAATGAAATGTACTTGCCACTCCTTTTGCTTTTGGTAAATTACTTGAGCACCATTTGTTTTATATATATATACTGTATATATTGGTAATTTGGGATTTTGGTCCTGCCTGAAATGTGTTTCCAAAATTACTGTGTAGATCAGTTGTTTTAGCTCTTGCCAAACCCTATTTCTCTTATTTGGCAAATTCAATCCTTTTACATTATGTCACCACTTTTAATTTCATGGCCTCTTCCTTTTCTTTCTCTTTCATTATTTTCTCCTACTACCTATCCTATATTTGTCATGCATTGCGAAATTATTCAAACTAGTGTTTTTTCTAAGGTGAAATACCCCTCCCACATAAACATACCAATACACTTAACTCCCTGCCCCTCCATAATACATACTGTGGCTGTAGGAGACTTGCCATGTTTCTCCCACTCTCAACAACATGTTGTAATCAAAAGTGTTTCCCTCTTTGAAAAAATAAAGTGAAACAAAATCTAAAGGAAAATCTAGGAAAGTCCGACATCTGTCTGTTCACATGGAATTTTAATCGGGAAAAAAAGTGACGTCTCTGGCGGTATCTGGAACGCACAATTCCTTTTTCCGATTAACGGACGTGATGTCACTGATGTCCCTTCTAGTTTTAAAGCCCATTTTTTCATTAGAACCCAGTCTCTAGTGAAAATATTCTTCCTCTGGCTGGATCTTTCTGCTCCTCATCCGGCCGGCGGAAGAATAATAATCTTCTCGGCGTTGAACGGGGCAGGTTGAACACAGATAATGTTCGCTGGGAGAAGAAAAGGAGGGGCTAAGTAGCCTTGCCCTGGAAGTGACACACCACCTTCCTGCTTCTACAGGTGCTCTGTTGCCAGAACCCCCATGGGACAGCCCTCAGGCTTGGGAGTGTGCAGGACCTTCCAGCTGAATATGTGAGTAACCTGTTTCCCCAAAGGGCTAGGGTAGTTACTGGGCGGACATCCTAATTCTCGCACTCCCCTGGGAAACCAACGCCCCTCTCTAGGCTAATGGACAACTTCAAGGATTGGGCTGCAGCTGTTTATAGACTGTATTCCATTTACTGAAACTTCCCAAGTCTGATACCCTACCTCTGGGACTAGAGGTAGTGCTTCACCTGTAAATATCCTATTGCCAAGTAAAGTAGCCGCCAGTTCAGCAGCAACCAGTGTACTGTACATTAAGTACTGTGTCTTGGTTACATATCTACATATATACAAACGGATCTGTTGTGCTGGGACCCACTGACCACCTATCAGGTACAAGGTGCCAATCTCCCACTGTTGCCCCGCTCTAGGGCCCTCATTCCACACGCCACCCAAGATGACCGCCAGCTAGAGGAAAAGAGGGGGGAAAAGAGTGCCAAAGTGGTAAGAGATCTCTCTGCATCTGCTGCCCTGTGTCACTTATTCCCCAGGGTCCCTCCCTGAAAGGCTTGTCCTAAGTTAACCCTTTACCACAATGTTACATATCCCTAGACTGTTGTAACATTTGTTGGATGGAAAGCTCTGTGAACCCTTCAATTTTGATATTTTGCTTTTTCTTCGTTCCCAATATATATTGGAACAAAGCAATCAGGTTCAGATCTTTTACCCCTGCTTCTATTTTCAGCTCCTGTTGCTCATGTTTAAGTTTTAACTGTTTTGGGGTTACATATGCTGCTGCTTCATTCTGTTTTAACGTTTCTAATCTATTGTCCAGTTGGTAAATATCTGAATGGAACATTGCAGTTTAAATACTCTTACAATCTCCTCCTTTGTGGGGAGGGTTCTCCAATCAGACCTTACTTCACTGTCTTATGTCCTTGTTGCCCTCCCTCTGCAATCACCATGATATTGTCTGGGGAGGTTTCCAGGTTTCATTGTTATTCTTACCTCCTCTGTCAGTGTCTCATGAGTCCTGGCCACAGGACTCTTTCTTCTCCCCCTCCAGGAAAAATGCCTCTAGGGCTCCCTTGTGTGCATTCCCTGACCACTGACATTGCAGGGTGTCCTTCTTCTTGGGTGTCATATTCACAGTCCTCCTTGTCTATGTCTGTGAGAATCCTGTATGAGAGGCAGCAACTGGAGCTTCCCTTCCCCCACACAAGGCTTCTTTGATTCACCTGATGTATGGAAGCTCTGCTGGGATGCTTCCTCACACTTTCATGTCAGAGCCACATCCCACTTTGTTTGACTTTTCCAACCCAAATGTATAGATTCTATTTCTACTTACTCCTATATGCCAAAATTGCTTTCAGAAATGTATGGTGCACTATTTGGGGCATTTTATGCAGAGTTTAATGGTATCACTTGGCCTAGTAGAAAATTATGTCTAATTGTATATGAATATTCCCTGTGTTCACAGTAACCATTTACCCCAAAGAAGCTAGAATATATAAAAAATAGTGCACAGCAATAAAACACAGCGATGAATGGCACAATTGCAAACAATATGAGGCCACAGAAATGAACTGTCTATGTAGGGGATAATTAATCAAGCTAAGTAACTTCCGAAAATGCTTATAAAGCATTTTTCCACTTCCCTAATTAAAGCTGCTTGCTGAAATCTGTTGCAAATTACATCGCAAACACACCGAGTACTTGCAGAATGTGTGTTCTCTGTAAAAGTGAGATACATTTATTGTGTATATGACAACAAAGGCAATGAAAGCTGACACATTCAGTCTCCCTTTGCACACACTGGCTTCACTCTGGATATTTATCAATAGTTCATGTCTGCAGAACAAAAGAAATGAAGAGAAAATTTTCACTGTTATTATAGTTCGTAAGAACTACATTGAACCAAAAACCTTAAACATTCCCAGAGCTTTGGAGAATTACATGTATGATTTGAAAGTCTAAAGGTTTTAACAACTTTATCCAAAAAGATTCTGTGTTTTGGTTACCTACATTTATCTATTATTTTGTAAGTTCAGACAATTTCCTGTTCATTCTGCAAAAATGGAAAAAACCTTCCTATACTGAAATCTTAAAAAAGGTCGTAAGCTAGGCATACACATGCAGATTCTCTTGAGATTAGCTGTGAATGATCACACAGCGAATGGCAAGGGAATCATCATAATCGCATGTAGCCCACTTTATGTCATTGATTTTTCCTCTGCCAATTAAAGGGTTAAAAAAATTTGATTTCTGTAATGCCTTCAATTGGTAAGGGTGGCACATAGCAAGTGCTGAAATAATGTTACCGTATATACTCGAGTATAAGCCGACCCGAGCATAAGCCGAGGTACCTAATTTTATCTACAAAAACTGGAAAAATGTATTGACTCGGGTATAAGCCGAGGGTGGGAAATGCAGTCAGATAGTGGAGTTTCCTAAATGAGAAAATATAAAGAAAGCACCATTGCCCCTAGGAATTAATCAAACAGGAATAACCTTAGTGCCACATCATCAATAAATTTAGGAGAACACAGAATTATTATTATTACAGGATGGGTTGTGCAGGGCAATTCTTATTTTTTAGGCTATGGAGTTGTATCTGTACTAGTAACTAGCCACTAGATGGCAGTGTGGAGTTTATTATTGTTCATCAGCTGATTTAAAAGCACACGGAAGCACGGAGTTGAGAGAGAGAGAGAGATCCCAGAAGATCTACCGGGAGCTGCCTGTCTGAAGCATTCAGGACTACTCTAGGGCCGCTCCTACTCTCTGGAACTCTCTCCCTCGTCCCATTAGACTTGCTTCTACTTTAGGCACTTTTAAAAAAGCCCTAAAAACCCACCTCTTCAGTCTGGCCTATCCATCTTCTCACTCCTAACATCACCACCATACCAGTCCCATCCCCCCACCTATTGTATACCTTGTTCCCCAACCTATTAGACTGTAAGCCTAACCGGGCAGGGTCCTCTATTCCTCCTGTGTCATTACCTGTACCTGTGTGTTATTGTGTGTTGTATCTCCACTCTAATGTATTGTACAGCGCTGCGTAATATGTTGGCGCTATATAAATAAATTATAATAATAATAATAAATTCAGCATGGCAATTCAGGTGAGGTGAGTGGACCCCCTCAGCTGACTCGAGTATAAGCCGAGGGGAGCACTTTCTGCCCATTTTTTTTGTGCTGAAAAACTCGGCCTATACTCGAGTATATACGGTACTTATTTTATGATTATAATTATTTTTCAATGTTATCATTCCAAAAGAATGTTTATACCGTATTTTTCGGACCATAAGACGCACTTTTTCACCCCCAAAATTGGGGGCAAAAAGTGCCTGCGTCTTATGGTCCGAATGTGCGACCCCGGCGGCCACTCGCCGCTGGTGGTCGCATCTTGGCTGTAAAATGTCAGCAGAGCTTTGCTTGGCAATGGAGAGAGAGGGAGAGATGGACTGCCATCTTTCCCTCTCTCAGTGTCAGTGGGAACCGCAATAACTCGGCAGTTCCCACGGACACAATCACAGCTGATCTTCCCAGCTGTTTAGAGCAGAGGGAGAATGCTGCAGATTTCTGCCCCCTCCCTCCTCCTCCTCCCGAGTGTTCAGTGTGAAGACGCTGAGCTTGAGAGTGTACTGCTGCTAGTGACCCCTGCTGGCTGAATTGAATATTGCCTTCATTGAATTAATTGCATTAACCCAATTGATGTGAAAACTTAATAAATCTTTTTTTTCTGGATTTCCTGCCCTAAAAACTGTGTGCATCTTATGGTCCGGTGCGTCTTATAGTCCGAAAAATACGGTATGTAAAAATAAATATACCTTTATCCCCGCGGGCCGGACGCCCTATGGATTGTGTATAGAGATCTCTGGGACCTCTATATACAATCCAACACAGTACAAACATGTAACAAGCATTTAAAAAATAAATACATGCAACCCCCCAAAATGTTATCTGTAATCATGAAATAAATGATTACAGATAAAAACTGGGGATGAGTATTGGGTGATATTAATCCCTTATTCGTTCCAAATCCATTGACTCCTGTATGGCAATCGTGCATTAAAAACAAACACTTTTCAAGCCAAGAAATAACACATTTTTTCTTTCAACAAAACGCACATTTCACAAAATCCGACAATTAAAAACAACAGTTACAACATATATTTTCCATCTAAATACCTCTCAATTCACTAAACCGGACAATTACAAAAACAGAAATTACACATTTTCCTTTTTAAATACCACGCAATTCACTAAACCCGACGATTGTAAAACAAGACATAATGCATTTTTACAATAAACAATGCAAAGCAATGTGCTTGAACTAGGTGATATTAACCCTGAGGTGATATTAACATCTATAGTAACCATTACCCCTTAGTGTTAAAGCCTTTAATTTAAAATAACCCGACATACATATTCATTTAAATACCAGTTACATGTAATAATAACATTAATTATTACATGTAACTGATATACATATGTCATAAAAAAAAAACAAGGACAGAATCCCCCCCAAAATAAAATTAATCCAGCTTCTATCATTCAATCCCCCCAAAAAAAGAAAAGCCATTAAAAAATAAATAAATCTTCTTTCATCCGAAAAAAAAGGAAAAGCCATCCAAAAAATAAAAAAGGAAATCCAGAAAGCGTTCACCAAAAAAACCCAGAAAAAATCCAATCCAAAAAAAAGCTTCACTCCTTACGGAGCTCAGCTGGGACTTTTTGGTATGATTTATGGGTTACTGTAGGATAGGGGTTAGTGTATTGGGAATTAGTAAATGGTCATTCCAGGTTATCAGGAATACATTTAGTTCACTCTTTATAAGGTTATGTCTTTAATGTATGTATTTATTTCAAACATTTATTATGTTGTGAGTTGTATGGTTTTGCTGGTGGTTAGATTTGAATTTGGTAAGGGTCATCCTTTAATAGCTGTTGGTGATCTTATGTGATGTTTGTACTTGCTGCTTTTGTGGAAATGTAAAATTGTCAGGTTAGCCATTTTATATCTAATAATTGATGAAATAATAAAATCTTGCTGTTTTTTGGGAACTGAGTGTGGGTAAGTTATTTGTTTATGTTGGATTTTGCTGTTATCTGTGATAATTAATGTCATTGTTAGAGATATCAGGTTTTTACTGTATTTGACAAGTGTTTTTTTATAGTTTAGTACTTATTACCGCACTGGAGTTAATGGCTTTAGAAAGGGGTTAATACGACCCATAACTACTTCCATGTTATTATCTGTAATAATTTATTTTTATGATTACAGATAAATATATATTCCTTAAGGGAGCTAGTATAGGGGAATATGGGTAGGTTGTACAGGAGGAGAACGAGACCCTCAATGACCATCGGATAACTGTTCGATCAATATTTTTGGTCAATTTTGGGGAGTTGATCTTTCAAGGTGGGCAGCATTCAATTTCCGAACGATCGACCAATGTTAATGCGCGTGCTGATCAATCATTAATCATGAAGACGAGGGGAGGGGTGGCAGTTGAACATTGGTAGAGGAGTAGCATTTGAACATTGCTCATTACTGTACAATTCTCACTATAGTAGTGAGTGGTTTTCACTCCCCTAAGGGACAGCAATGTAAAGTAACAATGAATAAGAGAAAAAGAATGTCACCACATTTAAGACTTGGGATGCTGTAATATATTACATTTTTGTCACTGAGTTTAGATAAACTTACATTCTGATTTGTGAGATTATGTAAATTGCCATTTGCTGGTTCTAAAAATACTGGAAATATTTTTAGCATCACAGTTCTTCAACTGTGCAACTGCAAACTAGTGTTGATCACAAATATTCTAATCACAATTTTTTTCTTCTGAGTATTTGCAAAGATCTTGAATATAGTGCTATATCTTCTAAATCGCGAATATTCAGGATTTTTATATCAGTAGTGTTGTAGAAAATATCTGCAAAAATATTTTTTTATTGCAAAATTTTTTTGCACAATGAATATAATATGGTGATGGAGATGTTTTGCTTCTCATCACTACTGCAAACTTCTAAAGCCAACCAGGATAGATTGTTTGGGGGAAATCTAGGTAACCTGCTAGTATATTTCTGTGATGAAACCCAGACAAACACAATGGACGAAAATACAAACTTTGCAGATTTGTCCTGTGTCAGAGCAGGGCACAAGGTGGAGTGATGTTAACCCACCTTCTCTCCAGTACATTTTCAAACCATGTACCTACATATCTTAAATGAGATATTCTCTTGAAAATTCAGCATGGGTGTAAAAAACAACCCCCCAAAGAAAAAAAAAAACGTATGCTGAATTTACAAGTAGACAAATAATAATAAATGTATGATATACAACACAGTACCTGCATGATGCAGAAACACAACTTTTTTATTCCAATTAAGCATATACATCTTCGGATTTGTATGCAGAAACATGTGTACAGTTCTTCAGGAGACAAAGGTAGTACTCCTGTGCTTCTTTCTTCTACAGACTTAGCATACTGCCAAGTTAGGTTTCCCACAATGCTTTTCTAGCTAAGGCTTCACATCTAGAATTCAATTGGCCTTGAAGAATATTTTTTTCCTAGAAGACTGGATGTTTGGGTATAACACAACATTTCATACAGACACACTAGGGATAGTCTATGTGTAAACACAACCATAACAGAGCTAGCATATAACATGATGGTGCTCTGTTTGAAATAATTGTACCCTTAGTGTAAAGGATGATGACAATATTTATTCTTGGATTTTGATGGTCACCTATGAGTTATGTTATTTAGTAACTAGGTTCATAAGGTAATTATTTAGAGCTGGACAGTGTTTTCTAAAGCAAGACTGATCTGATTGATCATTATATTTTTAAAGGAACATATCTATCAAGATAAGTCATAACTGTGTATTGATCATAACCAGGTCTTCCCTTGTAAGACCATTATGACATTTAGTGTTTGATTGGTGGCTTTGTAAGAACACATGACACCTCCCAATGATGAAGTCATTACTGCATGCATCCGGCTTAATGCCGATGCCAGTGAGATAACTGCCCGAGAAGACTAGTCAATATATATATATATATATATATATATATATATATATATATACACAGATAAATGAGAGAGGAGGAGATTCCAGGGGAGTTTGTTGTGCCAATGTATCTGTTGAAGTTTAAATAAAGAGTTTTTCGACTTTTATCCACATCTATACTTCTGTGTTTGAGAGGCGTGAGACCTGGCCGATAAATGGTTCCTGCCCCGTTGAGACTATTCTGAGATGACTGCAGTCCAAACCAAAATCTGTGTATGTAAAAGGCTGGCGGCGAGTGTGGGCCAACTTTGAATAAGTGGGATATACAGATAAACAGACTCAGTTAGACTCATACTAATGGTGTGGGATGGAACCACTACATGTAGTAACTATACAGACCCATAAATGAACATAATAACACTACAGAACTCAGGAGGCGCTTGGAAACTCTTTAACCTCCTCAAGGTCAGGAGTACTTGGAGGAGAATCCCCTCAAGGATTTGTGAATACTCACCTATCCTCAATGAGCCTGTGGCAATTATGAGTATCTCTTCCGGGTACGAGGCAGGGGGGCAGTGCCTTTGACCGCCATGTTATAGAGGCAGCGCTGGCTTTTTCTAGCACAACCCCAGTGTCATTGATGACGCCGGGAATGTGAAGGGGGAGAGAGAGCAGAGAATGACTTTAAAAAAAACAGACAGAATGCTAAGGAAGTTAAAAAGCTGTGTACTCTTAAGGAATTTGTTAAAATCTGGCAGCATGTCGAGCAAATTAAATGTATTGTATTTCTATGTGTATAGATAAATACTGCTTTAGGATGGTCCACTTTTGTCATCCACAGCCACATGATTATTTGTTTGTTGCCATTGAACAAATGACATTCTGAAAAGATGCGAGAACTGCATGTAAAGCTATAGATACAGAAATCGCTAAAAAGAGTATTGGCACCAGAAGTAGTGATTATACATAAGTCAATAGAAAGTGCCACCCTTAAAATAGAACTATAATTTGGACCCTAACGCCAGATTAAGGTCCTGGCAGACCAGCTATGATATAAGGTTTAAAGGCACAGAGGGTCTCGCTAGACATGTTAAAATGGTCTTTAATAAATAATGGACCGATTTACAACCAATTCATAAAAAACGTGACATTGTGGCTCATTATCACAAGGATATTTACAAAGTCAACATATACATGTACAAGCTGCCAGGCTATTTCATACAGACATTTCACAGGTCGATGTCAACAGTGTATTCTAGCGGGTCACGACTCCTCCTGCATGTAAAGCTTTTTAATACAATGTTACATCTTAAATGTTCAACCTTCTGATGCATATCCTGCTGTTTGGGGCTTAGTCAGCTCAAAATGCGTCAGATGGTTGATCATTTAAGATTTAACTTTGTTGAAGCATCAATAAAAAGTTTAAGATGCTTCTCTGCTTTTAATATCTTTAATTGTTATATGTGTTTTATCTTGCTGTGTAATGTACAACGGATGAGAAAGTTAAAAAAGTAAAGTTGGAGTTCAGGTTCTACAATAGTTATATTTACATTATATATTGCATATATATTGCATGTACTCTTCAACATATGTGTATCTGGTGGAAATATATTTCAATATGGATATATTTTTTTTAAAATATATTTATTAATTAATATATATATATGGTTTTCTTCTTCACTTTGCTTAAATATCATAGGAAGATTTTTTTTATTGAATCAATGTTTGTCATGTATTTGTTTATGTCTGATGTATCTGCAGCTTTTTGGGGAACTTTTGCTTATTAATATTAATCTTAATAAATTAGTCAAAAATAGATATTGTTCTGCCAACTCCAGGGTCCTATAGGCAGCAGGGAGATTTACATTGCTCAAAGTTGCAAGTATTGTAAACTGATTTATTAAGAAGTCATCAAAAATATGTTGTGTTAAGGATCTTGACGCATTTTACAATAAGATGCTTCCTAAGGAGATATTCTTTTTATTTATTTTTTAACACTTTATTTTTATTTTTCATTTCAAATATTATACATCCGTACAATGATATGATTATACTGCACTATACGTATTGAACATGATGTCAGTCTTACACTGATACAATTCACAAAAAAAAACAATACACTCCACCACCTACCCCCCTACCGAGAGTGTTTACATACATATACCCATCCTCTCAGGTCTCCATATATCTTAAGTAAATTACAGTCAACAAACTTTTGCCAATTCAACCAAGTATATGCAGTTTTATTCTCCTTCTGCCTCACTTCTGCTGTGAGTTCCTCCATCCTATATATTTCTCCAATTCTTACAAACCATGCTTTCACAGTAGGAGTGGAGGTCTGCTTCCAGGCCAGGGGTATACCTGCTCGGGCAGCATTTATGAGATGACAAACCAATGACTGTTTATACCATTTTACTGGAAAACTGTTGTGATGAAGGAGGTATGTTTCAGGCTTATCTCCCATGTCTAATCCAGTGATTTTTTCAATAATCCCCCGGACACTCTCCCAATTATGCATTACCTTCTCACATGTCCAGAAGATGTGTAGAAGTGTACCGGTTTCCTTCCCACATCTCCAACACCTATCTGAACAAGTATTGTATATCTTATGTAAATGTGCAGGAGTTCCTCAGGAGATATTCAGTGTGACTGTATCTTCAGCACAGTTTGACCACATCTTTAGTTATTTGATGGAATGCATTTGTTAATTAGGACAGGGGTCCTTAATACAACATATTGTTGATGAATTTTTAATAATTAACAATACTTGCAACCTTGAACAATGTGAATGCCTATAAGACCCCTCACCAAGGTTGGCAGAACAATATATCTATGTTTGACTTGTTTATTTGTTGGGATGTGGCATCAGTTTATTCACCCCTTGTTGCCTGTATCTTAATAAATATTTACAGTTGCAGAGCAGAGAAAAGTTATGGTTGGATATTCATATATATTAACAGAAAGAGAAGAAACATAATAACAAACATAGTTAGCGGACTTTGCAATATGGATAAAAAATAGACCATTGTTGCAAGAGCTGCAGGAGTTGAGGAGACCCTTTTTCCCTGAATGAAATATTTTGTGCTACATCTGTACATCACAATTTACAGGAGCCCTTGTCAAGTTTTATATTCATGCAAAGGTAAGATATCTGTCCTATTGTGGTAAATACCAAGCTTTTATCCAAACTGTTATAAAAATGTGTCACGGCAAGGAAGCAGTTTCATCCTAAACAGCTAACCAACTTCTAGTAATTTCATGTCAGCAACTATAGATCTGCTTCTGTTTGACATCCCTCTGAACACACAGCAGAGCTATACCAATTACTTTGTGCAAACATTGGCTACCCTGTTAAATTATACAGATTAAAAGCAGATGTAACTATTTTTTGTGCTCTTCATTAATGCTAAAAAAGACTCTTTTATTGTTATTAACATTGTAATACTGCCACCTTTATACACTTACACTCTTTGAGCATTCTGAAAAAATGTCACAATATTTATTTCTATCCAGAGATGCATAAATTTTTTGCTGTGATCCTTTACTGATGATAGGAGAGGGACATCACCACGCTGTGCTCGATTGCAGGTCAATTTGCACATCAATTCATGTTCCATGGGGACCCTGGTATAAATATCGGGGGTTAGGATATTATCTCACAACACCAGCTCGGTGCTGCTGACAGGCAGAGCTTAGAGTGGTGCACAGGATGTCTGCAAGGAGGCTCCAACCAGGATATGTCCGTTCCCGGTTGGATCAACCAATCCAAGACAGATGTGGCCACATTCAATGGACCGAGCAGCTATCTACACATGTATGGCTACCTTTAGTCCACCGCAACCAATGAAGCTAAGGCCCAGACCATCACAAATATTGGAGATGAAGAGAAGGTTTAAAGGAACATTTTATTTTGCTCTAGGGCATGATGTTTTCAATGAATGGGTGAAATGCATCAGAAGCAGTAGCTAAGCACCAGGTGAGGATAATGCGTTCTACCATTTGGATTCATCTTAAAATATTTCTGTAATTTCATTGTGGGATTCCAGGCGGATATTTGGTTTTGGAGTGAGGCAGAGATGCAACTTTTGTTTCTCTTGACACACTTTTTTCCACCAGAGTTTGTAGTGACAGTACAACATGTCGATGGAGATTTTAATGTTTATGGTGAGTGTAGATAGATAAATATTGATCAATCTCTGATCATTGCTATCGTTTTACGCCCTTGTTGGTTCACAACTATTATAAAGGTTGCATAAATGCCTTGGACAGTTTGTAGTCCAATTTTAGAAATTTTTTATCATTACCAAGACTAAAGCTGGACATAGACGTTTATATCCCCAGCGGATTTCACAGAAGATCGTCATGCACAGCCGGCCGTTTAGAGAATTGGCTGCGCACCTTTCGTTGTGTGATGCTGGTCCCCACCCAAAGTGATGAGATCAGCCTACAAATTATGGACATGTACGTAATTTGGCTGATCGATTTCTGGTGGGCACATTAGATTCTGCCGTGATATCGGCGCAAATCTAACTGTCTATGCCCTGCTTAAGACATGACAATTACTGTAGTATTTATCTAATTGTAGGCTTTTGATTAAATGCTAAGTAAAATCTGAGTGGTGTCAGTAGAATGGCTATGTAGTATATTTTCCCAGTAATTAGAAAATCCTAAACTATTTTGGCAGAGCAGAATATTTCAGCTGCAGAATGGTCTTCAAAATTGGTAGCCCTGTTATGGGGGGGTGGTAATGTAAGATGACCCACTCCTAACAAAGTATGGTGCTGAACCTGCAGGGTTCCAGGAGACTAGACCTTTGCTAAGTGAAAGAGTGGGTTTGTAAATACGTTTGCAGTGCCTCCACTCAGGATAGGGTTCTGGTTGCAGAGAGGATTCCCTTCCTGAGAAACTAACCAACACACTAAATAGATATCTGTGAGAAGTGGAACTATCACACCCAGCATGCCCTTCACAACACAAAAGAGTATCTTCACACAGAGAATAGATGTAACAATACATTTATATAGTGAATAGTGATGGCCAAACTTCGGCCGTGTCCGTCCGCGAACGAGCAGAGCGGACTTTTAAAAAAGTCCGCCGTCCGCCCGTTCGCAGACAGATTCAAATTCCCTGTCTCTAGGCGGGGAATTTGAATCGGAAAACCCGGATGTGACGTCAGTGACTCACATCCGGCACCTGGAACGCATAGTTCCTGGTTGTGCTAACCAGATGTGACATCACTGACGTCACATCCGGGTTTGCGAGCCGGTTTTTCACTGAAAGACCAGGTTCTCTACTCGGTCTTCAGTGAAAACATTCTTCCTGCGGCGGGATCTTGCTGCTAATGATCCCACCGGAGGAAGAATAGAGGGCTCCTTCTCGCCGGCACATAGGGCGAGTCGAACACCCCTACTGTCCGCTGGTGAGAAGGAGGGCGAACATGCTTGTTCGCGGCCGAACTGTCCGCCTTGCGGGCAGTTCGGCCATCACTAATAGTGAATGACATTTCAACTGGCATCTTAATGGTACAGAAGCAAAGGTACCCTGGTAAACAACCAAACAAGTGTCCCCATCAATTGTTTGCAAACAAAACAGCAGAGATACCTCCAGATATAGCAGAGTTCAGTTGCAGGGGCCCCTGAATATAAGTGGGGATGGATGACAGGTAGGATTCCTTGGTATCAGGATAATGATCCTCCAGTAGACAGCAGAACAGCTGGTTTCTGATGATCTCCCCTCTGGTTTGGATCACTAGTATCATATAGTGTAATGGCACCTGCACATGTGCTCTCTCCTCCTGGACATCACTTCCTGCCTGTTTATATATCCCACACAGTCCTCCAGTATGGGGTCTCCACAGCTGTGCAGCAGGGGTAGGAAGTGTCATCTATCTCTCAACTTTGTGATTACAGCTAATTAATCTTCACATGTCCTCATTAGTATCACAAGTCCTTAAGAGCGCCATCCAGTGACACATGAGGCTACTATCCCGGATCAATACCATTGCTAAAATAGAGAATTGGATCCAGCAAGTAGAACACTGTTGTAAACCATTATATTTTGTATCTTAAATATCATCTTTATACAATTTTCTGCACTAACTTTTAATCTTAGATCACAAAATGAACTCTGACCGTATTTGTTCTCAACAGATGTGTGGCTTTGTGGTGTCCCCACAGAAGTTGTCATTGTATCTGAAGCAGAAAAGGCCGACATTTGTGGAGGATGGAAGACTACAGCTTTATGAATTTTTAGATTTATTGGAAATGTAAGTTGTCAGTCCTATTTGTTTTTATTTTCAATAATTTTGAAAAGATCAGTGCTATTGGTAATTCAATGTAACAAGAAAACGAATTTAAGCAACAATCTAGGTGCCTAAATCTTGTGAGTTCAAGATTTAAAGTGGTTCTATACTCAAAATTAAAAAGAACACAACTACAATACATTTACATAATACTAATCTGTCAGCAGTTTACATCTGGGATAACTGCTACAGAATTTAAAAAAAACGTACTAACCCCTTAACTTTCTCATTCCTGGCGCCAGCATGTTTAGTACTGGCGAAGAGAGGATGGTTCCGGCCCATTTTTCAGGAATATTTCATTTTGACAATGGAGCTGTCATTTTATACAACGGCCACTTCAATTACATTACATCCCGCAGACCTGAAGCTGCCATCAAAATCCTACGGGACTAGGGCACTTGTGACACATCTGTCCCAGAAGCCCTTGCGGGCAATATTTAACCTCCTTGGTGTTATGCCTGAAGCCAGTACAAGCGCAGTTTGCCAGGATCGGGCACAACCACCGGCTCTCTGTGTGCCTGCAGCATTTCTACAGAGCTGCAGGCACACAGAGCCTTTCCGGGCAGGGGCGCCATAGACCTCCAGCGGTGTGTAGAGGGCTGGGGGGAGAGCCAGCATTCACAGCAGAGTACACTGTACTCCGCCGTGATTGCCGGCTCTCCCCCCAGCCATGTACAGTATAGTGGCAAGACGAAAGCTTTTACTAATGAAGAAAAACATCCAAGCCAGGCTACATGTTGCAAAAACACATCTGAAGTCTCCCAAAAGCATGTGGGAAAAGGTGTTATGGTCTGATGAAATCATAATTTCAAAATATATGTTTGGCATAAAAACAATACTGCACATCACCAAAAGAACACCATACCCACAGTGAAGCATGGTGGTGGCAGCATTATGCTTTGGGGCTGTTTTTCTTCAGCTGAAACTGGCAGGCCTTAGTTAAGATAGAGGGAATTACAAACAGTTTCAAATAAACCAGGTAATATTGGCACAAGAAGATATTTGTGCCATGCTGACTTATACCCAAAAAGACTGAGTGCTGTAATAAAATCAAGTGCTTCAGCAGTATTAGTTTAAAGGTGTGCACTCTTATGCAACCACATTATTTTATTTTTATACTTTTACCTCCCTCTACCTAAAAGATTTCAGGTTGTTTTTCATTTGAGTGGTACGGTTTAAAGGTCACAATAAAAGTGGAATAAGTTTTGAAATTATGTATCTTTGTCTCATTTTTGTACAGCAACCTGACATTTTACCAAGGGTGTTTAGACTTTTTATATCCGCGGTATATGTGGTTTTAAATGATATGCTTATGTGAAATCAGTAAAAAAAATTAAAAAAAATCAGGAAATTACATCTTAAGGAAGGTTCCTGGCTTCCTGGCTTGATGTATTCCTCTGCTTTGCAAAGCAATACATAGAGATGCTAAATCTGTCTTTTTGTTGAGATGGTATCTCAATTCAGATGTGATCTCCATATCTTTATGTTACATACATATTGTTCTCTTTTTTCTGACTGCAGACAGAAGTCTGTCTGAGTTACCCTTCAGTTTATGAACACATCCCTCATACTGATTCAGGCCTTTCTTTGATCTTTGCACTATGAAACCTGAGCTGTGCCCTCTCGCAAATAAATGGTGGAGGTGAAGTTTCATTTCTGTTGTTGGGCTCAGCTAATGAACTTATTAGCAAGAAGATGCATTATAATGAGAGGAAGGGGATGCGGTAAAAAGAAAGAACAGAAAAGCACAGAAATGCACATAAATCAGAAATGAGAAAGGGATAGATATATGAAATAGGAAATGGTTAAAACCTAGGTCAGTTTTTCATGTGCTTTCTGTGTTCTACATCTGGCCAAACAACTAAAAAACAAGGTAAAAAATCTTGTGGTAACTTAAAATAAATACACTAGTTTCCATTGTGTTGTAGAGAGGTAAAGAGTTGGGAAAAAGCATAACAAGACCACACAATCAGATGTTTGTGATTATCCCCAATCAAGCAGTTGTTCAGTTAGTAGATATCAGGCGCTGCGAACAACTGATATCTTGCAGAGGGACAATCAGAGCTGGCCAGCCTGGTAACAGAAGTCTTTCTACACAAAGTGAATTGTTAACTATTACAATTTTATTGTGGAAAAGCTACAGCTTATATTTACTAAAATAAAAAAACAGCCCACATGTCCTTGAGATGTCTACATGAGAGGCCTCCCAAATTGTAACAGTTTCTCCATGATACCAACATTTTGAAAAGCTAGCTGAGTATGTCAAATATTTACAAAGGCCCTGAACATGGTTTTATCACTAAAATTGCTGCAGAAAATCACAAATAAAGGAAAATTGTATGACCCTTCTATGCATTTTGTGGGGTTTAGAAGCCACTTCTGCAAGGTGGTAAGGAGTGTCAAATGGTTTAAACTGGCAACAATCTCCTTTGGACCCCTGCGAGGTGGTACAATTTTATTGTCAATTTCTGTTATGTTCAACACCATCGGTTACTTCTGAGCATCTAAGAGTGGTGATGGCCGAGCTGTGGTTGGTACACATTGCATTCTGATGTTTGGTGAACTTCATGAGACACGCACAGATCTCTGGAACTCCAGGAAAAAGACTCTCTTCATGGGACAATTGACCCTTCGAGGGACTAGTTGGATTACAACATTGGATAGGCACTTTTTTAGGTAACTATGTGGAGGGGAAGAAATGTAAAAAAAAGAAATTTGAGGTCTCTTGTCTTATGTCTAGGACTTTACTTGAAAACATTCCCTAAGAAATGTTGTTAAAGGGGAACCCAGGATACTCAATATGCCCCCACCGAACCCCCACAACACCTGGTCCGTACTTAGAGACTGTGCTTATTTAAACATAGAGATATGGCCTGGTGGGATTAATTATTGATGTTGTTTCAGATGTGAACCAATGAAGAAGTTTACAATCCAAGACAAAAGGGTACAAAGTACTGAGAAGACTAACAGAGGTGTTTACCAAGTATGAAGTCAAAATGTCTTAAATGCTTATTATACACAGTTATACATGGCAGCTATAATCATCAGTATATTTATATTAGCCTCATTTAATAATATGTTATTTAGGAGTTATATTTTTAAGAGACTCATGTATCAGGTTTTTTATTTTTAATTTCTAGCTGTGCTGATTAAGATGAAGGCAAATCAAAGTCTCCAGTGAGCCTGGTGTAGAATGTAAATTGGTTAATAGAATATACAGTACAGTGGGAGCTAATTAGTAAAGTGCATAATAATGCTGATGCAGATGGATGATAATAAAAATGAATACATGGTTATTTGGAGCAGATTAAATTCTGAAACAAGACAGTTAATAGCAACTGTAAAACAATACAGATAAGTAATAGCCGTTAATGTGAAATACTGCGAAAAGATATCTATAAGATTGATGATACACAGCAATCATCATCCAAAGTTAACCAAAGACAAATGAGCTTAACACTATGTATGTGGGACATTTGTTAAGGAGACCACGCCACCAATTTTTTTTTATTAAACTACCAATCTGCCTTCCTGCATATCATAGCACTGTTCTGGGAGTGTCCTACTACTGTCTGCACTGGCCCAGGAGGAGCTGCACAGTTCAGATATTGGAGTATTTGAACAAAGGATGACAATAAGCCATACACTCCATAGTGTTGGCCTTTTTGGTAGAGTGGCCAAAAGAAAAGCTATTACTTTCAGCTAAAAACAAAAGGCACGTCATGAGTTTGAGAAGGCACGTGGGACACTCCATAAATGTATGGAGGAAGGTGCTCTGGTCTGATAAGACTAACATTTTACTTTTCAGCCATCATCAACCAAACCCAACTCATCAGCCAAAGAACACCATCACCACAGTGAAACATGGCGATGCTTAAAACAGGGATATTCTTAAGCAAAACCTGTAACACTGTGTATGATTAAAAGCTAGGACGAAGGTTCGCCTTCCAGCAGGACAATGAACCCAAACACACTGCTAAAACAACACTTGAGTGGTTTAAGAGGAACCATGTAAATGTGTTGGAGTGGCCTAGTCAAAGCCCAGATCTTAATTCAATAGAAAATCTGTGCTCAGATTTAAAGGTTGCTGTTCACAAGCCCAAACCATCTAACTTGAAGGAGCTGGAGCAGTTTTGCAAGTATGAATGTGCAAAAACTCCAGTAAGATGTGGCAACTTATCCAAAGCGACTTGGAGCTGTCATTGACCCAAAAGGTG
>CM070039.1:37913896-37977313 GCA_036250615.1 Ptychadena robeensis | reverse complement strand
ACAACGTCACAGCATGGGAGGGGCTACCTCGGAAAAACTCGCCCTTACTGCTTTAAATTGTTATTTTTTTATTTTGGACAGTGATTGCCCTATCTATTGCCAGTCTGATGCCAAAAGTGGAAAGTGACCTACAACGTGGTAGGTCCACTTTAAATCAAAAATTGCCAGGGGTATGAATATTATAGGCTTCACTGCATAGTTATATAACACTAAAGACATTTTGCAATGTTAAAAGCTGCTTCTTCACTATTCACATTCTACTGTATTTTTGTCTATTTTAACTGGTCACATGCTTGTACCCTCAGTGATCAGTGACTCATTGTATTTCATAGCCAAAGATATGCAGGCAAATAACTTAAAAGAGAAGGGTAAGGTTTCCTTTAAACTTAAGCTTCAAAAATATATTGTACCGTGTCAATGACCCTGGTAGCAGTACCACAATGGTAACATTTTCCAAGATGTTCTGTTCCCCAAGTGTAAACTGAAGTCCCCTGCAATTGTTACCATCTTGTGTCAGGACGACTCTAAATACTTTACGCATTGTTCTCTAAAAGCCTAACAAATGTGCCCAAGAAAGATAACTCTGTGTGCTTCTTTTCTAAAATGTCCACATAATGCAAGAAATTACCTCTAACCACTCTGCGTGAACTATTTTCTTCTTTTCGCAGAGTGAAAACCTTAATGGAACAAGGCCACATCGCCCAAAGAGTAGTGAGTTAAATTATTTTTCTCCAGCAGTGTTTTGCCTCTTTACACTCAGCTTCAATCACGTCTTTGAAATATAACTCTCTCCTAGCTGGGCAACATAATTAAGTGTTGACGTATTTTAAGGGTTTGTAATCCTAATGAAAGTAAAATGTTTTTTCACAAAGTTTCTTGTTTTATGAAGTGAACCACTCGTATTTATATGTGTTATTATGTTCCGCTGTGGTAATCCTGTAATGCTGTCTGTACACTGTAGAAGAGCTCATACATTTAAAGCCTAAAAAAGCTATAGATTCTTCCAGGCTCAGCGCCCTTTATTGCAGAGATGTACTGAATATTTTTTTTCTTCTGCTTTAAATATATTAATTAAGTAAATGCATTGCAACAAAACACCTGTCTCATTACCTTGAATGGTAAGTCGTTTGGTTCAGCTTGTATGACGGTAACTAGCTAGCATCACAAAACCAGTTTGTGCACACTGTTATGTACAGTTCTTGTCTTATAATCCACATTTTTTGAAAACATCTGGCTATTGTAACTTCAAGAACCTTTATTGCATCCCATCCTATGAGCTCTTTCACCTTTAGGTGCCCATATGCTGGTCAATACCCATTCGATTGACAAACCATGTCCGTTACACATTTTACAAGTGTATGAGAAACGCTTGCGCTGCACCTGCAAAAATGCAGACTGCAGGGCGTTTTGCGCTAAATCGCTGCATTTCTATGAACCCGGGGTTAGTTTTATTAGCTGAGAAACATGCCCAAGAGGTTAATAAGGCACTTAAACTGCAATTTGCAGCCATAACAGCTGACACTCACCATGGAAGGCTTTTCACTAATTCCTGCACTAATGTTGGCGAGTACTATTTTCAGAGGTGCGCTGTATTAATGCCTGTAGGAAAATTTATGGCATTAAAAATAAGTCTTGGAAATGCAATGAGCCTTAATTAAAGTTTTTTCTATGTAAAAGTTGGACAGTGTCCAACAAGCAAATATCCTTCTGTAGATGATCAAGGAGGCCCAGGTGGGGAAGTGCTTTGTGTTGTTGAGTGGTGAGGTGAGAGCCTTTGGTGGAATGTGAATTATCGTCTGGAAGTAAGGACAGAGAAGAGATATATCAGGTGGTATGTTTCTTGTGTTTGCTAGAGCTTGCTTACAAAAAAAATCCTTCATTGGTTCAGTTCTCCTCCCGGAAGGAAAAAAAAAGAACAAAGAGAGAAATAACTACTCAAGCTCATCTTTTCTTTTCTTTCATTTAATCCACTGGGGTCCATTTATCTAAACTGTGAAAGCATGAAAGAAAGTATACACATTGACTCTCATTACATTCCCATGAGTGCTCCATGGTAATTCTGCCCCATTCATCAAGGCATGATGGGGATAATTATGCTGTTTAGAAATGCTCATTTGAGTTTTCTACACATAGGAAATAATTCATAATGTAGTCTGTACCTTAAAGTTATATTCATCACATATAGAACTGTCCTTGATTTCTGAAATAGTTTTATCTATTGCAAGCTTTACCTGTAGTTCGTACATACAGTAACAGTAGGCCTTACACCAATCATTGATTCACCACCACCAATGAAGTATTGTAGAGCATGGAAAATGGGTTAGAACCACTGACAGATGTCTGTGTTTGACCTGCAGAGATGTCATCACTGTTTGTGTTTTTTTGGACTAGAAATAAAGAAAAATCCAACATTTTAAGTTTTCAATTGAAAATGTTGTCCTGATGTCAATTATCTACAAGATTTTCACGACTTTGCAGTGTTTAGTTGATTTTATGTTTTATGTGTTCATAAATATAACTTAATTGTTACCATGTTCATTATATATATATTAATAGGTCACAGCCTTAAATCTTAAAGCTACCCTAATAATGCAAAAATAAGGTCACTCGACAGTATTTTCCATTAAACTGGCACAAACTGCCTGTACCAGCCACCATCCCTCATCGCCCAAGCTTGATGGGTGCATATTTATCCATTGACTCCTCCCCTTACTAGGTATTAAAGTCCTATAAAAAGTCCCAGCATAATGCTGACCAATCAGACCCCATTATATTCTCATCACTCCTTGACCCCCCAGCCCCCACAAGTCAAGATCCCCTCCCAAATATTTTTCCTGCTTGGCACTGGGTAACCATTTCCTGCATTGAACACCAGCGCCTAAAAATCTCTCTATTGGAGTCTTAGATGACAATAAAAACAGAAATGAGTTCTATTTCACTCTCTCTCGGTTCCAATGTAGAAAGACACATTTTTAGACTTCACATAAAATGTTACAGAGCAGATATCCATAACATAAAATGTCTTAGAATTTCTCCATCTTCAGAACAATTTTATTATAATAAAGCTTAATAACTTTCTGACATCCCCTTGCTGGTCTGGTTTAATGGATATTAGACATATACAGTATCTTTACAGTACCTGTATAGAGAGATATGATGCAATAGATGCTGTCCTGGATACCTATGGTAGTGCATAATGAGGGGGGGGGGGGTAAAGGTTTTCCAACCGTCAAATCTGTAATAGGCTATGTTCCCACATAGGCGATCAGCCACTGGGCTTAATCACATGAGACTATTGCAGCTGATCGCTTACATTTAGTTGAATGGGCTTGTGCCCACTTCAACGAATGGGCTGCAATCAGCCGCGGCCGGCGATGTGAAATGCGAGTCACTGGCCCGCGGTTAAAAATCTCTTGTCATTTCATCCGGCGGGATGTCCTGCCCCCCCCCCCCCCCCCCCCCCCCCCCCCCCCCCACTTCCTGGCTGCAATCACTCAGCCGCGATTCTTATCAAGCTGGGTGCTAGCGATCTCCCGCAGCTCCACGCCGCAATTAGAATCGCCAAGTGGGAACATAGCCTTAGACTGCCGGACACTAACACTTTTGCTGTGTCTACATCTAAAGTTGAGTAATTACATTAATTAAAATACTTTTAGCCCATTCTGCTTGTGCATGTTCAGTTCAGTGTTAATTTTTTTTAAACCATAGAAATATATAAAACAATTGGAAAAGGTATTCAATAATAATCAACATAGATGTAAAGGGAAGGTTAAAAACTGCACAATACACTTTATAAGCTGAAGTCTCTCGGTATACGTAGTCTTTACTAGTGATGAGCGACTAGGCAATATTCGAATTTGCGTAATTTCACGAATATCCGCCATAATATTCGATTCCATATTCGTAATCTCGAATATCCGCACTTGTGGACATGAATTGCGATCTAAAAATCGCAGTTGCGATCCCATATGCGCAATGCATGCAACTCAATGGAGCTCGGATATTCGACTGGGAGAATATCCGTCATTTCCATTTTTAAAAATCGCATCGCGATTATATAATCGCGATTCATTACAATGAATGGAATAGCAAAATCGCAATAAATCGCGTTAAAATCGATTGCGTCGGATATCTGATTGTATATTCGCGAATATTCGCAAAATGGCGAAATAGCGATATTCGAGCTTAATATTCGAAAATCGAATATTCAAGCTCAACACTAGTCTTGACATTTGTTTGATCACCGGGACAATTTAGAAGGTTAAATTATTAAGTTAGGTTTAATAGGCAAATGTATTACCATTTAAAGGGAAGAGTTGCTGTAGAAGAATTGCTAGAGCACCATAAATGTGATTACAGCCTTCTGGTTTCATTGTAATTTTACCTTTTTTTCTCAGTACTTTGGTCTTTCTGTCCTTTATCATCACAAAATATTATGGAAACTTACAGTAGATAACATCACACATTTGTCTGTTATGGTAAACAACATTTTATTTCTTTTGTATTTCTTTTTTTTTCGTTTTTATAACTTTTTTTTTAAACATTATACTGAACCGATACTGAAAAATAAAGAGATAGCATCCAAAGTCACATTTGGTATGCACAGGACTTACATTGTAGTCTAAATACAAAGGTTGCGAAGCCATTCATAAAAGGGTAAACAAAATGTACTAGTAGCTGTCCAATGTAGAGGCTAACCTATGTTCAAGCTGATAAACTTGGGCCACAATGAGATCACATGATAGGACCCATGAAGGCCAATTTATAAAAAACTAAGAACAGAACAAGAAAAAATAATGCAAAATTAAACTCATACAAAACAGTACAAAACTATTCTCTCTGTGAAAACTTAAGCCCCCCATACACCTTACAATCGTACCATACAATTTCTTTACAATCAGCTTTTGTTCTACCAAAAGCATGTAATATTAGGACATTTCTAACCCTTCCAATCACTATGTATTCTATCAGGGAGGTCACTATACTATATAGTTGTTGGTAAATCTAATGGGAATTGTATGGAGTGATCTAAAGGTGTATGTGGGGCTGTTGGCGTTACCTGGTTTCAATGGTCTTTCTTTCTTACCTTTACCTGTAATTAGCCATAATTTAAAAAATGCAATGCAGACCTGATGAAAATCAGGTGTAGAGAAAGTTTAAAGTGAATTACGAACGTTCTTTAAATTTGTAAAATTATTTGTAACATTTTTCTCACAAAAATAACCGCTTTTCAGTGGACCCAACAGAAGACATCTGGACACTTGTTACACCAGTTCCTCAAGTAAGTGATCTTGATGTAATTTACTTTCCCACCTGTAATCTATACTATGAGTTTATCAACAGTTTGAATGTAGCAATGATAAATCCAAACAGAAGTAAAATACAGGAATATTGAAATCGATTACCTTTGCTAAGTCACAGGAACTTTCCTGAAGAAGGAAATCAACTACAGTCAACTATTACCAGCTCTAGTGTGTTTAAGGACTGCAACATGGGCACCACCTACCAGATTTGTGACATATAGGACCCCCACCCTGTCAGAAAATAACATAAGTGTGTTGGTGCAAGATGAGCTGCTATTTGATATCAAAGAGCCAGGAGTATATATGGCAACTTATCAGAACCCATTATTACGCAGCAAAGACTGTACAAAGCTGATTTCAATGTACAAAGCTGACTTAATATTCTGGGTTATTGCAGATGTAAGCTTTTTAGTCTCACTCTATTTAAACTGGCCTATATGTATTTATAGAAGAGGTTAGTTAGGTGTGCATATTTACGGTATGGTCCTAGAAGATCAGGTTCCCTGTAGCATAAAGAGTGTTTAGTACACAGAAAAAGATTAATAAAATATGATTTTGGGTGTCCATCATTCTTCTGGCCAGGTCCTAAAGTTGAAGTTCTGGTGAATATATTTGACCTTTTTACATAAAAAATTCTCTAGTGAAGAAAAGTGTTTGATAGTATATGTCAGCTGTTCTCAGCCTACAGGTTGGGACTCCCAAGGGGGTTTACGACCATTTCACAGGGGTCGCCATGTTTCCTAAAAAAGATAATGGTGTGCAGGGTGGGACAATAGGAAAGAGAGTAACACTTCCTCCCTCCTAACTTGGGAGGGGGTGTTACTCTCCCAACTAACTTCCCATCCTGCACATATAGGGGGGGGGGGCATTATACTTACCTGATTCTGCAGGAAGTGATGTCGCAAAGTGTCACTTCTGGTATTTGGAACACAAAAGTGACACTCCAATCTGTCACTTTTGTGTTCCAAATACTGGAAGTGACATTTTGCAATAAAGGTTGAGAACCATTGAACCTTAGCTGGCGACTATACCAAGTAATGTGTAGTTCTTTCTGATTCAGTGAGAAAAAAATAAATATCATAACAGACTATCTTTCAACCACTCACCAGGTAAAATACTATAAACCTAGTTTGGAATTCTTCAATTGACCAAAACATTGAAATTAAATAACAGGATACCACTATGACCTGCCCAAAGTTCATTGATGATTATAAAATGCACATGCAAATAACATTGTCTGGCTGTACTATTCTCCTGTTCTACCGATGTAGCTTGACAAATTGGAGCTCCCACAGTGACTGCCAAGTAATCAGACTGTGACAAATGCCTTACTACCAGCAATTTGTTTTCATTTTACTGAAAATTTCCCCCGCCACAGCCGTCATCTTAACAATAAAGCCACCATACAACCATTTTTTTTCATACATTATAGCGGTCTGCTTGAATCCCAATAATTCTATTTATATATACAAGTTGTTATTAAAGTTGGTCTAAGAAAAGATTTAACATTATACTAAAATTTGTTTTAAACATACAAATTGATGAGTTTATTGTAAAACAAAATCTTCATATCACCTGTTTTCATAAGAGAAATGCATTGGCTGAAACAACAATGTCAATCAAGATCATAATAAAAATAGTTGTTGGAATAAAGTGGCTTAAAAACACAAGGACGTTACAGTTATACACCAAAATTTGTGAAGCTGAAGTAAAGCTGTCCACTCTGATCTAATGGTACACAATTTCAATTAACAGGGAAATGTTTTTTATTGAGAATGTAGGAAAACGGCAGGGCTTTGACAGTAGACAAAATCAGGCAACAGCAAAAAAAGAATAATTTCAGCCAATCAGGAAAGGAGGAACAGTACATAATTTAAGAGTCTTCTGACGCAAAATTGATTCTTTCTTGGGCCGATGCTATAGTAGATAGCGATCGATAGATCTGACAGGAGAGGAACTTATACATAGCAGACAGCCTTCTGTCTAAAAACATTTATGATGGTGTAATAGGTGCAGATGGAAATAGGGTTAGCAAGTGTATCTTGCTGCTATCTCCAGACAATTTCCACTTGACTACCTTTCCTACCTGGCCCTGTGCCCCGACACCAGATATCCCTGCAGGTTCTTGTACCCTGTATCACAGTACCCTCTCCAATGACAGGAATGTCAACAGCAGTAGTGCCCTTTCAAATAAACTAGGGTTCTTTATTTGTAATCCAAATAAAGGGACAAACAGGTTTTAACTGTAGCCCAAGGGGGTCTACAGGGTAGAGTCTTTGGGAATAGTTCCAAACAAAAAGTTCACTGCACCAGTTGCTGTGGAAGTTGCACTGCCATTCATGAATTGCTAGACACCCTCCCGGGTGAGATGAAGATTACATACCCAGAAAGTTCCTCTTGCCTTCAGACTGGTAAGCCTGTCCAATGAGGCGATGGCACAGACCGGCAGCTGGAGCTGCTGCAGTCACTGATGCTTTCAAAAGCAGAAGACCAGACTATATGTTTTTACATCCTTTTTATAAACTAATTGTGAGGCTGGCAACTCCCACTTAGGCTGGCCCTTTACATCATGCAGAAGGTTCCAGAAAAGTGTGGAATCCTCTCTGACCTTTAAAACAGATACAATACATGCTGAGGTGCACAAAACAAAGGCACCGGGTTACAGCAGTGCATACCACTCCAGACAGAGCATGCTTAACCCTTTCCTGCATCTCTGCATCTCTAACCTATTTACAGCTAAACTCCCAGGGGAGGACAGGGTATACATTACCTCAAACACAATTTAAGCCATACCTCATGGTACCCTGCTACTGTTGGTCCAGATAACAAGACAAATGACTTTAAAAGTGATCTTGTATATTAATTTTTTTCATTTATTTGCATCTTTGTTATATGTAAATTTTTTGTTATTCCTTAAAGTTAAAGTGTCACTGTTATATGCCTAAGAGGGAAAGTCCTATTGTCTGTGAACAAGATATTAAGAAAACACAGAGTAATATCGAGGAGTTGCTGTACCAGATGGGGACATTGGTAAGTCATTTCTCAAGGGATTGTGTGGGCATAGGCCACAAATCTTGGTAATAAATACAATGTTTAAATTTTTCGCAAAATAGTATTGATTGTGATAAATCACATTACCATAAATCAATGAGCACTTACAGTTTTGTAATAGTTTAAACCCCAAGTTCCTTAGTGACCTATTAATTATTTTGATGTTTTATTGTGGATTTGAAATGCTTTAATACCAGTGTAAAACAGACATGAGTTTTAAAAATATACCTCCTTCTAATCAATAAAATTCACTTAATTTATAAGTGATGCGACAGAAGAAAATGTCGATTTCTTTATTGGTTATTAGTGTTGTATGGAAACAAATTCTATAATTACTATTATAGATATGTTCTTAAAAGTGCTTAGATTCACACAAATGTTATATAGATCTGGACAACTACCAGCAGCTGACCCCACAACTCTACTCTAATAAATTCATTCCATGCTGTTCTGACATGCAAAGCTTTTTGAGGTCCTGATGTAGAAGCTTTCCTATCGATTCCCACCTTCTGCATGTTGGCATTAGCTATTTTTTGGAATCTGATGAGCTAAGACTGCATGGCAAGTTCCCAAAAGTGTTGAGCTCAAATTTTCGAATTGCAAATATTTTTGACGAACATCGGCTATTCGAGAATTTGCGAATTTCGAGAATATGGTGGGGGATATTGGCAATTTTGAATATTCGAGATATTATGCTCTAGCAAGCTTATGGACATGCACTGCGATCATGTAATCACAATGTGATAATAAATATCTATTTACAAATATCAAATTGAATTTCAGTAGAATTATTCACAAAATATCGTGAATTCGAATATTGCCTATGCAGCTCATCCCAAGTTCTCAATTCCAGGATCCAGGTAAAATAAAAAGTTAATGACCATCATTCCTTAACTAGTTGTCATTGTGGAAATAAGAGTAAGTTGACTGACTGTGGAGCAGAAATACATTCTCTAACCATCAGCTCAGTGAGTAGAATGAAGTGTGATATGGCCGGAGCATAGAATACAGTTGTTAGTACAGGACGTGGAAAGCAGGTACCAAGCAATGTATAGCTGTTATGCCGGCTGAGACACAAACCCCAAATGTATCTCATTTTAGTTTAAGGTTTAGAAATAACATATCATATATTATCTCATTTAGGATGAAAAGTCTCGTTGGGATCTTAACTGGAGGTTAGACTACTATTTGCCTGGTTATAGAGAACATTCGGCTTCAAGACAAAAAACTGGTATGAAAATTGGAAGTTTCTCTTTTGCTAAGGGGATCTAGTAGTCTGATTCACTATATGGACAGAAGTATTGATGTTTATCTTGAGTTCATATTTTTGAATCAGTAATAGCCACATATGTATAAATGTAAGGACCTATCCATGCAGTCTGCATTTGAAAATCTTTGAAAAAAGTTAAATAATCAGTTGCTCCTAAGTGCTTGGTGTCACAGATTGTCAGTTGATTAGAAGTTAGAAGTTTTCTCCATTTTAGTTTTGCCATCAGCTGTAAGTGGTATTATTGCAAACTGAAATTTTTTTTCTTCCGCTATGACTATGCCCAGGGGCGTAGCTAGAACTCACTGGGCCCCATAGAAAAAAATCTATACAGGTGCGTCATGCCCGCGGTTGGGGGCGGCGCAGCAGCTGATCCAAGGGCATCCCACGGTACACAGGAAACATGTATGACGCGAATCGTGCTTCGTTTTATTTGTCTCTTCCAATAGAAAACATTTCTGCTATAGTATAAAAAATACGAAAAGACAATTTGGATTTGGCACGTACATGGCAAAAAAATGGATTACATGCATTTGAACTTTCCCTGCTCTGTAAAAATATTTTTGGGGGATTTAGAGATGCTTTCAAGGCAAAGAGCATGAAAGGGCAGGAAAAAAGTTAAACTAAATTAGTTGCAAATGTCTCCTAACACTTCTATTAAAAATTAATAAAACTTGACACATTGGATGCATTTTGGGCACTTTTAATGCACTTTTGTTCACTTTGCTGAAGGACTGTACATGTCCTTTTTTTAATGCATGAATGCTGTGTTAATTAAAAGCTTAATTTAATGCCTGCTAAAGATGGTGGAGACATTACTTTAACTTTTCAGTCCAGTCTAATTGGCACCAAAGTTAAACCACCTGCAGGGTCAGAATGATAACACACCTTCTGATTTATGTTTTCAAGCAAATCATACTTCCAAGCAAAAATCATTCACAAATTACAATATGCAATGTTACAGCACTAAGCATAATACATGAATAAAAATTGTTGTTTTGTTGTGCTGCATTGTGTACTGGCAGTGCAATAGGCACAGTGCATGCACAGTAGTCTAACACAAGTGTATTAGAGATGCCAACACATAGCACAGAGCATACAAGTGGGAATGAGCCCTAAAACCTCATAAAGAATTTCATTCTGTATTTCTCTTATTTTCATTCTTTTTCTCCTATTGTAGCTGAACCACAGCCTACACAATGTCAGAAAAAGAAGCACAACCCAAATGAAGTTTTTCAGCGGCTATGTGCTCCAAGACAAAGGTTGGCAACATTAATGGAAATGTCACATTACAATGTTTTTTAACACAGTTTTTTACCTCTTATACAAAGTTTTTCTAATCAATACTCTATCTATTCCCTGGCTTCCTGGTGTAATCCGTTGGGTTACTTGCACCCATCATTTATTGGAATTCAGTCCTTTTTGAGATGGCCATATGCAGTTCGATATTTTTTAATTGTTTCCCACACACCTTGCACGATCGACAAAAGAATCTTGAAATCGATTGTAAAATGCCTGGACATGTTGGTAAATCATCCAATTATCTGACGGTTTATCTAGGTATTGCATTTGATTTGTTTATGATCACAATTATGATTTCACTGTGTGGAAGTACAAGGTGAACTAATCTGTGATCGATCAGGCAAAAGTTGACCTGCGTATGGCTAGCTTTAGCTACACCTAATGCACAAGGTGTATATGTGTTTGCGAACAGATACCTTTACTTTTTTTCAATGTAAAGTATACTTTGTCAAGTAAAGGATAGCTTAGAAGTGAAATAAATGTCACCTGTCTTTTGTTTTGTGTAGGATTCCATCAGCTTTCCATGCCATGTCCTGTGATGCTTTCAAGTTAGGCATAGTTGAGAAAAACCATCAGAAAAGACCTGAATGTTTCCAACCAAGCCTTTCTGCAAAAAGAAAAGCATTATCTGTGACAACTTCTACAAATCCAAAAAAGTAAATGTGTGCTAATGCTGTACAACCTACCAACAGTTGTTTTTCATTGAAAAAAAGGCACCTAAAGTGATAGATAAGTCAATGTCACCATTTTTGATTCAGTCTCATTTTGTTATAATTATTAATTGCAAAATAAAAAATACCTAAATATAGGATTGTGACCAAACTGTACTGTGCATGTAGTTGGCAAAGGGTTCATTTACATTAGCAATGGATCTTACTAGGGTGACAATGCTTTGATATGGTCATGTGAAAGAAATAATAAAAATTTCATAAGATTTTTAATTTTGTTCCCAACAAGATGTATCACACTTGCTTGAAATATGTCACCCATCCATCCAAGTATGTTACTTTTTTTTTAGAACAAAATAAAAAATCTTATTAAAACATGGGAACGTTATTTCTTTCACATGAAGTCAAGCTGAAAGCCATTTACAGGACCTCCCCTCTGTTGTTCCTGATCACTAAGAACTGAATAGGGGAATGCTTATTCTCCACACAAGCTCTCCAAGTCCAGGATTGCACTTCAGCAGATTTGGAACAACTAACCTATGTTTATATTATCTAATAGTTTGTTTCTGTTAGAAAATAATTCTATACTACATTCCGTTTGAGCAGAATCAAATGCTCAGAGAATAAATAGATAGCTAAAAATTCAGAAAATAAATGGATCGCTAAAGTGCTAATGACTATATTTGTTGCCTTAAAACCATGAGAGGATGCTATTACATTTCAATACACACTAGTGTTCATCCTGGGTCTAGCAATATATACAATCAATTACTGTTATATATTTATACTACATTAATAGAAAGAACATTTAAGTTGTGGATAAATGGTTTGAATATGTCTGAAACTGTGCAAAAAGCCACAGGTAGCCTATCCACTGATCCTCTAGCATAAAACTCATGGTTAATATCTGTAGCAGTTACTACAAAAAATGTATTGCTATCGAGCTTGCTCTGTAAATCAGCTATGAACCATTTGCTTATTTTGGCTTGTTCTGAATGATAACTTTATTAAAATGTTCTTTTTGTTCATTAAAATGTTAATTGTCCAGCTAAAACATGATCCACCACACATGCCAAGAAATAATTAAAACTATATCCATTAAACATCAACCACTGCTGCTACGGGAACTGGCCACAGTGACAAATAAACATGTTGAATGCACAGTGTTGCCAACTGCAGAATATCAATGGGAAAAAGTTCTGAAATCCTGAGTAGTTTCAAAACGACTTAATCGTGTAAATGAACCCTGAGCAGACAAATACTTTTACACGTTTTAGAAGATTCATTCACTCTAACTAAAAGCTCTAGCATGAAACACACCAGGACATTTGTCTGTCTGTAAATAACGTTTTTTTTTGTTGCTACAATATATATTTTTTTTGCAGCAATAATCGTTTCACTGTATTATTACAAATAATGTTAATTAGATATACTGTATTACCTACCATAATCATAATACCTGGAAGTACTAAGTTTGTGTATCAAGGACAAGACTTTGTCATATGATAAAGCTCTAGATGCTTTATCATATGATGCACTACCTGTATGATTTATAGCAATGGCTTGATTCATCCATGAGTAACATGCTGCTCAACAATATTTAAATACATACAAGCCTTTATGTCCCATTGGCCTTTGTAACAAGACAAATGTATCTTCACAAGAAGCGCAATAAAAGGATAGAAATGATGTGTCACTTCCAATCTTATTTCTGGTCTTATATGAAGGAAATAAAGCAGCAGACTCATTTTAGGAAATAAATTGTTTAAAACAGATGTAGATGGATCAGGCGTAGTGGTAAATCATGATTTAAAGTACACTTTAAATGTCTTAAGCTAGCCATATTTGTTGCGATTCCATGGCCGATCGGATGTCCGATCGATCGCCCAATTAAGCCTGTCCCTACCACCTTGGGACACCGATTCCTGGACGATTCCGTGCCCGATCGATCACTTCACACATGGCAACTCCCCCTGATGTGTGCTGAATCGGATCAGAAAGACCAACATGTTGGTTCTCTGGCAGATCCGATTCTGGGCCCCCGATCGATCACGTCCGATCGATCCGGGGCCCAGAATCGGATCTGCCAGAGAACCAACATGATCGGCAAGGTGGGCTTCACGCGATTCTGGGACGATCGATTAGCGTGCACGCGCCCGGAATCGATCGTCCCGGAATCCCTTGGGAATCGGACCCGTGCATGGGGACCTTTTATATATAAAAAAGTGACAACTAATCTGCTTGTCTTATCAAATCTAAGGGTCGTTTCTAGCCTGTGGGGGGCCCTATGCAAGTTCTGTTTGGGTGCTATTGGAGAACAAGAAGAAAAGGAGAAACACAGTACTGCTCCTCCCTCCCCTTCACTGTTTGGATCAGCATGGGGAGGGTGCCGGATATCCCCACGGGATCCCCAGGGACCCTATGCGCATGCATATTTTGCATAGCAGGAGAAACTGCCCTGCTTATCTTCTAATAAGACACTACAGTTATTGTCCCATACTGCAGTCTATTGACTTGGAAAGTGTGACCTACAACCACTAGTCTCAAACAATCTAGTAATCTGTTCTTAAATTCTGGAGGTCAGAGTCTAAAGCTAGGCACACACGAGTAGATCAGTAAAAAGATTTGAGTACAATAAATCAACGTGCACACTCTCAGTGATTGATTGCACTCCAATCTGTTTACAAAGCTACCCGTGTTGGAAAACCCCGTTCAATCTCCATTACTTTGCATGGAGACAAGAATCTTCATGCAAAGTATTGGATGTCACCGGCTTCTGCCTCCTTCCTGCTCAGCCGTCCGCTGTCAGTGTGAAGGGGGTGGAGCCAGCACTCCTCACTCTGCAGCTGCTGCGTTGTGAGTAAAGCAAGCTGGATTTCTCCTCAGCTTGTAGCGTGTTCTGATTCACACATGCTACAAGTTGGGGAGAACGGGTCCCGGGGTCCCCATTGAACAGGAATCGTGTGCCCATGTGGTGCACATTGATTTCCATTCAATTGATCCCCGATCAATCACAGCGTGGTGACGCCACCATGCTGTGATTTATCAGGGATCAATTGAACGGTCGATTGCATGGGAATCTACCCGTGTGTGCCTAGCTTAAAAGCAACAGGTTGTAAAAACAATTGCTTTTTTTAGAACTTTTAAAATACTAACAGCCAAAGACTTGATTCTAGCCAAACAAAAACATAATTTATATTGTATTCTTTAATAAACAAGTTCCATCTTACCAGCCTTTTTATATGGCTGAATGACATCCCAAAGAAAAAATGGGGGATAATGTTAGTACCTAGCAATTGTGTCAACAAATAGAACCTTCCTTATATTGTATTTCACAGTGCCACCAATTACTTCCTCCTAGCCCTTTCCTACTTCAGATCCACATTTCCTAGACTAAAATCAACATTGCACATCCGAAAATCAAAATACCATTTGTGCAAATGTCTACATTCTGACCATGACACAATAGATTTGTTATTGCTGCATTATGCATTTTGGAGATAAGAAAAACAACTATTTGAGAACCCATATGAGGTTCATAGTTTGGATATCTGAATTCATCATACCATATCATCCCCATTTCCTAGCGTAAAGTGTGTCATTCCTCATGTGTCTGTTAACGTGACAAGGGTTAAGCCTGTATCCTGCACCGATGAGGCGTAGCTGAGCATGACTTGTAGGGACAGCGTTATGATGTCACATCAGAGAGAAACTGCTGCTCGGTCACAATAATGAAGAAAAATGGAGGCATTTGCATTTAATTGCTGTAATTTCATTAATGAATGTTTGAATAATTGTTGGGTTTCTTTCCATTGCAATTCGGAAGATTTCATTTTATGCTTTTTTAATGTGGAAACCAAGGCTAATTACTTTGTTTTTCTGAGCTGAGCAGAATCTTTAAGAGTAAAAACTGATGGGGGAGAGGGAGAGCTATGTGGGTCTTAAATGCATGGATTGGAGGGTAGATGACTGAGGATGGGAAATAAAATACATTTTATTTGTTAAAGAAGACTGGGAACATTAAACAAATAAATGCTATGTGGACACATTTATTTTATGCAATAAACGTTTATTAAATTACAATTTAAAGTATTACAATACTTACAAAGTAAATAATAAAACAAGTATAAAGTACAAAAAGATGAGAAAAATACCCATTTACAATTTTCAAGCATATTGTATGCCTCTCAGCTAAGTATAAAAGGGTTTATTATATGACAAAACAAACGTTTTTTTGTGCATTCCAGAATTATATTAAACCACTGATTTTTGCATTGTTACATGTAGAAGTTGCTAGGGGTTAGCTCAAGACATTTATTGTCAAACAACTGTGTTTACTCTTTCTAAATCATAATCACAACTTCCCAAATGACCCTGATCAAAGGTTCACATACACTGGTGATTTGGTCTGATACCATGCAGACATCTCGGCACAAAAGGGTTAAAATGGCTATTAAAGGTTACCATCTATACCTTTGATCTGTTTGTTTGTAATTACTGGGTGTGTATTCTTGTCAGACCCTTGCATCTTTCATCCAGTGCTGCACTGACGCTTTCTGGATTTAAGGGGAAAGCAAAAGAATTGTTGAACTCTATAAAACAGGTAAAGGTATATAAGAGAATATTAAAGGAATTCTGAATTCAGTAATGTAACCAGAAAAATTTTAGGCTTCACATTAACCACGTTAGTAATGAGTTGAGATTGGGAGCAACCTCTGTACGGGTTGTGCTTACAACAATGTGGTAAAGAGCTTATTGTTAAGTCATCAACTGTGCAAGCAAATCCCTCAGGACTCATCAGTAGTATTGTCTGTGTGTCTGTAATCTTACTATAGCTGACTTACTATGCCATGTTTTGCACTATGTTTATGTAGAGGCAGCTGTCTTGGTACGGGGAGGGCTTTTGCTTCCTCAACTCAATCTGTCCAGTATCAGAACAGTATGCAGTATTGTGCTGTAAAGCAGAAGAAGCTGTCTACCTCATTGTGGCTTCAAGTTCTTATCACAACGAACTCCACACAAATATAAGATGATTAACCTCCCTAGCCTTATGGGATTTCACTGCCACGATTGCTGGCTCTTCCCCCGGCCCTCTACACATCGCCGGTGACAATTAAATGCCGGCAGTGTGTAGAGAGAAAAGCAGCGCCCCCTCCATAAACATGGAGGTCGGAAATGCTCTGTGTGCCTGCAGCTATGGAGAAATGGTGCAGGCTCGCGGAGAGCCAGTGATTGCACCCGATCCTGGAAGGGGCGCAGTTTGACCATGACTGGCTTTGGGCGTAATGCCCAAGAGGTTAATATGGTTTCATTGAAATATAGCTCAGTGGTTACAGAAGATATAATTGAAATATAGAAGAGGAGATATCACAAAAACACATGCAAATAATGTTGCTTAATGATTACAGAAGATATCACAATGAACAGAGTAGTTTCTAACCTTTCAGGGGCCCTACGCAAGAAGAACAGTGTTCCTGTTTTGTGGGCGTGTTCCTTTTCTTCTTCTCCTACCCCTTCCAGTAGCATTGTTAATCAAGGCAAATGTGTTCATAGCTTTGCTGAGTGGAGATGTGTCAGTCCTTGAAAGAATCAAGCAGCAGCCAAAAGCCCCCTTGACGTGGTGCTGACGATTAGTGATGGCAGAACATCAGCCAGATCCGTCCGCGAATGGGCGGATTGGACTTTTAAGGAAGACCGGCAGTGAGGTCAGTGACGTCACATCCGGTACCTGGAACGCATAGTTCCAGGTTACGATAGCCGGATGTGACGTCACTGACGAGGTTTACGAGCCGACTGCTCACTAGAGGATCCGCTTCATGCCCGGTCTTCTAGGGAACAGATTCTTCCTCTGGCTGGATCTCACTGCTCCTGACCCCGCCGAAGGAAGAATAGAGAGTTCCTTATCGAACAGGGCGGGTTGAACAGGGCGGGTCGAACACCCTCACTGCTGACCGGTGAGAAGTAGGGTGAACATCCATGTTCACGGTCGAACTGTCCGCCTTGCGAGCAGTTCGCCCATCACTACTGACGATGACCTTTTGTTGCCTTTAAGCTGCCTTTGGAGGCCTCCCAACAGGTTGAGTTGCCCTTTATATACTCAAGCTGCATGGGTGAGACGTACAAGGACCTTGTGGGGACATGTGAGGATGTGGAAGTTACCATGAACTTGTAGAGATATTGTAATGGAGTGCCGATCATACTTGGAAGGAGAGAGAATGTCCCTCAGCCAAGTGACAAATTGGGGTTTTAAGGCACTTGCATCATCCAGGTTGAGTAAAACAATTTTTCCTTTATTAATCATGAATGAATAAAAAGAGGTCAGGGGTCAGAGCCACAAACACACATAGGGATGACCCCTAATCAAGATAAAAACATTGACCAGAACAGTGTATGCAACATATACAAAGAATGGACTGAATTGATCGTAGTTCCACCACTGACATGTTTCGCCCCTTGAGCTTCTTCAGGGAGGGATTAATCTACGATGTAATAAATCAGTTACTATAATATGCTCATGACATAACAGATACTACACTTACTATAACTGTAATAAATTAATACAGGAAAGTTCCAATTAACCATAACAAATTGCTCCAATGTGATTGTTAGTATCCCACAATGTGTGGGTAAGAGAGTTTTAGAATGTCAAGAGAGGAGGGAACCAATCAAAGGTTCATAGATGAATTATATAAACAAAACAATAAGATTGTTGAGATTGGCCACATTAGAGCAATTTGTCATAAAAAAAGGGTTTCAAATTTCACCTCTATATAGTTGCTGAAAATGGCAAAGAGGGCCACATCAAAATAGCTTGTCATAGAGTTTACATGGTCATATGCTACATAATGCTAGGGTTACATAAAAAAATCCATTAAGTTAAATAACTGATAATTGGCTGATCATCCTAAGACAAGTAATGTTAAATATCTCAAGAGAGGTCACATGAGTCAAAGTAAATAAAGTCAAAGTAAATAAAAATAGGTGCACTTACCCGGACAGTCCAAGGAGTGTCCAAGGACAGTCCAAGCAGAGTCGCTGCAAAGGCACAACCCCGATGGTACTAGGTTGCCCCGGTGGAGGAGGGGGCCCCAGGTGCACTGTAGGGGTATATCTAAGGGGGCAACAAAAGGAGGAGACAACACAAGTTAGGGCACAGAGGAATCGTGAATGACCCAGGGAAAGCGGGGCTACAGAATAGGAAAGGACAACGTACCTTATAGTTGAAAAGTGGTTATGTGGGGGGACCACTGGTAGCCAAATTCACCAACATCCAATATTACAATATAATTTAGGCGGGGAGAGGGGGGAACAAACTCAGGGGGCCAGCCCGAACAACTTTAGGGTGAATAAATTAAAAAAGTTCCAATCAAGGGATTGACGTATTTTACACTTTATTAACATGTTTAACACGACATATTACATAGTATTAGTGTTCCGGATAGCACTATCCACGTATTGTCACCATTGAGTTAATATCCTAAAAGAAATTTTTGTCCTCAACCATACATTAATAATTAAAATTCATAAAATAACATCTTGATGATTCAGGGGTAGTTCTATACTTATGCTCCATCGTTTCCAACGCGTTTCGTCCCGTTGTTTTTGGACTTCGTCAGGGATCCTTGAGATCGTTTCTGAAAGCCATCAAGATAGCCATATATCAGTATCTTAAACATTCATAAAAGCATGGATTATGCCTCGCTGGTTATATCACTCAAGTTCAATATATCACATATATTTTATATTCTTTCTACTGTTTTGTTTTTTATTTTATATAATTTTATCTGTCTTTGCGGGTAGTGTTCATATCAGGGACCACATAGCTGTGCACTGTAATATCTCATACTGTCTTATTAGTTTTAAGATCAATTTTGTCTTACCCTAGCTTCCTGACGGGAGCACTTTTTTAAATAGTAATAATTGTTTTAGCTTACCAGTGTTTGTCTTTTTTCCTTACCCGTGGACGGATAGGTAGGCCGGTGTCGATGTTCTCCCAGCCTCCTCATGGTCGTAGAGGCTACACCATTGTGTCTCCGGCTCCACCATGAGAACACTACCGTGGGGGGAAGGACAGTCATACATATGTTACAATGTCACTATTTAGATTATGCCGTCACCATGATAGTTCGTGTCTTACTCAGTGGTGGATTAGATTACAGGCATGTCCACAGAGGACCTTTGCTGAAACACAGTGGTGTGAATATCAAAATAGTCAGTGTTTTCAATAAGTCAATAGAGGTTAAGTCACCCACCTTTTTGGTCAGACGAGGGAAATGTCTTCCTATTTGTTATGTCTTGTCATTTAGGTCAAAGGTTGTCAATAAATCAGGTTCCGTCGTCCTGTTGGGGGTAAAGTATAAGAATTTACTTCCTTCGAAGGAACTGTTCACACCGGAGGACTTTGAAATAGAAGCTTGTGAACTTAGAATCGACTCCTTCAACGAGGGTACGCACAAAATGTTGAAAAGGCTTCAGAGCAAAAAACCCATAACCGCGATGTCTCCTCTTTGGTTTCCAAAAGGAACGTTCCTGTTGACTATAGACTTATTATCAACTTACACATCCCAACCAAAACAGTTTAAAACCATTCTGTCTAAATATTGGCCTATTATATCGGAGACCCAAAAATCAGCCCACACATTGAAGAGTTTCTCAGTACATACCGCAGATCGAGCTCACTCGGAATCCTCACACAAAGTCACTTTAATGGCACGGAGGTGATACCTGCAGAGACTGGGTACCTACAGATGTAACACTTGGAAGTGTCCGTGCTGTAGATACATAAATTCCAGCCCCCGATAGTTCTACCAATGGAAATCTGTCCCCCCCCAAACACTTTGCCAACTGCAGAACCACGGTGTAGTGTATCTATTGCACTGCACTGTGGTGCTTTTTACATTGGAAAAACAAAACGTCAACTACTATAAGAATTTCGGAACACATCAGATATCGACGCCATGGGGATATTACCAAAGCCTTGATAACAATGGCCCTCAAACACAAATTTGATGACAGGAGTTTATCTGTGGTGTGTTAGATCGGGTGCACGATCACATCCGAGGAGGAGACTCTAACAAAATGCTGTTACAGAGAGGCCAAGTGGCTTTTTGACATGAAGGCCTACAAACCTCCAGGACTCAACGAACAACATAGCTTTAAATGTTTTCTGTAGCTCCTTTTCCAACTGGGCTAAACCACTCCAAGTGACGTTCTCGCAAATGGTGAATCCTTTTATATCATCCCGTTTCCTTTTCTTCCCCCTGATTTAACCCAATAACATTTTATATGCGATTATACCTTTATAGAATTGACATGCTTAACGTTTACTTGCTTGTTTAAAATTCAGTTTAAGGTTGCTAGAACATTGGATACCTTGCTGACACCAGGTACTTGAATACTGTATCACAGTAATTTATGAGTCATACCCTTTGTAGGGACTGTCACAGCACTTTAGACATTGGTCTCATGGTGGACATCAGGTGCCTTCTAAACTGTATACTTAGTACTAATTTTTGTGGGGCAGCGCTATGTTACAATTTTATAGAATCATCATTTATTTATTTATTAATTTTAATCGAAGATATAGACTGCTTCTTTGGCGCCCACGTACCGGCCGGACTGAGTTGCCTCAGTTTGGTGCTCTGATCTGCTGCTCCGCGTCTGCTCCCCCTTCATGCCTGAGTGTGGGGAGGGGTGGGTGGTGACGTGGTGGGGTGGAGCTTTGGGCTGATTTCGGGAGGTTGCGGACGCAAAGTTCCCCCAACCGAGGGGGAGGGACTGTCCTCAGGCCGAATCTACACCTTTTGGCCAACGATGGGGGTCCCCTGAGAGCGAGGGACCTCGCCGGTCGACCATCCTTTGGCCATGGGCACGGGGGGGGGGGGGGGGGTGTTCTTGGAGATAACAGTGAGGGGGCTATCTTGGCTCCCCTGCCCCCGGCGCCCTCCCCTCTGGCCTTGTGGCTTGGATGGTTGGCATGGTTACGGCCGTGCTCCTATTGCGTCCTACGTCGTGCCGTGGGGCGCAGCCGGGGATGACGGGTGGGCGCGCGCCGGCCGGCGTGAGGCAGGCAGAGGGTCCACCATAAGTATCCCGTCGTGGATGGGGAGGTTCGGCTGCTGGGGCACTGAAGGGCAACGGGAGAGCCACCCTCCACTCTACCTACCTACGCATAGTAAGTTACTCTACAAACCTTACCATCTGGCTTCTTCTCTCCGTGTGTTATGTTTGCCCTAAATGCACCTTTCTTTCTCTGTTATACACAGCAGGATTAGTTTGACCTTGTACCTAACCCCAGGTAAAATCACAGGTTTAACCTTTACCTCACGGCTTTTATTACTTATTATTATTTTTTGACCATCCAACCCTGACCAAGCACACCTATCCTTCACAACTGAGCACTACCTCAACCTCTTCTTTTCTCCCCCCCCCCCCTTTTTTTCTCCCTCTTCTCCCCTCCCTCACATGATTGGATTCCTTTTCCCCTTTTTTAACTCGGGTTTTGATTTGTGATGTCTGACTTTGCTGTCGTTTGTATATAATTCACCTACCATGGGTCTTCTCTCACAGGAAAACCCATACCTAATCACTAACACTTTCCACTTAACATTGGTATATTACCATCCTAACTCACCTTCACGCCCTTTTGATTGTTCAATTTACTCTTGTTACATAACCCTGGTACGCGTATAATGCATCACGCACCCCACTTACTGTTGGTTGTATCCACCTTGATCTACTACTCTGCAGCGGCCCGTGTGGAGGGCCCTCCGTTCCTCCCCAGCCCTTATACTCCTCCCCTGGGACGTGGCGCATTGGATGTTACTGCTGGAGTCATTTGACCGGCTCGGGGGTAAGCCAGAATATCCCTTTTATCATTACCATTCAAAAATGTACATCTTCTAGCGCTATCCGTTCATGACTAACACCACAATATAATACTACCATACAGGCACCCCAACCATCTTGGCTGACCTCCTGAAGAAGGAAAAGTTTTTTCCGAAACATATGTAGAGTCTCTCCACATGCCGTTATACCAATCACTTCGATGCCCATCCTGTGTTCATCGTTGAGGACAGGGACAGCCCATGTTTCTTTGCTCTATACGTATTGAAGTTTATTGAAACACAACGCATACTTTGGACTTTTTACGAATTGACATATAAAGTTACGTGACAAATTGTTTTGTTTAATGTAATCTTTTTATGTTGGTGATGTCATCTGAGTTGACCGTTTTAACCTTGTCCCTTACTTAGGTAAGGTAAATTCGCGGACCCGGGGTCTAGACCCCCAGTTCCTAAGCTGTGTAAAGTGTAATATATGTCAATCCCTTGATTGGAACTTTTTTAATTTATTCACCTCTAAAGTCCGTTCGGGGCTGGCCACCCCTGAGGGTTTGTTCCCCCCTCTCCCCCCTAAATTCATAACGTACCTTATAGGCTTGTTAGTCCTAATGGTACTACATGAAGGTCGTAAAGCTACGAATGGATACATTGTAACCTAAGAAAGTGTACAAAAGGAGCCTATTGGAAAGGGTATATGGGGATGCACAATAGACTGAACCAGTATACCAAAAGTACTTACAGTGTTCAAATGGACCGGTCCCAGTGAGCTCAACACATAGCCCATAGCCCCACTGTGGCTCCAACCCCAATAATATACCTCCTAAATCTCTGGGATAAACAGGACAGCTGGGAGCAAAGTAATGTGCCAGGTGACGGTCAGCCAACAATTGGCCGCCCACATACCACCAAGAGGCGGACTTAGGCGCTCTATCAGAGGCAGATCACCAATGGCAGTATCGATGATCCCGCCAGGTAAACCACCTTGTCAGGTAGTTCCTGTGTCACCCGTGCCTTCCGAAAATCCCGGGTGGGCGGGCACTCCGCTAATGCGGTTGGACGCGCACTTCTGGTATGAACCGGAAGTGACGTCCCCCGCAATGTAATGGATGCCTGTGGAACGCAAAGCGCTCCAGGGCATGCCAACTTTGACACATTTTCAGTGTATGATATCAATAATCCATTGCAAATCTTTATTTTTCGCCTTCTGTTCAGTGCCACTTTTTTTTTTTGAAAGTATCTGTGATCTACTAAAAATGCTATAAAGCTTTACAATTTTTTTTTAAATTATATCATATATTTTTGTGTAAAGAGCACATTTACCGGTAAATGTTATACACTATTTGTGAAGGGATATTGAATAAAAATTACCTTTAAGGTGTACATAATTAACTATTTTTCCAAGTGCATAATCCTGCATGGAATCACACCAGGATAAAACATCTAGTACTTGGTACCTAGCCATTATCACTTTCCCAGCCCCAATCCCTATGATTTAACCACACTTCCAATCTATTATTATCCCAGGAGCAAGCCTTTGGTGCCTTCAGAGATAATCATACCTTACAATGGCTTCACTGTTTTACAATCTATGTGATAGACTGTTCCCACGTACAGTTATGCTATATGTAAGTATTCATTGTGTTTGCAGCCAATACACGCAGCTCCAATTTCATCTGTCACGAGTAAATATACTGCGTAGTTATGTTCTCCAATATACTGTAACAAATAAAAGAAATCAAAACCCTCTCTTTGCTTTTTTGACTTTTATTGGTTTTATAGGTAATGGTACTTAGATTCTAACAGGCATTCTGCTCATTAATGACAGCAAAATGGAGATTTAAAAACAATAAAAAGCTATCGGTATCTGGAAATTAAAGAGCAACTTGTATTTGCAAGAACCGAATTAATTAACGCACATTTTAAGGTCAATTATGTCAAATGCTAAGGCAGCTGTATTTTAATGTCTAAATGGAAAACACAGTATATGCCTGATTTGTAGCAGAGCCTGCAGTTTGTGAAATAAGGACCCGTCTTCCATCTTTTATTATTTGCCAGACACATGAGAACAGCTGGGAGGCTGAAATATCTGAAAAAACAGTTGTCTACTTAAATGTAAGTATTGGGAGTCTCCTTCAATGATCAGTGGCGCATTCATTTAATATCAATGGATGTGCTAGCAAGACATGGAAAAGCTTCAGGTACATTTACTCCATTTCAAATGAACAGGGCCTGTTATCATGCGATCGTTGCGCATGTGGCACACATTTTTAACATGTGCCCCAAGGGTGATCATGGTGGATCACTGTAAAATCACTATATGCTCTAAAAAAGCAACACCACCTGCATAACATATAGGTCAATGCCACTGCCTACTCCCCGCCCCTCTGGCGTCATATACACCACCAATACCCAGAATCGCCAGGGGATTTTTGCTGACAGGTAACTTTACCAATAGTTGTCTCTGGGTGAGTTTTATCGGCCAAGAAATGCACCCCAAAATAGGGGTCAGGGCAAGAACCATGAGACAAAGTGGGGTTACTGGCTGGTGGCACCAGCTCTCCCCATCAGTATTTTTTTTTATTTTTTTTTTAGGGGGACTTTCCATAACAGACTCTCTACTTTCCTGCTGACCTAATGGACATTCGACAGCTCCTCAGAAGAGTTGACTAGTTATCTCTAGTGTTGAGCTTGAATATTCAAATTGCGAATATATGTGGCGAATATCTGCTATACAAGAATTTGCAATTTCGAAAATTCGCAATATTCTGCATTGGGATGCTTATGCCATGGATTGTGAATATATATTCGCAATGCGAAAATAAATAACACATTCATTTTGAAGGTAATTACGAGGTGAATAATGGAAATATTTGCTAATATCGAATCGAATATTAGTAGAATTATTCACGAAACATAGGAAATTCGAATATTGCCTATGCCACTCATCACTAGTTATCTCTCTGTGTGCATGCCAGTCGGTACACACAAAGAGAGAACCTGCGAGACAACCAGCATAATCGGGGAGGGGGTGAAAAAATCAGGGATTTTTTCATTTTAGAGTGACATTGTATTCCTAAGCTGGACTTGGCTGAAGAAATGTAAACAAACAGGCAGCAGTGCCATCTTGTGGTCATTCTGCTAACCTTTTCTAGAGATGGTGAAATGTCATTTTGAATACTCCACTGTCTGATGCATTAATAAACCTGTGTACCTCTTTTGGTACAGAAATCTGGATCTCATTGGACTGCCAAAGTGCTTACATTTTTTGTATCCCTTTTGGCACAGAAAACCAGACAGAATCGGACCACCAGGGGGGTTTATCCTGCTCTTTTTTTACATGCATGCAAGCCAGTTAATGTGTTATATTTGGTTTATAATGACAATATGCTCTTTTGTGAACCACAGTCCACTCATTCTGTGTACCTTGGCTTACTAGGTTTAGGCTGTACTCACTTTCTGCTTTGCACTTAAATTTACCAGGACATTTGACGTATTAGCCTATTTTTGTTTTATTGTCTTGTTAACTGTTAAAGAGAACTTATAAAAGTTATTTATTGTTGGACACTTGTGTTGCTTAACTGTGTCTGTGATGATGTCATCAGAACTACTTGATTCGACTTTGGTGACTTCCACAATTGTAAATTTTTTTTCCATAGATATCAAGGTTGGCCTGTGACATTGTCAAAATTTTTAATTCTGACCCACAGAGTTTGACCCTTTTTATCTATTTTATTTAGTGTGAATATTTTCATAGATATGAATATGGATAAAATATTTTGGGAAATTGGAATCTCTATAACACATGATACTACTTACCAGTATAATGGTTAAAAAAACTATCTTTCTAGATTTTAAATAGTTTATCCATTAGTACTAGTACTAGGTTTATAGTATTTTCTATTATATTTGCTATACATACTTTACATGCAAGTTAGTGATTACTGTACTAGTTGATGCTTTCTTCTTCAGGTATTGAGTGTTTTGTAAAGTATTATCAGCACAGGATAAGGATGCAGCTCTCGTTTCGGATATACAATACTGACCTTGATACATAAATTGAATCTTTAATATCCCTACAAAGCAGTAGTGTGTAGTAGAAGAGCTTGGTGTGTGTCATTGTCACTGCATAGCGCACATACACTGCCAGCAGCAGACAGTCGGGAGAAATCATTTACGCATTATTATTTTCGTAAATTGTTAGCACCGTAAAATGATTTCTATTCTCTCCCCAGTTTATTGGGTTATTCCTCTCCTCCTCAGTGAATTTTCAGAGAGAAATACGTTTTCTGCTTTCACCCCTCCCCTCCAGTGCTCCCGGATAAATAGAAGGTCAGTGTGGTTTTATGATACAATCCTTCTGCTCACACACGCTATGTATTAGCCCATAAAAAATGTATATTACAGGTCTGCAATTCTTTCCCATACCATTTTAAAATGGAAGCTTTTAAGTTCAACAATTGCAGCTGTCATTATTTTCTTTCCACTTTCACAGGGTTTCACCTCCCTTTCTTCTGTTTCTATCTCTTCTTTCTCCTGCCCTCTCATCTGCTATATTGTTCCCTGTGCTATATCACTGTTCTTCCCTCTGCTCTGGCACTATACTCTGCCAAATGCTCCTCAGCTCTGTCTCTGCTACAACAATTCCATATCTATTCTATCACTGTTCGTCTGACAATGTCATTGTACTCTATTTTTTCTGTCATTTACCCTGCTCCTTCCTCCTACATTGCATAACTACACATGATGGCATGGTTTCTCAGCTCTGTCTCTGACCCACCATCCAGCTTTTACTCTGCTTATTATTCTGCTCATATGCTACTTTCTCACTCACTTTTCTATCCTATTGTTAGGTCACTTTACTTCAACTTATTCATGTACTCTGTCACTAGTGCTTCGTCTTACTTGTGACTGTATCTGCTCATCAGCTCAATCATTATACCTACACTTTTTGTCATTCTTCCGTTACTGCATCTTTATACCTTTCATATTCCTGATACAAAAATGTGTTACTGTAATAGTTAAAAAGGCAGGTGTGGTTTCTGGATGCCCCTTTCCCTTCCTGAAGTGCAGACCAATCCTTAGGCACTTTCTGGAACCTCCGTTTAGTTGTTTTGTCTGGCACCAAGTGACCCCTCGTCTTGAAGACATCACACCCTCTCTGCAGCAGCTTTTCACACAGAGCCAGCTTGGCCCATTCCTCAAAATGCTATTCCCCATATCAAACACACGAGGCCTCAGAGAGACTGTATTAGGAATTTTTCTGTAGCCAAAACTCCCCCTTGTAAGCTCTGCTCTTATTCCCCCTGGTAATTGCACAGAGTTGAAGATCCATTATGTTTACAGATGCATCAAACAGGAACTAAGGCTTTATTCAAAGAATATTTACAGGCTTTTTGCTGCTCCTGAGCCCAGGCAGCAGGGTAATATTTTGTGTAATAAAAGTTCAACATTTAAAGCCTGTGCTGGCCAGGGACCCTATAGGCCTCTAGGGAAGATGGTAATTGTTGTGCCTAGTAAATGCCCTTCACCTTAGTTGGTTATAGGGGTCTTTCCTACTCACATTCTCTCCACTGGGCCCCTCCTGTCCTGCAGAGTGGCCTGCCTGCTTCCACCAGACTCCTCTTAGGACCCTCAGGTCAGCAATTCTACTCCAAACAGTTTTAGAGGAAGAACCACACTTAGAAAATTCTCAACTAGGCCTTTTATTAACTTCCATTAGGCCTTTTATTATCTTCCTGGGCACACAACACTTTCCATCAGTCTGGGTCACAGCTCATACTCATTTAACCTCCCTAGCGCACTGCTGAGGTCCAGATTTCTGTACCAGAAGTCCCCAGACCATTTGAATGCTTAAATCTCTTGAATACTTATTTGGTATGAAAGATTTCAAAACAGTATTTATTGATTTCAAAACAGTATTTATGTTTGTTTATAATAACATTTTTATTTTGTTTTGAATTGCATTGGATACAGTTATCACTGTATCCAATTCAATGACATTCTCTGAAAGGGTTAACGTCAAAGATCACATCTGGAATGACAATGGGGGTGATATTACAGGTGTGCTCTTTGAAGATATCCCAATTTGCATATGAATATCCCAATTGGCACATGAATGTCCCGTGGGTATGGGATATTCATATGCATATTGCGACATTCATGTGCAGATTAGGCTGGTACAGAGGTGACACAGCCGGCTTGCATAAGATCGGGACAGCACAGAGCAGAGTGTGCAGCCGGCGATTCTGAGCTAAGCTGGACGGCTACATCTCGTCAGCTGCAATACTGCATAAGCAAGTGCAGGACAAGATAGTGCCGTCAGAAGCGCTAGGGAGGTTAAAGGCACAGTAGCTACAATATTATTTCTATAAGGCCTAAAAACCAAACATAGAAAATATGATTATATACAACTATTTTGAACATACTACTATAAATCACCTACCCTGTTACATTAATACTTCTCTACTCCATAACCATTTCTGTGGTTTATGCTTACATCAGTCTGCTCTACTTCACTTCTATTCTCAATGAACGCTATCCATACTGCTCCCTTACTCTGCATGTTTACTTATAATCTCTATCATCAACTTCTCTATAGTTATCCTTCATTGGCCACCACAGAATCCAGACCTTAACCCCATTGAGTGTTAATACAACACTGGATGGAAATAAATCTTGTGACATTACAAAAGCTTATGGAAACAATGCCACAGGGTATGTGTGCCATAATCAAAGCTAAAAGGCGTTCCATCAAAATATTAAATATTGACCTTTTTTGGGGTGGTAACTTTTTTGGGACAAGCAGCTAAACATATAAAGTTTCATAAAGCAAGAAAAAATGCCATCCAGCATGTCTTTCTGAATATCACTACCCTGGCTATTCTCTCTTCCCCTTCTTATATAATTGTATTATTTGAACCAAGGGGAACATTATTTTGACTAGTAGAGAATGTTCTGCCTGCAAATGTTTACAAACTAAGTCTAAAGGGTTTTTAGAGCCTAGCCCTTTAAGTTTTTTTTTCAGGTGTATTCAACTGAAGGACCTTTAATACATTCTTTAAAAGCTTTCAGTGCTCACTCTGAGGAGCAGATCGATGGCTGAAAATAGTATATACCATATTTACCTGCATTGATTCACAGCTCTGCGAAGGCACTAAAAGCTGATGATACCAATCTTCTTCAACCTGCATGAAACATGTTCACCTTCTTAAGGCCTGTTTTGATGCTAAGCTCAATTAAAATCAATGGAAGATGAATCTGTGTTAAGAAGACCCTTACTCAGTCTTTGCAGGGTCATTGATACAGCACAGTTGTGTACTAAATAGATATGGTGTCCTTGGAGAATGCTGTGTCAGATATAATGCTAAAGCAGCATTGCAGACCAACAACAGATACACATTGGTGATTAAAGATGATATAGATATTATGTGTGTACTATAGATCCAACTATGGTGAGTGCAAGCTTATCAGCCAAATCCCTTTTTTTACCTGTGTTTACTCCCCTCAGTTCTTAAGAATATGTTGCCAGATCCATGGAAAAATTAGGCATTTCTAAAATAATTCCAATTGATCATTGATGCTATAGAGGAGAAAATCATCCTCAACCTCTAAAGTTGTAGATGTGTCATTCTCTCAGAAATTTTTACCGATGGCCAGATGCCCCCTCCACCTGTAAAGCGTGAGTACCCCCTGTCGAGAGAGAAGGTCATCAATCCCTGGGTGGGCTTGCGCTTTATAGGTGGGCATGCTGGGAAGGAGACACCTGAGGGGGTGCTCGCCCAGGGCACTTATTTGCCTAGGACCACTCCTGTACATAAGAGAACAGGAAGATAGAAAGCTACTAAGTTATTGATGGCAGAAAGGTTTTAAAAAGTCATAACAGAGTAAGGGTGATGAAGTCTGGGGTTATGTAATATAGCTATGGAGACAACCACTTACAGGTAAAGGTACCTATAGGGTATCTATGACAGGGGTGCCCACAAGGTGGATAACGATCTACCTGTAGATCACAAAAACAATGGGAGAAGATCTGCCTTTAATTTTTTTTCTTGTCTTTACTAACACAAAATAATGGCCATAAATGTACAATTGTTGTGTAACATAAATCTTCATGCTGTTATACAAGGTAACCATGAATATAAAGTATTCTCTGTATATGTATAATAAACATGTTTACCATTTTTATTGTTGGTAGATCTCTTCTATCTGGTTATTTTAACCAGAATTGCACGAAAACTGTTTTCTATGGAGATAACAGTTTTCAGTGTGATTTCCCAGATGTTCCCTTTTGAAGTTTACCCTCTCTCCCCTGGTGTGATGTCACCAGGTCCATCACACCAGGGGAGAGAGGGTGCCAAAGGGAATTGTACTGGATACAGAACACAAAACACATTTCCAATTGAATTAAAATTGTATTATAAACAGAGATAGAGATATATTGTGTGTTTCAAACATTATTATATTCAGGATGTCTACTAGACCCTTGTATGGACATATTTCGGTAAGTTACAGGCGTACAACATAAAAAAAAAGTTCCATTAAAGTCTATGGTGAACTTTTGGTACAGAAATCTGGACCTCACAAGAGCGCTAGGGAGGTTAAACGCTCACAAGCCAAAAAAGTGTGAGCACCCCTAATCTATGATAAAAAGAGAGCTAGTTGTACTACTATATCTACTATAGGCACAGTATACAGGTGTTGGTACCATGTTATTATTAATATAATATAATTCATTAATATAAGTCCATTAAACCTGCTAATGTCAATTAGCCATTCAATGGCAAAAAAAGGATCATTCGGCTCCTTAAAAAATTCAACTTTCAACTTAATAAATCATAGGCCATGACAAAATGGGTTTATTAAGGTAACAAGGATGATAATCTATTTAGAAGGCTAAACAAATCATCCACCATTTAGAATATTTAGCACCAAAAAGTATACACAATACAAAAGGGTAACATTCTAACTATAACATACAAAAAGTATTAATGTCAATATTAAGCAGTTTAAAATATTGTCAGACATAGGGGTTAGCAGTCAAGAAAATGGAGACTTGTCTAAAGCTAGCCATACACGTGTCGGATTCCATGTCCGATCGATTCATCATCCGATCGATTCCGGCGATTCTGCCGGGAATCGCAGGTGTGATCAATCGGCCAATTAAGAGTATCCATCGCAGCATACCACCTTGTCCAACGGATTCCGGGACGGATCCGTGTCCGATTGTCCACCTCACAACTGGCAACTCCCCCTGATCCGGACAGAATCGCATGAGAAAGACCAACATGTTGGTTCTCCGTCGGATCCGATTCTGAGCCCCTGATCAATCAGACGTGATCGATCGGACCAGGTGGGCTGCATGCGATTCCGGCACGATCGTTTGGCGTGCACACGCCCGGAATCGATCGTGCCGGAATCCGGTGCGAATCCGACACGTGTATGGGGGCCTTAATTGTCATAGGTGCTAGATCTGCCTTCCTGTCCACCCCCTTCCTGCTGCACTCACTGCGTCTCCGTCCTCCATCCTCCCACTCTGGTAGTAGAAAACTATTATCCCAGTGACATCACAATGTGCTGCTGCCTGGGCATGCCATCATTCACAATTCTCTTCTACTGTAGACAGTAATACTGTACCAGCTGCATGCAGCTGGTAGGGAAGCTGTGGGGATGGCAGAGATGGGTAGAGGAGTATCACGATAGGCCTTGGTGAAGGCGATTTGGGACAAAGGGTGACCCATCCAGGGTGTCACCAGGCCATATGTATCATGTATGTATAGAAAAAGGGTTTCACACTCCAGCCCATGGTCCAAAAATGGCCATAAGTAATTATTAATATATATTAAAAAAAAATTTGACCACGACCAAGTGTGTGCCAAACTTGCAAATGTTTGGTGTATTCATTTATTCATATTCATATTTATTACATAAACTATATTCTATTTTCAGCCATACCTTTTGTTCTAAATCTTCACATTGAACATGTTTTACTTTCTAAATCTCAATTTTATAACATTGTTTTTCTATCACATCCTCCGATGGGCTCTTCTACTTTCTCTCTTCCTCCATATCTCCATATCTCCCCTTTTCCATCTCTCAGCTCTGGTTTGGTTATCTTCTAGGAAACAGAAGCAGGGTCATCTGGTGAGCCGATGGAACACAGGCAATTACAGAGCCATTGTGAGAGTATAATGCTGGGGAATAGGTTCATGAAATATCATGTTGCATACAGCTTACTGAACTGCCGAAATCACAGAGCGCTGCAGTATTAAAAGAATGTGATTTATAATGTCAATAGATATAATTACCTCCCAGACTGGAGAAATGTGCACATTTAGGTGGTGGGGAGAGCTGATCAGTAAATAAACAAATAGCTAAGCGTCTTGCTGGCGGGTTCTCTCTTTTTATATGGAAGAAGTAATAATACAAGCCGTGCTGCATTCTGCACCATGTTATTTAAGGCTATATTAACCTACTGCCCAACATTGTACTTTGTTATTATGACTATGAATGTTATCTCAATCTTATTATTTCTATACCTGTCTTAAAATGAGAGTTGCTTGAATCTAATAAATCCAATCATATAAGGCCATTTGGAGATCTTACCTGAATGTTGACAGATCCCAGTCCTCTGATAACATGGAGAAGCAAAGTATTGATACAGAATCTGCATTTTCATTTCTCTATTGTTAATAGTAATAGACAATACCTGTGGGTCTGCATGAAAAAAAATTCCTACCATAATATATCAGAACAACATATAAAAAAGACAAAGAACTTTGCAAAGGCTGAGATTATATCATAAGAAGCAGAATCCCCCTTCTTCATCCCTTCAGTGTTCATGGTACACCATTGCAAAACCAAAAGGCCAGAGTATGAGGAAGGAACTGAACTGTGTCAGAGATCTGTGAACCCAACTAGAACCTGCAAAGGACCCCAAATTTACAAGATTGTCATATCTGGTGAGATTGGTCTAACAATATGGTTGGAATATATTTGTGAGTTACTGTTACAATTAATTGTGTTTGTATTTTTTGTTTGTTTCTTCAGATTTGTAGAAATCACTTTATCTGTTTAAGCATTCTTGATAAAGTGGACTTTGTTCCAAGAAAAGTGTTGGTACTTCATGCACGAACACAATTGTGCACAAGTGACAAATAAACATAATTTTGACTTCCAATGTTTATTTGACAACATTACTAATATTTTATCATATATATCCATGGCCACCATCAGGCCGGTACCAACCATCTAGGGGAGCCTGCTGGTCTGCTGTCCAGTCGATATCATGCTTTCTGCTGTTGTTGCAATATCAGCATGGCAACCAGGTTCCCCATACTGCATGCTGCCTCTATACGGTGCACTGCCTCGATGCTGCTGTCCGGACATGCTGCCGACGTCTTAGTCCCCTAGGCTGTAGGGGAACAATTAGGGGCCCCCAAAATCCCGGATGATGGCCCTATATATGCAGTTATTGTATTAAAATAAATGTAATTAGATTTGAGAAAATACCCCACCACCATATACTTTCTCCATGACTCCATTCACTACCAGTACCTATACCTTATTAAATATATATTACTAGATGCAAATGGTGGTTGTACAGCTGGGTCTATCCCAAAAGGCCCCCCATTCCCCGAAAAGACTGTGACCCCTCCAGCTTGGACCACTTGGTTCACATTTGGGAGTTTGGGGTAAATACGGCAACCTTGAAACTCTTTAAATTTGGTTTAAATGATTGAAACCTTCTGTGTTACTTGTTACCCTCAATAGCTTTTTTTTTATATTACATGTTTTTGGATTTTCTCCTGAAGAAGCGACAACTGTCACAGAACGCGTCGAGAATTTATTGACCAAATGATACCATCACTATAGTTATATATGAATTCACCTATTAGTTATGTAACACGTTAACTGTACTGTTATTAGAGAAAAAAGGCGGAATGACAACCCTCTGAAATAAAGGGCTGACATGGGGCTTGACTGACACATAATTTTTCAAGACTTTGCTTGATTAAAAATACATGATTTTATTTATACATAATTAAAAAATATTGTATAAAATTTACAAAAATATGCATGAAATAAATCACAGCGAAAATATTGTCACAGTAGTTACGGCGTTTAAAGCGACTTGATGTTGGCTGTCCCTGGTGACAAGATGTCACCATCCGACGCGTTTCACCCCACAATAAGGGGCTTCATCAGGGTTCTCCCTTCTGATAGGGATCGCCTATATGAATACAACATGGAAAACACAACAAGTACACATATTGGTTATTGAAAGGTTCACTAGAGAGTAGATGTCTTAAAGTGCATTGCTTTATCTGTTTGCATTTACTGTAAGCTAGCCATACACTTATAGATTCCCCTTCAATTATTGAACTATTAATTGTAAAATGGTTACGCCACCATGCTGAATGATCGTTTGCAGAATGATCGGGGAACCAATGCTCACCTCCTTGCAGAATTGATCCATGGCTAACACTTTGGATGGAGATCCCCATCCAAAGTAATGTGGATCAAACAGGAAAATTTGTCAGATGCCTGTTCGATCCATATTTTGTTAGATTTTGAACTCTTTGGGTCGATCGTTCTCGAACAATTGTTAGCCAAACAATCTACGTGAGCGCCAATTGATCGTTTGGGAATTGACAGCAAAATCAATATGGCTAGTGTGACAAAGTGAGGGTTAAAAGGCCACTCACTCTGTCTGAAATTGTGTTTGATGGGAGATACATCTCTCCCAGATTGAGATGTTACTTTTAGTAGCAGCTCCAGAATGGTCCTGAAGACTGGTCTGTTTGCATTGGACTATTTGTTGTTTGGGTCTGAAGCTGACCAGGAGCAGAGCAGGGAGGGTGCTTCTGGTCGTCCAGTCCAGGGTTTAGACCTACTGTTTGGCTAATGAGAGGTGGAACAAAACCTGTGAGGGGGAAAGAGAGGAGTAGTAAGTGACTCACACTAAAGCTAGCCATACACGTGTCGATTCGATTGACGATCCGATCGATTCCAGTGAAGTCACAGGCGTCGATCGATTGACCATACAAGTCTGTGCCTACCACCTTAGGCCACCGATTCCTGGACGATTCTGTTACCAGTTTCACAATTGTCAGCGCCCCTTGATGTGTGCCCTATGGATCAGAAAACACCAACAGGTTGGTTCCCTGGCCGATCCGATTTGGGGGCCATGTCGGTCGGGGTCGATCGGTCAAGGTGGGCTGCACTCGATTCCTCGTCGATCGATCTGCCTGGTGATAGATCGGCCAGGAATCGAGTGTGAAATCGACCTGTATATGGCCACCTTAAGGGACTAAACTAAGATTGTGGACAAAGGGGAAGCTTGGGACAAAACTTCCCTTCTCTTGGCCTGGACATTGGGGATAATCTCCCACTGATTGTCAGACACGGCTGCCATCCGTGAGTTCGGTTTTTGTTTTTTGTTTATGCAAACTGCACCGTGTGACTTCAGCTTGCCACAATAAACTGTTTTGTTTCACCATACCTGAGCGTGTTTTGCCTGCAGAACATTTAAATCATTTGCAAGTTCTCATTGCCGGGTTCGAAGACTAGCAGAATATAAAAATAAATAGGTTAAATAAATGTTTCCACAAACACTAGATTCTAGGGTTTCTGTCTTGTGTCATTAAAGGAGATCTGTAAATACTCTCATGTCTGTGGTGATACCCTCACAATCTTTTGCATGGAACATTGGGCACACATTGCCAAGAATTGCCATGCTCCTTCTCAAGAATAAAGGGTCAAAGGGTGCTTCAATAAATGTTTAGTGTGTAATGTAAATGTGTAATGTGTTTTAGAAAATGTTTTTCCTTAAGGTATTTGTTGTTGTTTGAATTGCACAGTTAATAGGTAGGGAAAGGGTTTCAAATTATTTATTGTGCTCTCATTTTTATATATGAAAACCAGGCATTTAAAGTAGGTAAAGTAAGAGTATGCCTCCTCTAGGTCATGGTATCTGTAGCAGTATTAGGAGGCAGGAGAATTTGATGTGTTTCCATAGACATTTTGCAAGTCATCTGTTGAATGACTGGGAAAACATGTTCAACATATCACGGCAAGTCTAATTCCCTTTGCCTTTTACTACATAAGAGTATTCATGGTCATGCTGACTTTCTTCTCAACATAATAGCATATACAACGTAAGCCCCCACAGCTCATTCTACTTTTAGATCTTAACCCACATCTTTCATAGATGATTGTTCTTCAAGTTTTTCTGTTTCTTGTTGCCCTATGAAAACTTAATTCAAATTTCTACATCAGATACTGCTTACAGAATATATTTCAATGAGTCTCATGCATACATATGCTTTAAGAAAGTTAATATTGTCAGAGACAAGTAATCAGATTCAAAATGTCTGAAATTGATTTCATGTTCCTACCAAACATTTTTTACAATCAAGCAAGAATGTCAACAGACAGAATGTGAATATTTCCTGTTGGCTAAATGGGCAATTTAGGAGCACCAAGTAATGCAGAACAGCCTAAATAAAATACTATTTGCAATGTTACATTGGAACTTTGTTACATTGGAAGGCAAAAGAAAAAAAAGAAGTTACACATATAATGTTCTAAAGCAGTGGTGACGAACCTATGGTGCATATGCCAAAGGTGGCACTCAAAGCCCTCTCTGTGGGCACCTGAGTAGTTACCCCAGCACATATAGAGAGAGAGAGATGAGAAGAGAATGCAGCCTGCTGGTTCCCTAGAATGCCACTTCTTCTTCCTTTGCAAGAAATACACAATTGCACCCTCCCCTAGCACTGCCAGGCAGGGAGAGGAGGAAGATGTAGGAAGCGCATTTAGAGGTCCATGCAAGGAACTAGCTTAAGAAAGTGCTTTCTGTGTGTGTGTGTGTGTGTGTGTGTGTATGTGTGTGTGAAGTGCATGTGTCTGCATAACTGATGTGTGTGTATGTAGTGTATGTCCCTGCATGATTGGTGTGTGTGCACATATGATGCATGTCTCTGTGTGATTGGGGTCTGTGTGTATATGATGTATGATTGATGTGTGTTTGTGTATAATGCATCTATGTCTCTGCATAATTCATGTGTGTATGAGTCTTATTGATTTGTGTATGTATGTGTGTGTATGATGCATGTGTCTGCATGATTAGGATTTGTGTGTGTCCATGTGATTCATGTGCATGTGTCTGTATGATTCATGTTTGTGTGCGATTCAGATTAAATTGCCATGTTGGCACTTTGTGGTAAATAAGGGGATTTGGGGTTTTACTTTGGGCACTCCAAAAGGCTTGTCATCACTGTTCTATGGCATTTCCACTTTTTTATTTAAACTTAATCCCTCCCTGTAAAAATATTTAATCTTTTGCATTGTGAGCAGGAGTTAGGCTTTGTTTCTGATCTGAGCAGGAGTTAGATCACATTTAGGTGGGTGTTTAGGAACATGTAGTTCTGACTACTCCCCCCCCCCCCCAACCACCCTGCAGACTTGGCATTATGTCTTCACACATAGTAGTTTTATCATGAAGATTGTTGTCAGTGATTGATAACTGCACCCTTTAGCACTCATGGCATGGTTGCGATTGAGGGTGGCTTCTGACCCTCTGATTGGGACCTTTGTTACTCCCCTATGCAAACTGATTTGTCCATCTAACAATGAGTTGACAATGGTGCTCTCCAAGGATGAATTTATTGCTCTTCCATAGATACAGTGTCGCCACCCTAACGGAGAGGGTATGTTAATGCATGGATTCTCACATAATCTCAATTTCTAAGGACCTTTAATTTGCAATATATTATTTTTCAGTTCCTGGCTTTCAATACAATTAAATTAATATTCTCCTCTCTACTCCAATTTTCCAGAATCTAGGACTCTAAGGACAAACATGATTTTGTGCATTTCCACTGCATAAACAAACATTTTTCTTTGAATTTAAATAGCTTTGGAGTGGAGTTTTACATATAAGAGATAAGCATAATATTCTCTGTATTAAGTGGGAAATTTATCCACAACCGGCGTCTTAACAAGGAAATTGCCTGTGTAAGTCAGATGCATATCCACAACTAGCGTTAGGTAATAAATGATATTTAGGATCTGCCCTATGCAGAATGGTTAGTAATATGTGACAGGAAACAAATGACGCACACATTGTTTTTGTCATCTTCATGTGTCTCTGCGTTATTTTTGGGAAGAACGACATGTCATCGTCTTGTTCTATGCAAAGGGATGTGGCCTTTTTCACTGCGTTCCTGGAAATGAATTATAAGAAGGCATTTCATTTCCAGGAATCTCTTAAGTAAATCTTTTCCTTATCACTTAGGACTAGAGCTGTCTAACTGCAGGTTCATCACTGACTCGACTTGACCTTCTCTTGTATTGGATGCAGTCTGTAATATAGTTCAGGACTCCATGAATCTCAGGGGGGGGGGGAGGTTTGGGAATATAGCAGCATTTGTAATATGCGGAATTTCTCTAATCCAAAAATGGATACATCTGCAATTTCCCCAGTCACCTTTAGTTTCGCTGGAAATTGAAACGGCAGCGGTTTCACATTGTTTTTTTCCGCTCCGTAAAAATAATTGGGATATTCAGTTGCTGATAGATGTGGCGTTTATGTCTTTCCATGCACACACAGCAGTGTAAGGCGTAGCAGCATGCTCAGAATAATGAAGAATAATAAAGGTGGATAATTACATCAGTCATGCTTTACACAATGTGCAACATGCGCCATATAAAGTCAGCTGTTTGTTTTCTGTATATATCCATAATGTGTTTAAAATGAAATCCAGAAATTTCTTGTTTTTACAGATTACGTTTACTAAAATCTCAGATGCTCAGATCAAAATGATTTTAATGATTAAATATTGGGACCGTTATTATTGCTCATCATATTCTATTTAAACATAGTTACTTTAGTGTGTGAAGGCTCAATATTTCTGCAACACAAGGTCGTCACATATTAAATTATTTCTGACCATTGTCTGTGTAAGCAAATACGGTACATAAGTACTGCGCCATGCTTGTCTGATTTGCATTGATGATTATTAATGATCTTTATCTTTTCCATGTGAAATAATATTCGGCACCATTGTGGATTGAGAACGGACTCCCAGAACCAGGCCCAGGCGTAGGTGGGAAGTGGGTCTTGACAGGGTGTTGCTGGAAAAGATATTTAGGATCTGCCCTTGTCAGTGCCTGTAAAGAAAGGTTGTATAGAAAAGGTTTTTCGGTGAAAAGTGGATGGCAGTCACCAAGGGCGTATAATAGGATTATTTTATAGAGGGCTTATGCTCTAAGGTTTTGATATGTTTTCCTGTTTTAACAGGGAGTTTTAGTTTGAAAGTATACACTGTGCTGAATAAAAAAGGGCTAATGGCTAATTTAGGAGAAAGTGCCAAAGTACTGATTTATTTTAGGGTTTAGTTCCTGTCTGCAACACCATTAGAGAAATGTTTCCTCTCTTCCTGTACATGTGACAATTGTTCAATGACGAATTTACTTTGCCCAATATGCATCCACACTCACAGCTCCTGATCCAACGTATACCAGCTATAAAGCTATATTTAGACTTCCAAGTGGGGAGAATATGCCAGGAGAGTCAGCGCGATGTTTTTCCATCCTTTATCAACACACATTGATGGACTTTAACCCTGAGTGCAGAACATCTGTGTGATTTGAAGGTAAGGCAGAGCTTGGAAAAGGGTAGCATGGGCACCATTTTGAATACTGCCAGAACTGTTCAACCTTTACTCACTAAATTTAAAATTTGCTTTTTACTGGAGTGTTTCATCTTTTCCTTCACTATAACTCAGAAAGGGTTAGACACCCAACCAAGGGCACAAGTGAGAAACCTAAACAGCCTTTAGAGCAGACTTTACAGCAGTCCACACTTCCTAATACAAATGGTTGTACAAAAGGTTGGCAAAAAAAACTGAATCTCCTACATGTTTACTATCTTGTGTAAATGTACTCTTGTAATAATGCCATGATTTCCAATATATATATGCTAAATATCCAACATCAAGGTTTGTTTTTTTGGTTACAACCTTATTTTTTATTTTTGTATTATTATTATTGAGATCATTCTGGGATATATGACTTAAGGTAGAATGGATCTTTCATTTCTAATTAGCTTTAACTGGAAACAGACCATAGTTCATTCAATCCTGGGTGCAGGGAAGTAATGTCCCTTTTATCTGACTGTACATTAAATTTTACTTCGTAGAGTATATTTACAAAAAGCTACCTATAGATTATTGTTGTTACACTTTCATTTACTTTAAGGACATGGATAGAGCATTCTGAAGAGGTTTATCCAGCCTTGCTTCTTGTCTGGTCTATTCACGGACTTCCCCTGAAGATCTTTGTCATATAATTGCATGTAATTATCTGCTCATGAGAAAAAAAGGATAAAAACTATTGTTAATTTCCCTTAATAACTAGAGTAAAAAAAATCCATAAAACGCATCAGTAATAGGAAAAGGAAAGTAAGTAAAACTGTAAGCTGTGGTTTGACTTTTATAGAGTAATCTGAGTTCTTAAGGTATATTTGCTTTCTAGCAGTAGCAACTGATCATCTGCTAGCAAAAAAGTGTATTAAGTGGTAAGATTAATTACAATGTAAAAAATCTAAAAATAATGAACTTTTTATATGTGTTGAAATAGAGTTATGATAAATAAAAGGCTTAAGTTCACAAACTGGAGCTGCAATGGCACAGTTCAATGTATTGTCATTTTTATGTGGGCATTCAGTGGGCTCTGATCAACCACACACAACCCTCTGTAGCATTAAAGAAAATTTAATTTAGTTAAACACAATTAATTTTATACAGCAAAAAGTGCGATCCTCCCAATCATTAAGTTAAAGATGCCACATATACAATACAAAATCAGTTCTACTCACCCTATGTCTAAGGGATCATGGACAGCAGTGGGATTTTTAAGGCATTCCACAAAAGTATAGATCAGAAATAAGTGTTTATTTAACTCATAACACGTAGTACAAAGACATAGTAAATAAAGGTATATACATATTTGACACCAGTCCCTATAGATTGACCATATTGATACAACACACATATATCTACAGTGTCCAGCTTTGAAATATACAAATTTTGTATTTTTTGTGGACACAACTAATGAAATGCTGGCAGAAGTTGTTAGGTTGATCTTTAGGTAACTTTGGGTATTACTAACTTCACAAAGAAGACAAAATGCAAGTACTGGAAGTTATTTTTAATACTGCCTGTTTAATGACCAAAGTCTGGGAAAGAAAGACTTTATTGACTGCACATATTCTTAAAGAATGTAATAGTCAATGGTGGCACCATCAGTACACAATCTTGAAGACTGAATACTGACTAAGTGCACTTGAACGGGACAAGTTTATACTCAATACAGGTAATCATCCCTGTCTATTCATTACGCCCTGGTATAAAATCCTGGTATATCATAGAGCTAACCAGCAATGTTTTTATGTGTGCTGCTTTCTCTAAAATATCTTTTGACCCTTTGTAGAAAGTCATTAAAAAAACTCACCAACACACAAAAGTTTGTACCATATTTTATTGAATTTCATTTATATTAAATTAAAAATATATTTCTGACAGATTCATTTAACAAAAATTCAGAACAGGTTTCAAATTGTTCAGCTGGGATGATATGGGTGGCATGAATATAAAGCAAAGTGATGCTGGACTTGTGTCCTGATAAAGAGAGTGAATTGGCCGCAGCACAGTACATGAGGATTGCTTGATGCTAGCTGCATCACGTTCAGGCTCCCAGTATGTGCACAGATGTTTCAAAGTCTGTCTCAAGTTAAAGGGTCACATGAACCTCTGCTGGGAGTTTAAACACCATGAATTAACCAGCATCTTTAAATAGTTCATCTACTTATTACATCCCATTAATTCTCACCAGTATCTGACCTAATGTCTAAGCCTAAACATCTTTGTTTAATAAACACTTTGCTGGCCAACAGTTCGAAATATGTGCACTTCAGGCAGCCACAAGATGAGCTATTATCTGTAACTTGCCGTTCTAGAGTTCTGTAAAGTACTACAGGTCACAAAAGTAAATGAAAACTCTTAGCTGCCAACAACCTCAAGGTCGGACTAGCAAAAACATTGAGGATAATTTACTAAAGCCAGAACGGTCACTTTGCAAGGGGAATTTTGATACATAGTGAATAAGGTGAACCTGTGCTGCCTTAAATCACCCAACCATGTGCAAGATGATTAGATAGTCTTACATTTTTTTATTTTGCCCACATTCACAAAATAAAACTCCTTTGGAAAGTGAACATGCTCTGCTTAGTTAGTAAACCCTTTTACCTCATTTGGCATGTTGTTACCTGTAGTTTGATCAAAACCTTGACCTGCCATCCCACATTTTCAAGGAATGGCTCCTAACTTATGATATTGTATGCTTGGCTAATTGGCTATGCAGAAATAGGTAACACTTCTTAATTTGGCCATGACAGTCTGCACCATGTATAAGACATGGTACGTCATTTAATAAGAATTATTCTCTTAGGTACAATTAATTGGAATAGAAAGCTGATACAAATTTTCTTAGTGGGAAGTAACAAGAAAACAATTATGATCTGAGTGCTTATTGAGGGTGTTGTGCTTCAACCCTTTTAATGGGCTTTATGGTATTAATAGCTTTATTAGATTCACACACATCTGATTAGCAACACAGAGAACGAATACAACCCCTGCTGGTACCACTGTTGAATATTCATGAAAGGCAAAGCCAAGCCATTTTAATGTACCAGATTTGGCAGAAGCACCATAGTTTACAGATAGGTGAACTTACATTCACAGCATACCTGTGCTTCAGCCTGGATGAAACATAGGTAAGGCAATAACAGAAATGCCACTGTAGGATAATGGCCCTTCTGTGTTGCTTCACAAATGTGTATGATACAAATGTATATCTTAGAGGGTCATTTGAAAATTCCTAAATGTTCTACTACGAATAGTAAGGGAAACACCACAAAAGATCTAAAAGACCCCCATGCTACAAGAACACTTGTCCCTATGTGGAAAGTTTATATCAAGCGGTGTTGCCAAGTCAGCTATGCATTGCTTAATAGAGAACTTGAAGATTATTCAATATGACCCTTGGTGAACACCATATCATACTGACTATTAATGTGCTTTTTCTGAGTTCACAAAATATTAAGAAATAATTCTAAAAATACTGATTGGCTGCAGGTAATATATACACTCACTATAGTAGTCACTATACTACAGGTGTACTATTTTACTTACATAGAGAGCAATTACCTCTTTTAAAGAAGGTTTTTGGAGCAGGAGCAGCCAAGCTGATATTCAGGCAGTTATACATTCAATTATAAACTCATGGAAAACAAAAATCTATATATTCATTAGACCAGGAGAGGACAAGGCAGCACTAACAACCAATAAGGTATGCTGCTGAAAAATGACAAGAAACATGGTGGCAGGAAGGGAGAGCACTATGATCAGAAGGATGGGCTTGTGGGTCTGTTTCTAGTCATTAACTGTTCACTCAAAAGCTGGGTCAACAAGGCTAACAGACCTATGAGCCCAAAAGCCTGGTCATAAGCTTTGCTCCTCTAGATAGGTGATCCCGAACCTTTTTTCTTAAAGCCCCACTTGTCTTTGTCTAAGACAAGCCAGGCCGCCCCCAACTCCTACCCACATACACACTGTTCCTATCCTGGGGTAATGTCCCTTCTATCCTAACTAGCATGTACACAACCCTTTTTTATCTCCAGCAATTGTGAGGATAATACAATGTTCAGGGGCTTTGTTGTTAGCTTGCAAAGTCAGATAGTGTCATTTCACCAGCATTAGGGCTTGTCCCCACAGACTAAGTTGGCCACAGGCAGCGGCTTTCATTCATTTCAGTGGTCTTGCACGGTTGCCCGCGAGCCACGGCCAGCTGCTAGCGGCTACATTGACATGTAGTTAGCTGCTAATGGCGACCGCTTCCGATCTTGGCCAGCGGCCAGCTTCGCCTATGGGGACAAGCCCTTTGGAAGTTTTTCACCCAAGCTGGACTTGGCTTATGGAGGTGTGTTCGCAGACTCTATCTGTTAGAGGCTTTAGGACACAGGGTGTCACTGCCCCTCCGATGCCACTGATGGTTTGCCTCCCCTGTGATCTACAGAGCTATTTACAATGTTCTATTGATTTGCTGTATCCTGACAGATATTGGTAGTTGGTAAACCATGGTTTCTCAAATGTCAACAGCAACAAAGAGCAATACATAGCTGAGCTGGATATTAGCATTGTGATTAAAGAGCTGAAGCAAAAAACCCCATAAAATGATTTAGCATTTACCTGAATTGGTGTTTCCTAATAATGATCTAAGATCCACCAGATAAGACTAAAATAAAAACAGCGGTAATTATTGACATCACCACACACTTTTATCTGATGTACACCAGCTTGGTGGAGCATTCCAAAATCTCAAGACTTTCCCCAAGTCAGGTAAATTAGGATGGTATTCAGTAAGCAGCACTCAAGGCTGCCGTAAAATTCACTCATACAATATATTAGCAATGGGTCAAGTCACAATTACAAATACAACAGTAATCAAAATTCTCTCACATGAAATTACAACATAAAGAATAAAAATGTAAGAAATAATACTATATTAAAAAGAGAAAACTAAATTATTATGACTCATTGTCTGCAAAGAGGATTCTTCTGGCATTACATTGTCTTTGCAGACAAGAGCTTAACGTGCTAGGGCAGGAACAGTCCTTCATTGCAGAAATACACATACTGAAAGGGATTTTTGAGTAAAAGAACAGCGGGGAGCACACAGGTAAAGAATAATCAAAGCCAGTGCAAGAATTAAGCAAGCCACAGAAAAGAAATCACAGCTAATGTAAAAAAACAAAACAAAAGAAAACATGGTACCAAGTATGAGCAGCAAACCAACAGAAAAGAATAATGGAGACAGGAACTGAAACCACCAGCTGTACATAAATATATACAAATCAAAAGAGAGCAGCTACGCTCCAAAGGTAGATGTCTCATGAATGACGAAAATGCCCACCCATATGTACAAATTCAACTGTCTGTATCTCTGACAAACTATAAAAATATTATTCACATTTTCTTAGTAACATACAGTTCATTTGTATATTTTTACGGTTTTGAAAGGCAGCTAGATGTGAGAGCACAAGCCTGGTGTATGATGCCATCACAGAATGGATGGAGCAACAATATTTCAGTTAATGGGTTGTTGTCTATTGTTTGACATCAATTACAGCTTTTTAAGCTTTTGAAGTTGAATCCACAGCCAGACCAGAGTGGCATAAGATTCGCTGGTGGTAGGAACATATTATTCCAAAGATGTGAGTTCATAAGCGTGTTGGAACTAAAAAGGTCTATCTTCGTGGTTCTCAAACTGTTTAGAACTTTCTACTTGGCGGTCTCATTTTTAGATTGCTTGTGGATCCTCTTAAGTGAAAGTAGATGAAGAAAGTTTAGAGACGTATACTCCACCCTACCCACTGTTCCATTCTCTGGTTAGCTCTAAAGGTAGGTAGATTTTTTTCTTCAATCAACTGCCAATTGAATTTTTTGTTTGATGTACATGTCAAACATTGTTAATTCATTTATCCAATATAACATTAGATTTATTGGTCCACCATCCCAATATCGAATGAAAATATTTTCGAAATTAGAATTAGACAGATAAAAACTTAACAACATGCTCGATGACCTTTCAAATGTTTTTTTGTTTGAGGTCGAACAAAATTTATCTATTGAACAAATTGGCCATTCTAGATTTTTGTTAAATCAACCAAAAATAACGCTCTTTCTGCGTTGATGAAACGAAAAAATCTACACGTGTAAACTCACCTTAAGTTTAACTTAACTTTTAGGTATTAATAACTCATATGCCTGTAGGCTGTAGAAGATCTGATAGATAGTAATTAAAACCCATCAGATTTGTTATGGTACACAATATACAAAAGAGTTCCGAGGACACAGTGGGCCTAAAACTTTGACCTATACGCTGCTGGATTTATTGTATTTAACTATACCAAGTCTCAGATAAACTAAAATGTATTCTTCCACAGGTCATGGCAACCAATTGCAACAATCGCAAATGGGCAAAAATGTCAGGCCTTCACAATGTCCCAGAATCCGCTTTGTGGTCCCCATAAATGTTTTCCAACCCATGTTAAAAAAACACTGATGTTCTAACCATCACTGTACTGAATGAACCAATGGATATCTTTAAGTAGAATTGATGGTATAAACATTAAATAGTTAAATTAACTAACCATGTTAAAGGCAACTTCTTTATTAAGACATAAAAAAACTTCTGGGTGTCTAAACAGGATCTGGATATGGTAATGGTCTACTCAAGTCAAGGGACATCTTAAAATGTCCAGGAAGCCTGTACCCAAGCTATTTTTTTAGGGTAATCAAATTCTTTTAGGGAGGTGGAGTAAAATGTATACTTTGTTCTCCAGAAAAAAATTCATAAAAGTACATGACTAAGACAGACACTGCTCACATGGACGGTAGCAGTATAACGCAGCCTAAAAAACTCCATTAGCCATGAAACTATATGATATTAAAACACTAAATCATATTAAAGATTAATTTGGTAAAAGAATAAAGCGCACGAATAAGGACAAGTCTCTAATATTGAATGGTTTAGACACTGGAATAAAGAAAAATATAAAACAATGGAGCGTTTAAATTAAGATGATTAAAATCCAAAATCTCATTATGCGCCTCTTAAAACAGCAATCAAAAGTATAAGTGATGTGTCTGGGTTTATGTAACAACCTTTACAGAAGTAACAGGGTTCTGGTAATATTGTCACCAGGATGCAATCAAGTTTATATTCCTTTACAAAATGTATTGCGGTTAGTCAGCTGGGTGCTCGCATGTAGCATTTTACTTTTTTCTTTGGGAATTTTAGGAAAGGTAGACAACACCATCGCTAAATCAGGGCTAATCATCACCTTACTAGTAGAGATGGTCGAATTTGTTTTAAAAAATTCGTCCATTTCAACGATTTCGAGTTAATTGCAAAGCCCCTGAACATAGTATCAGCACCAAACTTGCTGGAGATGTAGAGAAGGGTTTGAGGTATACTACAAAAAAGAAAGTATGTCTTTAACACAAATAAGTTTTGCACAAATGAAGTTCAAAATCAAGTAAAAATTTTGAAAATCGGAATTTCGACATTATTTTTTAACTTAATTTATACAAAAACTACATGTGCTAGAGCAAAACTTTTTTTTCCAAATGCTCTCACAACCCTTCTCTACATCTCCTGTAATTTTGGTGATGATACCATGATTATAGGCTTTGCAGTCAGCTCACTAAGTTAGCAAGTCGAAAAATTCGACCATCACTACTTACTAGGACAGCCAAGCCATAGCCACCCTTTGCTATTCCAGCGAGTGTAGGGTGTGGGGCTGTTTTTCAAATTTATATTGACCCCAAACCCAAATTTTACTATTGTCCTTTAAACATTTTAAAGGACAACTTTTTTTATATTTTTTTGAATAATCCAAGAATAACAGAATGGTAAGTCTTGGAGGGCTGACATCTGAATTCTAATAAAGACATTAGTCAGAATGATTAAATAAAAACAAAGCTTATTATATTAATTTCAGTTTGGTGAGATACTTAAACGGACAATAAAATCTTAGTTTGTAGGTCTCAGGCCTAGGGATCACATCTTTTCCCTTTTGTCATAGGTGTCATGGTATGACGGGATTCTGATTATTTATTAGCTTAGCTTTCATATTTAGCTGCCATTCTTACTTCAAGCTGCTTACTTACTTCTATTTAAATCCCACTCTAAAGAAATTGCATGCCACACTGCAGATTCTTCCATCGCTATTTGTATTATTTAAATGTCGACCCATTTTACAGCAGCGCTTGTTAATGCTACATAATATTGTGAAAGTCAAATAAACACCTTTTACACCTGGCATTGATTTCACTGTGAAAATCTTAAATTCCAATGAGATAATTTTGTCGTACCTTGGAATTCTATAACCTTCATTACTGATAGGTCAAGAGTGCGATTCCTTCCCCACCGTTACCCTCACTTAGAAGCAAGTGATCAGTTATTATTACACCCACACAAAGCTGTCCATTGGGACAGATTCTGCTTAACCCTTTTGAGACCATTCCTGAAACTACATCCCATGAAGTATTTTAGTAGTAGTAGTTACCGGTACTTTCACATCATAAATGGTGCTAAGAAGCTGGCAGTGTTAATGCAGAGAAATGTATGTATAAAAAGTCAATGAGCATGGAAACCCAAGTTTGGCACTACAGCATCCCGACATATCCTTTCTTCAATGGTATTGATTTGATTGTTGAGAAGATACCTACAGTCTTAGGTAAAGTGCTCCTTCTCCTATGCCCCAACATTAATTGTATATTGCTCCTAAAAACTTTTCCATACATAACATTAGAGTCAACTAAGCAAGCAAAGAGAAAATTTGGTATGTATTACATACCAAGAGCAAACAGCTCCTCTATTCATAATGAGCCAATATAGTTTTTGTGATAATATGGTGTTCATTATTACCTTTCAGTTAATCCATTTGTGTTATTTTATGCGGTCACCTGTGAAATCAGGTACCAGTACCCTCTAGCCTTAGTCTTAATTTGAAATAGAATTTAAGGAGGTTCTTAACCATACCATAAACCAATGCAGTTTTGGTGACCTGCTCGGAATCCCTTAACTCATGAACTATTTGGCAAGTAGAGCATGAAGGTGGTTTTATGCATCTGTGTGATTTTGTTTCACATAGATTCATAAATTTATATGTAACACTGTAATATTACAATACATGTACTCACATTTCTACACAATGTACAAAGACAAATTGCATGGAACAATGGCATTCATATATGCAAAACAGAGTAAAACAACAAAAGCAGAAACATAAAAAGTGAGGCATACAATATATTTATATATATTTCTGTGCTTCTAACATATTTACCCCCCCCCCCCCAAAAAGAGAAAATATTTGCTAAAGTAAAATATTTACTAGAATTACCAAAACTGTTTGTTCTGTTTTCATGAAATAGCATTGTTCTTTTTTGGGGAAACTCTACTGCTCCCGAAAAGATGTACTAGCTGCATTTATTTCAATGGTAGGGGTATTACACTTTGTAGCAGTGTACCAATTTATGTCCTCAACCTTAAGAGGCAAGCTCTTGGAAGACCCAAGTACCCATACCCTCTCCATTAATATGAACAAGTTTCACCAGTATTAACTAGCCACTAAAATAGTCAATAAGTAGAATTTTTAAATGAAAAAAAAAATGGACGGGGCCTGAGATTATATTAACTGGAGGAAAAAGATGTATCTATGTATCTGAAACTTTTCAGAATGCAGCTATACTGAATGCTTGTAATTTTCTCCAGTTTCGACCAATGAAATGCAATTTTTTTACAATTGAGCATCTCAATGTCTTATTGTCAGTCTAACCTGTATCATCCTGTCTAAACTGACACATTAGGTACTTATATAGCTTATACGCAAGAAAATTACCATTTTTCTTTTTTTTTTCTTAAGTGTTTAGTTTTTTACAGAGAAGTGTTTTGGCATGTCCATTTTCTTGTATTCATCGTTAGTTTTGCTGGTTGCTTTCATATTGCTTCATTCAAAATCCAAGCACAAAATAAACAAAAGATATATTAAAAACACAACGATAGTCTGTCAAAGGACAAAAAAATAACCATTTAAGTGCAAAACTGACTTTCTAAAGTCTGCAATTCCCTGCTGCATTAAATTTCCTTACAGTTCACTTGTAATCCCCACTGGCTAACTCCTGAAACATCTTTGTTTCCAAAAGAATGTAACATCTTGCTCTCGTTGTTGACCAGTCTGTGATATTTCAGCTGGTGAAGGTACAGAAGAAAGATTGAAATAAAAGAATATGGCTACAAACATGTATGTCACATTGACTGCAGGCAAGACTCCAGACCAAGAGGATGGAACTTTGCTGATTTCCTTCTCCAGTATCTTCTAGTGCCAGTGGTGGAGATGCATTGTTTCATGAGATGAATGTTTTAACAATGACAATATGTATATTGGAGGCTATATTCCTTGCTTTATCATACAATATGATATTGATTCATTGGGGTTTAATAAATAAAAATATAGACATTAGCTTGGCCTTTGTACATCACCGTCGCTTGTGTCTGATTAGAACTTCTAGGACAAATCAGAAAAATAAAGAAAATATATCTTATATCCTTTTCCAGCTTATATCCATGGACTGTATACACATCTTAGATCATCTTGAATCTTTCATGGCATGACACATCTTCTTCATATTGAGACACATAGGGTTTAGTCTTTCCCATAGACTGCCTGATCAGCACCAGCCTTCAAGTCCTTTAGTAGTATGAAGCAAAAGAACTGTAATGTTTCACCTTGTAGATCCTAGCATGAGTTCTCTGGGTAACACATTTTAACCAGGTCAGGGTATTCTTATGGAGCCCTAACAAGCTATAGGAATATTAACATCAATGATGGTTTAAAAATGTTATTCAGAATACGAACCTACAAACCATTTCTTCTAGCTTCAAATAATGACTATGATACCAAATGTGACCTATGTAATAGTAAGAACTGGCAGTGGAAGACAGTATTGTATGATGTTGTTCAGTGTACAAACAAACATGTGTTAGGGCTCTATGACATAAATTATACAGTGATATGAGTAAATAACTTCAGAACTATGTGTGTAGGAACATAAAGGCAAGTACATATAGTACTTTTGCTTCATATCAGCTTCTACCAGTGCTTGGTCATTAATTGACAGTCAAATGTTGTTTCAATACACAGAAAGCAAGCTGCCAGTCTGGATACACAATCAAGTGCTCTCCTTAATAAATAATATTACTACGAAATCTAGAGCATTCTTTAACCTTCTGTTGTAAGTATTCTGGCATGGAGAAGCACACCTGAGTAAGTAAGGTGGCTATTGGGGAGTGCTCAGAGTACCAAAAAGAGTAGGGATAACTCCCTATTTCATAATACTGAAACTTTTACACAACAGTGTTCCGGTGCCTGTAGGGAGGAGGGGGGAGGACAGTGCCTGGCTTTAGAGTGAACTCGGTCAGATATTCTGGGTTTTCAGCCACAACTGGCCTGATACGTCCATTCTGCTTATAAAAGTATTTTGTGCTGTATTCGTGCAGGTAATCAGGATGTTGAATGGTGCTCCTGGGTGGCAGGCTATGATTCCAGTATTCTGGGTTATCAAATGCCTTCTTAGCTCTTTCTGGCACTGTAAGTCCATTGTTTTTCAGATATTCTGGATTCTCCTTGGGCTTGGCAAAAGAATGAAGATAAAGGTGCTCATTGACATATTCATCTTCTGATTTTGGCTGCACACTGGGTCCATTGTGGTATTCAGGATTATCCAAGGCTTGGAGGTCACCATTTTTCCTTCTGGAAACAAAAGGATTCTCTTCCACTGGGCTTAAGTATTCTAAAGAAAAAAAACAGAGATGTTAGAGTAATACAATTTTTATAAGTCATACAGTTTTAAGACAGGTATATAAAATATGTGATATGTAACTGACATTTGGTAAAATAATCAAATCATTAGTGTTCCTCTGGTTTCAATCCTGCATGCTCTGGGAATTTTGCAATGTTGGGATAGTAGATGTGTATGTTATTTTATTCACTTTAAAGCTTCCCCAATAATCTGAGAAATACCGGCATATCTAAAAAAACTTGTGAGCCCAACAAAGATCGCCTTTAGCCTGAAAATGATGGTGGCCAGGTGTTGTGGAATTCTTTCTGTTTGTTTAGTATGTTTGTAATATGGTCCTATTCTTTTTGAAGTAGCAGTGCTACCCTACAATGTCTATGTTCCTATAAAAAAAAAGACTTACAGTGCACATATGGTTTCAGCTCCACTTTCATAATGAAGTATAGTACAGTACTTTTTATAAAACCAAAAAAAATACTTATAAATGGCCATTTTGTAGACTGCGATTTTTTTATAACCTATTGTTTAAATGGTGGTAGCATATGCTGTTGATGAATTTGTCTTGCCCTCAATTTATAAAGGTGTTGATGACAATGGGTCTGGTTGATTTTTCAATATGGTTCAGTTTCACTAAACCTTAATATTTCGGAAGCATAAATTGTGACTTAACCTCCCTAGTGCTTCTGACAGCAACATCTCGTCCTGCACTTGCTTATGCAGTATTGCAGCTGACGAGATAGAGCCTTCAGGTAAGCTCAGATCCTCGCAGCTGCACATTCTGCTCTGTGTTGTCTGGCTGTGTCACCTCTCTACCAGCCTAATTTGCATATGAATGTCCCGCGGCCGCCCTGCGCAAATTGGGATATTCATATGCAAATTGGGATATCTTCAAAGAGCACACCTGGAATATCACCCCCATTGTCATTCCAGATGTGATCTTTGAAGTTAACCCTTTCAGAGTGTTGCCAAATGCCATTGTATTGGGTACAGTGATAACTGTATCCAATACAATTCAAAACAAAAACATAAAAAAACAAAATAAAAATGTTATTATAAACAAACATAAATACTGTTTTGAAATCAATAAATACTGTTTTGAAATCTTTCATACCAAATAAGTATTCAAGAGATTTAAGCATTTAAATGATACATTTTATAATTTTTTTATGTACTTTTTTTATAATAATTGTGTGTTTCAAACATTATTATATTTAGGATGTCTATTAGACCCTTGTACGGACATGTTTTTGGAAGTTACAAGCCTACAACACAAAAAAATTCCTTTAGAGTCTATGGTGCACTTTTGGTACAGAAATCTGGACCTTGCAAGAGCGCTAGGGAGGTTAATGTACTAATTCAAGTACATTCAATATAATCTAACACAATTAAAGAAAAGGTATTTATCAATCATTAAAAATAAAACACGCTACTTTAAGACTTTAAGACTTTGTACTATAATGGCTAGGTCTACTTTTTCACTAAGGCTAAGGTGGTAAATATAGGCATCATAAATTCTAAAAAAGGAAAGAGATGGGGGGCAAACTGCCTCTCTTCAACATCTATCTCTAAATTGGAGACTGAACCCTGGGACATATCCCAACTTCTACTCATGAATCCAAGACTAAGGTCATCACTTACCTTATGCAGCTAGATTGTGCAACTGCTGAATAGTCTATTTTCCATAAGATGATGCTCAAGCACAGGGGTGTCAAACTCTGGGCTGTTTTTGGCTCTTATTTGACATTGGATTTTACAAAACATAATTTTGTTTCCTTATTAAAAGGTTCATCGCTGTATCTGATGAGAAGGAAAGACCTACTCACTTGTAGACATTTTCATAATTAAAATCAAGGTTGGCCCACAACATTGTCCAATTTTTTTTGTGTTTGGGTTTGACACCCAAGCATATGTCTAAGCATGATATTTGGATATTTAATCGGCATTTCCCTGGTCCCCACCAGAAGTATGGTGAAACCACTTTCTGAAGACATATGCTGGGTGTAAAGTACATATTATTACAACCCAACCTAACTCCTGACGAGTACCTTAAGAAGGGGGTAGCCAGCCGTCCGGGGACTTTAAAGGTGCATATGAGTACAACAAGCTGCAAACAATAAAGAAAATTCATAGAGGTTTTTAAAACGGATAAAGAAATAATATCAAGGTTATGGCATAGTCAAATCATCAGAACTTAGGAGAATGGTACACCATTCTGATGCGTGACAATGCCATAACCTTAATATTATGTGTAGATTTCTTTATCTGTTTTAATAAACTCTATGAATTTTTTATATTGTCTGCAGCCTGTTGTAGTCATATACATCTCAAGGTTGTTTTCGGTTGTATATCTCATTTGGGATGTGGTGCAATACTATCATTGTTAAGTATAAATAATGCCTTAGATCCAATTTTCAATTTTGTGTACATATTATTATGTCTTTTTTCTAAAGAATTAGGTTTTGCTTGTGGTTTAAGGTTAGCTTGAAACAACTATATAGAATGCAGGAATTAAACAAAATTCTACCATCATATAATGTTTAAGTGCCAATACCTGTCTTGGGCTTTTCTTTCATAGGAGTCATGTAACCATCTTCTCCCACCACACCTCGTGCGTTGCGCTCTCTTACGAATGCAGTTGGGTCTGCACTATACCTCTGTAAGCTGCTTTCCTCTGGAACCCGCTCTACGGTTGGTTTACGTAGGGTTCCATTACAGCAAGTGTCTTCAAAGATCTCTGCAGTGGCACCCTGTACTGTGGGAACTTCTGGTATTGGACATGCAGTTGGTCTGTATGGCAGAGTCACGGCTTCTTGAGTAGTATAACCTCCATCTCTGTACACAAACTGATTCTGTAAAAAAAAAAAATTATAGCTCATATTCACTGCTGATTATTCTGAAAAATCAACTGAAAATATATCACATGTGACAAAAATTATCACATTATTCTGTAAATAACTGAACAATGTAACTCTGTGGCCAATAATAAACCACTGTTGCTTTTACTTCCCTATATAAATCCCTATAACCCCTCTATCCTTACCCCAGGTGGGGGATCGTTTTTTTGTATTTAGATTTTGTAATCTAAAGTTATTATGGGAAAAAAAATGTATGAAACATGAAATAACCATTAATAAAATTGTACCTTTTAGTTGAAAAAAAAATTAAATCCTAGTTTGGGCTTTTCAACATGACAAAAATACCATTAATGGCACAGAAAAAAAATGGCCTTGATAAAATCAAACACATTTGATATTATGGGGCATCGGACAAGCATTGTAAGGCAAGACAACAAAGCAGTTGAGCAAGGAAATCTCATGGACACAGTTACACTCTATTTACCCAGTTACTATTCCACCATTTGTGGCTGAATGCTATTGAGTACTGTGCCACTCTGTGACTGTCTCTTCATTAATTTACATCTTTTATAAAGATTTCCAATGGCAGTTGTCGTAACACATATAATGAGTTAAAGTCTTTCTAATGATGGTCAATGCTTATCAAATGTGCTGTTTACATGGACCTAAATTACTGAACATAGATGGTCGCCAACAAAAAACCGAAAAAAAGAAAAAAGAGTGGATCAAAAAAATAGTAAAGAAAGACAATTAAAAAAGCAATAATCTCCTATTAAGAAAATGCCCTTTAATGTTTTATACTACACTTCCTATTATAAGTTAATTAAGCATAAGTATGGACTCTAAAGGTAGCTTAAGCACTAACATTTTGAGCAAGGAATAGTACATTATGTTATATGTTAGTAATATCATAGATTGTATTAATCTGGAAGGTGATGCAGGAAGAAAAACATTAGTGACAAACAGTTTTTTTTCACATTTCCTTGCACATGACCCTATTGAGTTAATAACATTTGTTCATAGCACGGCTGCATACATCACTATACGTCCTGCTCTAACAGCCTGTGGCAGAGTTCATACTTATAAGCTTGACCAAGCGGAACTAATTGCTGAACATCTGTGAGGTTGCATGTCTACAGTCTTCAATCCACTGCAGTACAAGATTCCCTCTTCACTCTGAAGTCTGGTTTGAGGTTTAACACTGTTTTTCAATTACTGTCTACAGTAGCTATTCACTAACAGATTAACCCTATTTATGTTTGCCTGGAAATACCAAACGTTAATTACAGACATTGTTTTCTTTATTATTCTGTGATTTAGGTAAGTAACGTTTTGGTTAAAACTGTATTACAATTTTATTGGTTGGCTGATGGTTTGCTTTGGAAAAGCTGCTCACAAGGCCGGCCCAACATCAACGATCAGCTTACCTAATTACAGTTCAGTTAACAGGTTGTTTACTAAATTTGGGGGTTTCTAACCAGCAAAGATATCTAGAGTTTACTACACAGAAAAGGGTACATTATTTTGAGGACAGTGACATACACATGAATAGAGAGGACAACTGGAGAAAAAGAGAGGCTATAAAAACCATCTAACTTCCAATGGTTCCAATGGTTTTGGTAACATTCATTGTGATTACACTTGTAGTTTCCTGGAAGGATGATATTATGTAACTATAACAATGTGGTTCCACATTTTTTACAACTTCCACAGTGAGGCATGCCATGGTAACTGGTTAAGGTGTTTGTGTTTTGTGGATTAAAATACAAGGATTTATTCCTAGAAGTAATGGGAACTGAAGAAGAGGCTTGGACGTGTAAGTAAACCTGACAACTACTTTTTTTTTTTGAATTATAAGTTTTATTAGAAATTTTTGCAATACACAAATATACAATCACAAAAAAACATAACAAATCAGTGGGTAACACACCCAACCATACAAAGCAAGAAAGAGGGGGGGGGGGTTCCTCTCCTTTCGGCTGGCAACAAAGTAAATAACAGCGTTGGGTGGGGAGATGCCGTAGGGGAAGGGAGGGGAGGGGTGTTCAGAGAAGATAAGATAAGAAAAGAAAGGTGATGGGGGGACAGAGCGAGGGTCAGGGAGAGGGGGCAGGAAGGATGGGGAGAAGGGGGGGGGGGGGATGGAAGAGGGGGGGGGGGGAGGGGGAGGGGGGGGCAGGCGCCCTGGGCTCTCAAGTAAGTGGGACCTCAGGGGTACGCGGGAAGGAGAAAAAGTACTACAGCGGCAGAGGCCAGGAACTGCTAATCAGTCCAGGTCGAGCGGAAAGCAGCCGTCGAGTCCCAAGGGAGCTTGTGAGGTCTTCATTCGTAGATATCGGAACCCGGTGGACCATGAGCAGATGGTTGGGGGAGGAGAGGGGGATTCCAGAAGTGCCGAAATACAGGCCTGCAGCGTTACTAGGTGAATAGCAGTGAACGTCGATAGTCACGGAGGGGGAAGGCACAGAGGGAGGAGAGAGAAAGAAAGCGGGGGTAGTGGGGAAGGGTAATCGGAGAGTCTTGACAGAGGAGACGCAATACAGATCCCAGAATTGTCTAGGCAGGGGCAAGACCAGAGAATGAGGATGTCGCGTTGGGGAGGTACATCTCCAACACGGTGTGGGACAGAGAGGGTAGAAGGAGTGGAGTTTGTGGAAGTCGATACACATGGAGAGTATATTGTAGCTAGTTCTGATATCGGTTGGAGATGGAGGACTTGAGGGAGAGAGGAGCAGAAAGAAGACGTTCAAACTCGGGGGGTAAGAATGAAAAAGAGAGGTCCAGGAGGACTCCCAAACTTAGCAATGAAACGGTCGGTCTCGGCAAGGCTTGAGTAGTAGAAGGAATACGGATTATGCGTGAGAGCACCCGCGTAGCGGAAGATTTTATGCGGAGAGCACCTGGTCACCCTTTGATATCTGGTTTGCGCAGACTGTCCTGAGAAATGCTCTAGAGTCAGGGCGAAATGAGGGGGGAGAGGGGGCATCCTGGCGGGGTACCGTTGGAAATGGCGAACAGGTCTGAAATTAACCATGGCTCTGGCCGTGGGCTTTGAGTACAGGGCCATGACCCAGGAGAGCATGTGCGGGCCCAGACCGATTGTTAAGAGCGTCTGACGCAGGAAGGTCCAGTCGACCCGGTCGAAATCCTTCTCTGCGTCTGTGGATAGGAGGAAGGCTGGGGTCCCGGTCCTTTTGAGTATGTGGATCACGTTAAGGGCTCGAGTCGTGCCATCGCGGGCCTCCCTGTTGGGCATGAAACCCACTTGATCTAGGTGGATAACAGTCCGCAGGTGGTGGTGAAGTCGGCCTGCTAGAACTTTCGCAAATAGCTTGATGTCTACGTTTAAGAGGCTAATGGGGCGGTAGCCGGGGCATTGAAGCGGGTCCTTACCCTCTTTGGGTATGACTATTATGTTAGCCGCCAAAGCTTCGGGGGGCGGATGGGGGGAAGTAGAGAGAAAGTTACACGCTTTCGTGTAGTGAGGGATGAGCAGATCTCGAAAGTGTCTGTAATACGCCAGGGTGTAGCCGTCTGGGCCTGGAGCCTTTCCTGTCTTGGAGGAGGAAATAGCCGAGTGCAGTTCCTCTTCAGCTATGGGCGCCTCCAGAAGCCGTATGGTGTCTGGGTCTAAGGAGGGAAGGCCTGACTCCTGCAGGTATTGGTTGATGCGGTCTTCTCTGTCAGGAGGGTGGGGGGAGTCCGTCTTCAGGTTGTAGAGGGAGGAGTAGTAGTCTCTAAATGCATTGGCGACGTCTATGGGGAGGAATCGTTTGACACCCTTAGGGTCTACAATCGAGGGAATGAGGGCCTTTGCCCGTTTAGCGCGTAAGGCTTGTGCCAAGGACTTACTACACTTGTTGGCGTATTCATAGAAGTGGCGGCTACACCTGAGGAGAGAGGCTTTAGCCTTTGACAACTACTTTTATAATTGGTGAATAATAACCTTCATAGACAAACTTGCTGCACACTTGTTAAATACAAATTAACAAATGTTTTCAATACTGTTAAACCTGCTTTAGCATTGCCCCATGCCTCCATCAGGCTCCATAATAACCAGACCACATGATGTATGCTAGTGAAGTAGATCTTTACCTCCCCTTCCACATTTTCACTGGTTTTTGTACAGGACAGGACATACGATTAAGGAACTCATAGCCTCCTAAGGCCATCTCTTAATACCTAAAAAAAAGAAGTTCTGTGGCACCTGTTTTTTTTTTGCGTCAGTAATTTTTCTCTTACCTAGAGCATCTCTTACCCAACAATAAGATTGCAAAGGCAACAGGAGTCCCTTCTTTATTAACACACAGTAAGGTAATGGCCAAAAATGTACAGAATTGTATTGTGCCATACATGTTCAAGCTGTTCAGGCAAGGAAAACAATAAATATTTTAATTATAAAGTATATTTGGTCTATATACATATATAGATAAATATATGTTTACCACATTTATTGTTGGTAGGTAATTTTGACCTGATCACTTTGAAAGTAGCTCACAAGTAAAAAGACTGTGGGCAACCCTCACCTAGAGCAATGCAATGCTCTCTGCATTACATCACAGAAGAGCGATGTCTCTGATGGCCAATAGTTCATTGGGTTGCACTCTTTTTTATTATAATTGTCCGAAACCCAATGGCTTTCCCGTTCCTTGTTTTAAGTCATATTTTCTTACGCCAAAACTTTTTTTGAACAGTAAATCAATTCCTTACATTTGTGACACACTACACTGACGATGATTAATAGCCATATTTCTTGGTGAGTATGAAAGCATGCTATACCACCTGTTCACATATCACAAGGAATAAACACAAAAACACAAAAAAAAAAATTATATTTTGTAAGAATTTCCTTAAAATTTTCTATATGCAAGAAGATTACAAGCACTTCAGATAACTTTGACTTTGATGATGATATATTGCCAGTGTGTCCAAATAATAATAATAAATTAGTATTAGATATTATAGTAATACCAATTGATCCAGACTGGAAATCCCATCATGGGTTTTCTTAGATTATTTGGTAGCCATACAAGTAAATGACTACAGATAATGCTCTTTTTGTACATTACACTGTCTATTAGCAGTATTTTACTTTACTACCATACAGTGGATATAAAACGTCTCCACACCCCTTGTAAAATGTCAGGTTCCTGGGTTGTACAAAAATTAGACAAAGATAAATCATTTCAGAACTTTTCAATGTGACCTATAAACTGTACCACTCAACTCTCCTCTCCAGTCAATATTGGCCCAAAACATTTAGGCTTCTGCTAGAAAAATTCGCATGACAACAACCCAAAACATGCATCCAAATCAACAAAGGAATTGCTTCACCAAAAGATTTGGAGTGTTTCTGCAAAGAAGTGTGGGCAAATCTTTTCAAGTCAAAATGTGCCATGCTGATAGACTCATACCCAAAAGACTGAAAAAAAAGAGCGCTGTAATACAATGGTGCTTTAACATAGTATTAGTTAAAGGGTGTGCACTCTTATGCAACCACATCATTTTATTTTTAATATTTTTTCTTCCCTCCACCTAAAAGATTTCAGTTTGTTTTTCAATTTTGGCTGATGGATTCCTTAAATACAGAATGGATTCCCAAATGATCGACTTAAACTATCCATTATTGCAACTGCCATCCAGCTACCTGTAACATTACATTATTGTGGCCTTAAAGTTTATAGGTAAATAGGTAAATCCTAATTTTAATATGGGTAGTTGTCCGAATATGATTGGACAACATTAATGTTTTTGGGGTGTGTCTGTTTTATCTAAAAAGTGACGCACAAGGATACTTAAAAAAAATCCAGCCATCACAACACAAGGGGAATCCAGCAATTAAAACACAGGGGATCCAGCCATTGAAACACAAGGTTTCATTGTCCACTATCTTGGTAAAGTATATATTTTATATTTAATTTCTTAACAAGCTAGCATGATACTTAGAAGTTCTCTGTTTATTTGCAGAGGTTAGAGCTAGAATAGTCTATGGTAAGAAAAACCTCTTGGTTGCTTCTATAGAAATTTTGGGCTATTTGCCAAAAGCCTGTATAACGACCTTAGCTTGTTACATTGGAGAAATAATTGCCTTTATCTGAGATTTTGGCATATATCTAAGTTTCATGTATTCCCTATGTGTGTAATCAGTTATATAACTGAGATTTTTTAAATGCCTCGCCTGCATTCAGCCATGGCTCCATATTGGAGTCATATATATCTTGAGGTATTATTATCTTTTATTATATGTTTACCGTATTTTTCCAGACTATAAGACGCACCGGACCATAAGACGCACCCAGTTTCTAAGCAGGAAAACCAGGAAAAAAATATTTGATATATAAAAGTGTTCACATCAATTGGGTTAATGCAATTGATTAAATTAATGCAATATCAGAATCAACCAGTAGATGTCACTAGCAGCAGTACACACACACAGCACATGACATCACCTCTTCACTGATCAGAAGGAGGGGGGCAAGAGGCTGCCCAGTCCTCTGCTCTCCCTCTGCGGATCTTGCTGTTCCTGTGTCCGTGGGAGCTGCAGTGATTGCAGTTTCCACGGACAGGAGAGAGGGATAGATAACAGTTCATCTATCTCTCTCTTCATTGCTTATGCCAGCAGGGCTCTGTTGGCATGAGCAATTATACATTTCAGATGGGAGATCGAGCCATGCGTGCATCTCACATCTGACAGCTCCCCGGCTAATCTCCTTGCTGGGAGAGCTGGCGGGGAGCCAAAGTGCTGGGGTCTCGCATTCGGACCATAGGATGCAGGGGTGAAAAAGTGTGAAAAATTTTGATTGATTTGTATCCAATGGTATTATGGAGCATGCGCACGAAACATAGGAAAGGAATTGATCAGTTGTGATTCGATCAAACTGTGTGGGGGTACAATCAATGTTTGACTGATGATCAATTTAAAACCATGAAAGAAAATCAAATTGACGATCAAATTGCAAATGAATACACCTTTAGATCACTCCACACAATTTCCATTAGATCTGTCAACAACTTTGTAGTATAGTGGCCTCCCTGATGGTTACATGGTTTTGGTAGAACAAAAGTGGATTGTACTTTAGACTCTCAGGATGACAATGGTTGAGTTACAACCCACTGTAACCAGTTCAACTTTGTCTTTTACTGATCTAATTGGGGTAAACTGAACTGTTAAACAGGGTACAGACGTGGAGATATGGGTCAAATCGATGGCCGTTTTGAGCGCCATGCGCGCTCATGGCCATCTATCTGACCCATATAGTCTGCCCCTTGCGCTGTTTTTGAGTGGGACAAATCAAGCCTTATCGGACATAACCGTTAATATGGCGATGTCCGATGCTTTGCCTGGGTCTCCAGGCAAAGCTCGGCTGAGGAGGAGCTGAAGAGAGGCAGTTCTGCTCGGGGATATCTGCTCCGATATCTGATGATGTCATCACGCTGCTGCAGGGTACATCGGACAGCTCGAATATTGAGCCGTCTGTACCCTGCTTTACTGATCAGAATGTGCATGAGTGCTGGCCATCCACTGCCTCACTGAATATTCCTATGTGTGTTTCTTGAGTGAAGGAGATTGTTTCTATTATTCAGTGAGCAGGGAGTTAAACACTGCTGTGAGTTAACAGCTTTGTCCTGTAGAGTAGTAATTAGTGTTTTTGCCACAGCTTTTGATGACTTGCTGACCTACAGCCTGGGCCCAGCATCAGAAAGCAAATGACTGATTGATTCAATTACTGTGCTGTCTTCTTATTCTCTATGCCTTCTGTGATGGTACTGGACACTCTATATTAATGATGTATCAGGCTGCTCCTTTTACGTTTCTTCTTATAATGAACTGTTTGATGTCTAATGTTATTTATGCTCTGCGTACGAAGACACCCAAACATCAGGGTGTTATGGTAATCATGTGGTATTCTTCACTAATTAGTATTCCCAAGGTATTGGGAGTTTCTAAAACACTCAATTTCTAGTTTAAGATATGCATCTTCCCATTTTATTGTAAAGATGCTGATGCTTCTAGATGTATTTTATTTTCTAATACTTTAAAGTTGTGTTATTGCCATTTACTGCTGCAATATGTTGACATCATATAAATACAGAGCTGTAAAGTCATAAAGAAAAGTGCTGAGACTATGGGCATAGAATAATCAGGAAAGGTTTAGTTCAGTAAGGTTTTTCCCCCATTAATTTATCATTATCGTTTAACTTAACGGACTACTGCCTTTGTTGTCATGGCATACTTACATTACAAAATACCAGTGACAAAAGACTCATCAGACCTCAAAGTTGTTCATATACCAGAGTGCCGGTTTTTGGCAGAAAGGGTTGAAAATATATTACTGATAGGTCACTAATTTTTAAGATATTATATATTACTACTAATGATTAGTGCTGGCCGAAAAGTTCGCCCGGTGGACAGTTCGCAGTGAACTTAGCATGTTCGCAATTGGCAATGCCGGCGAACATTATGGGTGTTCTACCCGCCCCCTTTACCTTAACATGCAGACAAAGTTTGACCCCTCACCCCACAATCAGGTGGGACAGTGCAGCCAATAACACATGTTTTACCTTCTGAAAGACACCCCCCTCTATTAACCACCCTAGCGTTGTGGACGGCAGCACCTCGTCCAGCGCTCTAACTGGTACT
>CM070039.1:37894121-37913796 GCA_036250615.1 Ptychadena robeensis | reverse complement strand
ATGGTGCGCTTTTGGTACAGAAATCTGGACCTCAGCAGTGCGCTAGGGAGGTTAAAAAAGCAGCCCACCATCCAATATACATTCATCCTGTGTCTCCAGTACTAGATAGATTGGGAGAGCTGCTGCTGATTGAGGGATGGCTCAGCTACTTTGCTATTATACTCCATCTAGAGATCTGTAACTATAGCTAAAGCCCCCCATACACGTTCCGATTATTCTCCTGACCTATTTTTAGTCCGATCGTGTCACCCGATTTTCACCTAAAATGTTATGGTCAGTCTGCTGGCACGAAAAATCGGAATTCGAATTATCACAGATCGATCAGCCTGACACTATTTATTAACAGCAGATCGACCAAAATTTACGGACAGGTCCGAACCGGTCCCGATTTTTCGGCCGACCAGAAATTCGTACGAAAAATCGTAACGTGTATGGGGGGCTTAAGGTGTTCTGCAACAAGCAGTTCATCATAACTGTGCAAAAAAGTCCTTTTCTGGAGGATGGGGTATGCTGTATTATGAGACCTGTGCTGTGTTATAATCCTGAGCTGAGATGTGCTGGTAGTTGTAGTTCACCATAACAAACTAAAGCAAGACACTGCATGGCAAAATCTGTAATCTAGATGTGAAAAAAACAGCATTTTAAAAAATCTGTATTTTTGGGGGAAAGTTTACCCATTGATGCCCCTCTGGCATGATACTGTCCAGGTGGTTGCACCATTTTGAAACTTTTGTATTTGTATTTTGGCAACAAATAATGACCTGAAGGTTTAAGAAGTCCCCCCCCCCCCCCCCCCCCCCCCCCCCCCCATTGAAGTCAATGGAGGTTTGCCGCGAACATGTGAACCTCATCACTACTAATGATATTATGATGGATGTGCTAGCCGTTTGAACTGAAATGTGGCTTCATAAATCCTTGTCCAGATGTATGTAATGAGCAGAAACACAAAACATTGAAAGGGGACCCTGTTTTTAAGGGCAGAGTTTCCTTATCAGTCATGTAAGTGCTTCAAGAAAGAAAACAAGTTCCAACAGAACATAAATGGAAGTAATAGAGTAAAAGGTTATGGTTGAGAATCGCTTGTTGAGCCCCCCCCCCCATCAAGTCCAACAATTGTTTGTGTATGAATAAGCATGGCAGTGGCATCAGAAGGTTGCTGGATGAAGAGGGACAGCTGCAACTGTTCAAATTCCCAGCTTACCACCAGCCAATCGCCTAGATGCACATACATCTCCATCACTGACCTTACCCTTGACAATGCTTGGTATTGACACATTTTACTCCAAAGAGGAGAAGACTATACTTAAACAGCTGTTTTACCAAGTATAGATTGTGGATCATGAATCTGTGGCTGAGTATTAAGTTTAAGTTGGGCTGTTTCCAAGCCTAGCCTAAACTATGTATTTTACTTCAACTGTAGCTCCCATTTGCCCCAAATATAATATCAGTTTTCTATTTACTTATTTACTTATTTAAGGTTCATTATCCTAAACTATTTAGCAAGCCTTTGCATGCATACATACATACTAAATGCATACATTTAAAGATATGAAAGAGAGGTAATGCAAGTAAGGAGTGAGATAAATACACATAAACAAAGAAGGATGAGGATCGGTGAGGAGATAGCCAAGTCCTTCTGATAAGAAATGTTTTAGGCTGACAAAGTGTTATAGCATATTAATGGCAAAATTAATGCACAAACACTTGGGTAATACTAATAGTGGGACAAATAGGAAAACAACCAAAGGGTCAAAGTCAAGACAAAGATTAAAGGCCACAGTGAAATACTTACTCCTGACATAGGGGTGTAGGCAGGAGGAGGGCTGTGTCCAATTTCACTCTGATAGGAAAGAGAAATGGAATGATGGGAATAAGAATGAAAAGAATTTATGTGTTGCATGAGATAGTAAGAAAATAAAGCATGCATCACAGAGAGGCCAACTGAACATCATGGATGTAAACACCCTATACAATGAAAATGATATACTACAATTATACAGTCACACTGCGGATTAAAAATATCATGCTGCCAAGTCGAACCACATGAGTTCAACTCACCATAGAGGCATTGGGGAGCAGAGATAGCTAATCTTGTAGTCATTGGTCCATTTTTAGGATCAGGAACCACAAAGAAGACTAGATTTTGGTAAATGCGCTACCTGAAACTTAAGGGTTCGTTTGCACTGTATCAATCATTAAAAAAAAAAAAAAAAAAGAGAAATGTTTGGCCTGTTATATATTTAAGTTAAAATTTTGACTTTAGTTGAAATTGTGGGTTGGTTTTTAACTTTTTCACCAAAAAGTTAAAATGGCCCCGTTAACATTTGATTATTCAAATTTTAGCGAAAAACCTTTCGACTTACAAATTGGTATTGATTTTTTTTTTACCACCCCTATTCACCAGGAAGAAAAGTAATGTTAAATCCAAAGTGCTACAGCTATTTGTATTAAGTGGGCAGAGAAAGAGAGAGAGAGTAAAAAAAAGTATTAACAGGCTTCTGTATAAGTTGTATACAAAGTTACCACCCAGTTTAAGCTTTAATTTGTTATCCTTTTTAAGGTTCATTGGCTCATGGGTCTTTCCTGTAGTAAATATGCAAAGATTGTGTATGTTAATGGATCCATCAAAATTAGGAACAGGGAGCAGGGACATAATTAAAAAAATAAAGTGTCACTATACTTAACATCATAGTCTCAACAATGAAAGGACATATGCGCCCATGGTATTGCTTGAATAATTTACCGGCTTCTGACAGCTTAAACAAAATGAGACTTTGGGCTGGTTGCTGTCATCTTGTGATTGCCTTTGCTGACAATGTTTGATGGCAGTAACCTACGGAACCTGTATCAACTCGTTCTACAGCAAACATGACAGTAATAGACATTTCCCTTGGCTTGACATTAAGATCCTGGAATACTAAGCACTGTTCCATTCAAATCAAATTTTTTGCTGCTTCAGCTGGGTGTTTTGCATTTCTTTTAATGCTTTCATGTCAAAATGTATGCATGACTTTTGCGTGCACAGAACAACCATATAGTAAATCAATATGTCTGCTGATGGCGTGGTAAGATACATGAGTTTTATTAATTCCCTTGTTCTCCATGCCCATGTATTAGAAATTGATCTTGTCTGGCTACAGGATGTCAAAATTTCCTGTGGATCTAAGTTATCGTGAGACAATACAGGTATGATATGATTAGCATATTATTTTATTCAGAGTCTATCTGTCAGATATGCCTAAGTACATAGGAAAGACACAATTCTAGTATCCTGGAAAGCAAAACACATCATTTTTTAAATAAAAAATATAAGCAATGCTGTTCACTAAGCCAAACTTTTGAAAACTTTGTTTACTTTGTCTAACACACTAAGGGCTTGTGTCCACTGGGCATCATGACCCAACCCGCAGATTGCCCACTTTTGAATTGAATTGGTAACACACAAAAAAACTGCACAAGATGCATTCAATCCTAGATTTAGGGGTCCCACTGACTCATCCATTGATGTGCACTAGATGTATTGCATAGTGGATTATTGACTGTACTAAGTAGCTACTAGTAGCTAATTTTGCTATGCTTTCTTAAAGATACACAAAGTTTGTACTATTCATATGATGTACTTTCCATGAGAACAAGAAAATGTGCAGCATGCATCATTTTAAAAATGTAATAATGAATTCTGGATGCCAACTTAAAAACTAAAAAAGGTTGTATTTACTATCTCCCAAGTCAACTATCCTGAGCTAGACCCTTCCCAATTTAAATGGTTAACCTTAGGATAGCAATAACATGATCATATGTCAATATCTTTGCCAATGCTAGAAAATGTAAACAGTTATTGCTAAGTTATATTTTTTAAATTCGAGTTGTAATAGTTCAAAACCAGATCGGGGAAAGTAATTATATAGTTAACAGTTCCACAAACATACAAAAATCCAATAAAGAACAACATAGAAACTTCCAGAAAAGGTTTAGTCCTATGTGTGAGTTAGTAATGTAGTGTAGTTACCCTGCACGTTTCATGTGCTGTCCCCTGTAGTGCTGTCCCCTTGCCATTAAGCGTTGGGAATCAAGGGGTATATAGCCATGGCCCAGGAAGAGGAGGGTCAGTCCAGAAGCGCGACTCCTGATGAGACAGCAGCAACCGGGCACACTAGCCATCTCCAGGAATACAGCCCTCCAGCGTATATACCAGGGTGCAGGCAGCCGGGGGACCTAATAGCCTGTGCTAACCTTGTAGAGCCCAGCTGCATTCCAGTTGCTGGGGTCACCTGCAGGACCCTCTTAGGTGGGGTAGGGAGCTCTGTGGCATCCAGGCCCGTCTGGTGGCGGCCCGGTGTACCTACTCCGTGCCGGTTGGGCCTGACAGCTACCACATCCTACAGTGGCAAGGAGGAGCCTATTTCCTTGGTAGTTGAAGAAGACCTGTCCCACCAAAGAGGGGACAGGCGCACCCTTCTGTGTTTGGCTAATTGGACTTTGTGACCCATTGGGCCATTTCACGTGTCAGTGAGTTCTATTGATATCATGAATAAGAGTTAGCAGCACATCTTGTCATGGTTGATCCTGAACATGTACGGTAAATCCATGGATATTTGGACAAGAAAAATGAAAAGAGAGAGTTAAGAACTCAAGAGAGCTGGAGCGTGTCAACGGTCAGTGGTAGGTATAGGAGAGGTTTACTTTTGGCTGTTAAGGGCAGGTGGTGTGGAGTGGGTACCTCCTGAGCCAACAACCATAGGAAAACTTTTATGTGTAACCAGTGTGATCGAGTGGTGGTGCCATAAGCTTTTGCATTATGATAATTTTAGGTTGGGGAACCCCAAAAAGATACTTTTTTTGTCTGGGGATGTCCAATCTAAAACAAAATAACCTAGAAATGTATATATTTACACTGGAGGGCTGGGTGAGAAGGTTTCTTTTTCTATGCATAAGAAAATGCTAGTGACATTGAAGAACATGATAGTGTAAAAGAATGGGAATCTTTACATTTGGTCATAAGCATCAGTGATGTGTTACACTGCATTAACAGCTTTCTTTCCTTGCAGTTTGTTTGACAGGAGTAAAGCAATGCAAAATGATTGTATGATGAGTGTAGAAAGCTTAGCATGGGTGAGGTACACATTCCCCTCAAACTATTGCTTTTAATCAGTGGTGACCTAATCAGATGTCTTACGAACAGAACAATTAACACTACCTTAATTTGTGATGTGTCAGGTCATCCAAGGGTAACATTTTTTGTCTACTTTGAGCCCCTCTCACTTTATTTTGCTTTCTGTATAAATAATTAATACATACTGACTACAAAATGAAAATTCCCCTACAATGGTTGTAGGCTAAAAATTTAATCACAGAGATCAACCCTGGAGTCAAGATAATTTAAATTATTTTATTTTTTTTAAATGGCAACATTCACTTTTTGGTGTACATTGTAAAGTGACAATATAACCTTGAAAACCCTATTTTTCCCCCTTTTTTCCTTAAAAAGAAGAAAATGGGGACCAGATACCGTAGTATTGGATTTTGTCAAAACATTTTTTTGGAACACTATTAAAATGATTTCAGTCTTTTAATCTATATATACTATAAAGTATATATATATATAACGAAGCTGTGCTTAAAATGTAAAGTAAAGGTGAACCTTAAAAAGTAAGCACTAATAGGTATCAGGTAATAATGTTATTATTCCAACAATCCCTGTGAATTTCACTGTTCATGGCTGACGTCAGCACATCCAACTAGCTCAAGCCCCCTTTTTCTGTTGGGGACACATTATCAGCCGCACTACATTGCGCACGCGATAATGCGGCCCCTTTAAATGAATATGCTGATGTGTTACTAACGTGCTGGGGCACATTGGTCATACGTTATTATGACGCATCCATTTAGCCTCCATTGCAGAGCCCTGCATCAACATTAATGTAATGGAGGCTCAGACCAACAGATCCGGAGCTCTGACTTGCTGTGGGGACAGCCCCGTCATACCCCCATTGCCGTCAATGGCAATTCTGGCAATGGCTTCTGCAGTCAAAGCCTAAGACTTTTGGAAGAAACACTGCAACTCACTGGCACTTTTTTATTTTACATCATTATATGAAAAGCAATGGCCATGCTTGCTGATGTTTTTATTATATATGGAGATAGCTGGTTAAATAAGTGAGCATTGAAATATTAAATACTATAAACAAAGTCAATGTTAGTGACATACCAGCAAAGTTTCTTCTTTTGTCCCTCAATGGCAATGTCTCATAATGTTCATATGCCTTAGTAAATAACAACACAAAGACATAAAGGAGTTATTGCTAGGCTGGTTTTTATTACTGACCTTTTAGGCTTCTTAGATTTGATCTTTTTAGTTACATCGTTGTCCTAAAGGTTTTCTGCTGAGAATTTTCATATGGTTTTTCATATTTGAAAATATGTGTTTAATGCATGTATGTGTGCACATGATGAAAGCTGAAGGAACTGTGTCTTATACCCTCTGGAGGATTACTGATAGTATTATGATGAAAATTCACCAAAGAAGTTCAAACAGAAAAGCTCAGACTCTAGAAGCAATTTCAGATGGCATGGGATATTCCATCCATGCTCCTGGAAGCTTTAAAGATGAGCACCAAGAATATAAAAAAAAAACTGAGAAGGAGACAAAAAGTAAGAAAAACAAGAGCCAATTAGCTTTTCTACAGTGGTTGTGTGTTTATGATGACTATAGATCATCACCATAACAACACCATAAGTCTGCTGCTGCTACTTTTATCAGAATATTGTGGTGGGACATGGTCTAGCTCAGGAGTGGGAAAACCAAGGCCCAGGGGCTGGATCTGTCCTGTTTAGCTTTTATTCTGGCCCTTTCACCTTGTTGAAAAGATGCTCCCCTCCGCTTGTTCTCTGCAATGAGTGATTCACCATAATCATTAGAGATGCTGGTGATGCATGGGATTGCTATCCCTATGGTGGGTTGCCCATTACAGGCTCTTTGTCCGGCCCTTTTAAGAAGATGTGGCCCACAAGTCAAAAGGTTTGCCCACCCCTAGTCTAGTTGTATTAATAAGTTGCAGTAAAGAAAGGGCAGATCTCCAAGATGTCTCTCATGTGATGAGTTTTAATGGACATAAATAATGTTCGGTACAAGAAAACTCTTATACGGATTTAATTTGTATATGCAGCCATGTAGAATCAGCTTCAAAGACTGTATTGGCACAGGGCACAAATTGATTTACTGTGAGGTGTAGGCATGATATATGCATTACGCATCACTGGTCTTTTTTGACAAAGCACATATATGCTCCAATCTTGATACCTCAGTGGGTATCCATAGGTCACCTGACATGCTAATACTTGGTTCACCTACAAGCCAGGTCAGTGCAATTTTAAAAAGAGAATAGCAGTCACATAACCAGAACGACTGCTCTAAAATGTATTTATATCAGAATATGATTTGGGGGTTTACTATTTTGTGTTAGGCTTTTCAACCGGAAAAAGGAGGTAGTTGAGTTTTTACTGACACTTGACAAGACAAGGGCCCTTTCACACTATATGCATTTTTTTAAAGGCATGCGTTTCTGCATATATACAAAAACGCATAGGTTTTTATCCATTACATCTGCGTTTGCATTTTTTAACAAAACCTTGAAAAATGCAAAAAAATATTCATACAGCAGAGCGTTTTCAAAAATGCAAAGCATGCAGTGTGAATGGTAACATTGGATGTCTATGTATAAACGCACACAGTACAAAAAAGCGTGTGGTAAAAAAAGTGCACGTTTTTTAAACGCATATAGTGTGGAAGGGCCCTTAGGGACACTTACTGACACTTGACAAGATGTCTTAGGACCCTTTCACATGCGCCTTTTAAAGGCATGCATTTCTGCATATATACAAAAATGCATGCGTTTTTCACATTACATCTGCGTTTGCGTTTTTGAACAAATCAATGAAAAATTAAGGAAAAATTTATCAAAAATGCATACAGCAGGATGTTTTAAAAAAACGCATGTGGAAACGCTGCGTTTTTAAAAATGCAATGCATGCAGTGTGAAAATGTGCATGTTTTTAAAACGCAATGCATATAGTGTGAAAGGGCCCAAAATGTTTCTTGACAATTCTCATTGTTGTAGATAGTGCAAGTATGACCATTAGTGGCCACAACCAAAAGGTAAACAGATATGTAAATCAATTTTAAAAACAATTATATTTAATGTTTTAAGAAAATCACAGTATTGGTTTTCTAGAAACCTCTACACCATAAGAGTCACATCTGTATGGATATTCCTCCTGACTTACTTTTGCTGTTTCTTACGAATTATTATTTCATATTTACATAATAGTCACCAGTAGGTGGGAAGCAGCACCGAAGTAGCTGTAGTTAGTCTTTGAATCTTTTAAAATATGTTATTAGTTATAGGGAGAATATTAGGAGAGTTTGCCACTCTACAAGATTCCTTTTAACACATAAATAGAGTTAATGTAGGCAAAAGTACAGGTGATGAATGTGACACATTTTACTCTGGGTGACCATTTAGTACAGAGTGCAGCATCCATTGCATGGGTAATATGTAAATCTCAGTGGTCGAAAAAGAAAAGGAAAAAACAGCTGCCATGCGACAGATAAGGGGAAGGAATATTCTTGCAAAAAACAGTATAATGTCAATGTAATTTTGTAATTATTTTGCAACATTAAGTACAATTTAGCCTGCTCCATCTGTGCATTATATTATTTGCCTGAGCTGACTATTTTTCTCTTGCCTTTCTTCATTGTTTTTATTGCTTAAAAACCACAGGAGAGCTCACCTGTGTATTAGCCGAAAAACACTACCTCCTATGGCTTTTTATTTTCATGGTCCTCCAGGAAGAATTACACTACATTCCTTGTTACTGTACAGCAAAGTGTGAAGGGGCACTGAGAAGTACCAAATGTCCTTGTGAACCTAATAATGGTTTTCTCACTTTCCTTGTCAGAACATGAGACTTAGATGTGATTCTATAAACTCCTGTCCATGGTTGTTGCAGCAATAAGTTACCTTGGATAAAGTATACTAGAGGCAAAGTGGAACAGAAAGAAAAAGACTTGTTATTTTGTCATAATATATTTTTTTTAAGATAATACACTGAACAGAAGAGCCAGAACCAATGGTGTGCTCTGCATGGAGTGCTGACACTGATAAGATAAAAAAGGATATACTACACGCCCTGACCCATAAATTACATGTTAACCCTAATATCCCAAGCAAATTAATTGCCAAGTGTAAGCACTGCATTCAGAATGATCTTCTCTATAGGAACACTTTAAAGTTTCCAATGGCCCAACACTGTCCAAAAATTACCATGCAATTCTGTTGGTGCATGTAGATGGTTGCTGTCCACTATGAGATGCAGAGCCATAGACTATAACTTCTGTGAGCCTTTATGGTTTCAATAGCAATGGACCAGCACTGTAAGGGTGTAGAAAAGCACTGCAACGTATTTAAGGCAGAGTGTTAAACAAAACTAGACACAGGCATTTCTCAAAATAACTGATAGAGGGGCCTCAAAATACTTACTTCTAAAGGCCCCATACACCTTACAATCTTACCATAAAATTTCAGTACAATTCACTTTTGTTCTACCAAAACCATGTAATATGAGGACCTTTCTAAACTTTCAAATCAGTATGTATTCTATCAGGGAGACCACTATACTACATAGTTGTTGGTAGATCTAAAGGAAATTGTATAGCGTGATCTAAATGTGTATGGGGGGCTTTATCAATTAAGTTAAAACCATTATTATGACTTGAAACCATACCTAAAATGCGCAGACTTTCCTAATACCTTATGTAAAGTCCATGTAAATCTAATAGTCAAACTTCTAACACTACACTCTCTACATGCTGATAATGCTGCTGTCCTAAGTAAGCTACATTCCTTCTTCTTAGATACAGTTAAGTGATTGTAAATATTCTAAACATGATGTGTATCTTTGGCTAGAGTACCAGGTAAAAACAAAATGTAGACATCTCACTTATGAACTAGTATGCTGGAGTATATCACATTTTCATTTTGGGTTTTGATTCACTTCAATATAATGGTGATGCAAAGGGTATCTCAAACTGGATAACTTACATGGTTGAAGCAACCTTTCCTCTGGTTTACAAATACAAATATTGCCAAATCTAAACGTCATATAGTTACTATGCACCCATAAACATATATATATTTATAACAATCAGTAGGTCTCTACTATTGAGGCTTCTACTGGGGTCAGGAATATGAAAAGGTTAATTTAAGCCCCCCATAGATGGGCCAATTCCCGACCATAGTTGAGGGCAACTACAGGGAGTCCACCTTGAGGATGTGACCAAAAAAGCCAGCAGGTCGCATTGCATGCGGATCCGTCCTGCTGGTTCTTTTTGTGCCCGATCATGCTGCAGGCAGTTTACTTGGAAAGGGAGTCTCCTCCCCCTCCAAGTTAATTGGCTACAATCTGACAGGAATCGCATGTGTTAGTGGAGCACACAGGATTCCTGTCACTTCTCTAGCCCCTGTCCTGTCAGTTCTCGGACATTTACGGACAGGTCCGAAGCAGTCCCGACCGATTTTTCGGCCGATTTTGAGAAATCTGGATTGGTCGGGTACATAATTCCGCATCCGATTAATCTTACGATCGATTAATCTCCCGACCACATTGGTCGGTCGGGCAAAATTCAAACGAAAAATCGGAACGTGTATGGGGGGCTTAAGAAAGAAAATGTGGTTATTCACGGTTATTCACTGAAAACCTGAAAATCAAGTGCCTTGGAAATAGGTGTTCTGAAAAGAAGAAGAAGTGTACAGGTTGTCCCAGCCTCATACAATTACTCATTATGGTGTTAATCAATAGCTTATATACTTTTTCTTTTAGAAGGAAAATTCATAGAAGTTAAACTTTTTGCTAAGTAGCCGAATGCTAACAATGCATTATCCAGACAATTTAACAGAAGAAGTTCTCTGGTATAAAAATATCAGCCAGGACATATTAATCAGCAGCTTCACCATACAATTCCCCGGCCTTGATTCTACCTTTCTCAGGAGCACGTCTCAATTAGGAAAGGAGCTGTGATAGTTAGAAGCTACTTTCAGGTGAGCACAGATAGATTTGTGTGGCCTGTCTATTGAACACAGAGCTGATCTCAGTGACATGATGACATGGCTCTGTGACAACAAACGAGGGCTTGTCTCTGGGGCTGCTCTTTCCAATCTCGTTTTGATCTTGTTTCTGATCAGCTGCAAATAGCAGGCTGTACCGTTGAAATGAAGCTAGTGTTTGCTTAGGGAGGATGAGATTTAGACCTGTTTGCTAGCCCAAACCACTGGAGGAACATTTTCAGTTGTTCTCTTCAAACATTTCTCTAAAAGACAAGAGAGGCATAATATGGGGAGCTTACACATGGTCAAGAAATTAGTTTAGCAAATGTCATTTAAGAAATAGTAGATAAGATAAGATTGTTGGCAAGATACTTACAATGTGATGTTTTCTAAACAGACCCTGTTCCAGACCATTCATTTAAAAACCAGATGTCTATACAAGTGCCAGAATATTTATAGCTGACATCAAATGACTAGTGATGGCGAACGTTATGGAGGCAGTGCTCAAACGGACACATAACCCACTTTTTTTATCTTAAAGTGCCAATACGGAAATTTTACCTAAATACTGAGGTTTCAGTTTAAACAATAGGAGCAAATGATGCAAACATTTTTGAAATTTGAAAATGTTGCCCCAGATACAGAAATGAGGAGAAAGTAAGGAGCTCGGAAACCTCACAGGACTTGCAGGTAAGGAACACAATTTTTATTAAAGTTGTCTGTAACATTAACAGTTAACAAGACAATAAACAAAACAATAGTGGGCTAATAACTCAACCTGCTAATTTACCTCAACCTGGTAAATTAGCAGTTTGGCCACAAGATGGCACTGCTGTCTGTTTGTTTACATTTCATCAGCTGGGTCCAGCTAGGGAATTTAGTTTTACCCCGAGCTGAAAAAATCCTCTCCCTATACACCGTCTGTCTGTATACATATGCCAATCGAAAGGGCTCTGCGTGCTGTCTTGGGCACACATGCCATAGGTTTGCCATCACTGGACTATAGTATTTCCTTTTCTTCTTTTTGTCTTGTGTTAGAGTTGAGGTTCTCAAATTTAGGTCCACAGTCCTACAAGGGACCACAGAGCAGTTTCAGGTAGAATGTGGAGGCCTCACTTTGAAATTTCAGTATATATATGATTGTTGGTTTTGGTTGTCACATGCCATGTTGTTAAGGCACACTGCTTTTTCAGAATCCAGCAGCATATGAGTCAAAGCTTTAGAACCACTAAAAATCTAAGAGTAGCCTATATTGTAAGTGTATTTTATTAAAAGGGTTGACTCCAGTATTTGATGTTCCTGTGGTTTTGTTGGTAGTTTGTAAAATAGGTGAAAATTTCTCTTTTAGAAGTAGGTGGTGATAGGTTTTCCATAATGTATATTTTTTGGTTGTAATTAAAATCATTTGGATTGCATTAAAATTTACAGAAACTTGATGTTATAAGTTTTAGCCTGTTGAGATTGCGAATCTAGATTCAAATTCATAATCGCCTCGTAATTACCTTTAAAATAAATGTCACATGTGCTATTTATTTTCGCATTGCGAATAAATATTTGCAATCCATGCCTATAAGCATCCCCATGCAAATATTCGAAATTGCAAATGTCTGCCACCATATTCGCGCAATTTTCCGATATTCGTTTGTAACCGCGCCGCCGAAACCGCAGTCAACCGCATCCATTGGAAACCTCAATATAGTTTCCACTGGTGCGGCCGAGTGCGGATGTGCACGGATGCGGTGCGGATGTGGGTGCGGTGCGGTTCTGAACGCTCGATAGTGCGTTTACGTGCGGAAGCCGCAAACCGACCGCATCCCTTAACATGGGGGCTGCCCAGAGTCTGCATCCGACCGCACGGATGTCCGCGTGCATCCGCATGACAAACAGCTTGGGGTGCGGCCGCGCGGATACAACCGCAGCAATCCGCATCAGTGGAAACAAGCCCTTAGCTTAGACATTCAAATGTATTTGGTTCTACCAAAATATTATTGTCTCATCTCCATTGGTTATACAAAGTAATGTTTTAATATGAATTACAAATAAATAAAAGATTCTAACAAATGAGTTTTGGGAGCTTGCCTGATGTGCATTGAGGATAACCTAGTTTTTTGATTTGCTTCTTGATTATTCACAGGAAGAATATGGAATTTTTTTGACAAGTTGTTTAGTATTTGCTAGAAGTGCATAATAAAGCTGTAAGAAGACTGCAATGTAAATGAGGATTCTGTCATGTAGCTGAAAGAACAGACATGAAAAACAATTACTTTAGATAGTACGCCGTCTCCTATAAAACGAGACCACTAAGCAGCCAACATAAAACACACTAGGAATAAGCAATGGAATATAGCTGGCACTTCTGCCAAATCTTCATTTCATAGTAACTGCAATCCATAAAAAATGTAAGAAAGAGAAGCCTCTAGTGGAAACAAATATCCTTTTGTTGGCCACATGGGCATATGTGCAAACATCATTTACCGAATACATTTTTCTCTTCCAAAATGAACCACCCGTGTACTTTTCAAGACTCATGATGCTAAATGATACTGTATATTTATTGATCGCATCAATATCATATATCCATGCTGTAGGAAATGTCTTATTGTTATCTATGAATGTTCCTATGAATTAAGAAATAAAAAATAAAAAAAATTCATTATACGAGTACACTATGAAGGACCAGCTCTGTGTCTACTTTTAATGGCACATTAGTTTAAACAGTTGAAACTTTGGCACTAGTGATGAGCTAGAACTAGCATTAAAATTCGTATTCGCAAAATATTGCATTTTTGCCTAATATTTGCAATAAATTTGTAAATTCGAGATCTACAGTCATTATTGCCTTCATTGTGCAAATCAGCACGGATATTGCAATGCATCATAGTTCCGGGCACTGATGTAAAAATCTGGAATATTCATGATTATGAAAATATAGCACTCTATTTAAGGTTAAGTGCCAATACAAACAAACAAACAAAAGCATTACGCATATGGGATACTAAGAATTTTTGCCTCAATACAGTCAACTTATATTAAAATATTGGAACACAACAAATATTGAGTAATGATGGCTGACAGTTGAAAATTTGATATTCCTTTGGTGATGGAAAAAGAGCCTGTATATATCTTGACAGTGGTGGTCAGTTAAATGTTTCCTTACATCAGAAGAACTGTCTCCTAAGGTATGTGGCCAGTGATTAGAATGGTCCCTACTTTGGAAATAACAATGTCCCTCATTTTGGTGGTTAATGGGAATACTAAACCTTATATCAGGGGCAATTAGGAAGAATTCCCCTTTATTGTTGGAGAATGTAAAGCATGGTTATATATGTGACTGCTCAAAGAACCCCTAAAACATCTGGAAAAACTCCAAAGTTCCATCAAACCCTGGTTGTAATAGGCTTGTATAAAGTCAGTGTTCGTCCACTACTGAACTTTTCTTTCACTATACAAGTGAATGGTAATACAGATGCAAACAACTCAGAAGCAACTATATATCAACTTCCAGGCCAACTGAGGGCAAAAACAGATTGAAAGCAAATATTGCATTTGATTTGCTTTCAGATTTGATGGCAGCATGTATGATCCCTGAAGCTTTTTTTTGTAATATTTTATTGATTATTAGGAACTCCCTTCTCAAAAAACGCAATGCTGCATTAGAATACGAAGGCCCAAATGTAGAATACAATTACACATTGGCATCCAACATCTTTTTCTACACTTTCACTTATTATTTCATGAAATTATTTTTGTAGGATTGTTTTTGTTCTTTTGGAATGCTATATTTGATCTGTAGACATGTCTATTGTCTAACCTGAATCAGAAAATCCAATTTCTACATAATTTCTCTAAATTTCTACATGTTTTAAACATGTTGATTTATAAAACAAATGGGAAAAATGTCCATGAGTTAGAGTCTTGTTTTTTCATCAAAATGTTTACTAGCTTTTCACACAACATTCTCCCATCATTGATATAGTTTCCTAACTAGAGTCTCTGTTCTAAAGCAGGGGTTACATGGTCACCTTGCTTGGTCCCATCCCAACCCTTGCAAGGTTCGGGTGGGGAGCCCCTGCCACGTGGAGGACAGCAAATGGCAGCTGGACAGCGTGTCCCTGCCAGGCTGTGGAGGTCTCCCTGTGACAACTCAAGTAGCAATCAGTTCTTGCCTTACGTCCCCTGGCCCCACATGGCTGCAGTGGACTAAAAGGCTTTGGGTACCCTTGGACTATTGAGGTCATCCCTTATTGTTGAACATTTTGTCTGTCCACTGGCTGAAAGTTTTACTGGCGCACCCCTGTTGAATCACTGGAAATAAAGTTTGTTCGTTAACAATTGGCTCCTGTCGATTCCTGAACCTTACACAGGTAGATTGCGATCCACATGTTGGGCACCCCTGTTCTCAAATTTCTTAAGTATCCGCATTATAGTACAAACAAGATAAAAATATGTATTAAAAGGCATTTTTGTATGCATTTATCATAAGTACCATGTATTAACACCCGCAGCCAGGGCACCATAGGCGTATGGGTGCCTGACTGGGGGCGTTGCAGAGGAAGGACAGTGTCACAGGAAGTGATGTGATCACATGGGTGGTATTGGTAGGGGGGAAAAAGACAGGGTGGAAGTGACAGCAGCCATTTTGTCAAAGAACTTCCCCACCCTCCCCAAATTTTATGGGCTGTTTTTTCTTTTCAGGGTTTTTTGTTGCAATTTTTGTTTTCTGTAAGTTGTATTGTATCATAGGGGGCAGTCACTTTGAGGACAACGTTGAGCTCTTTTCAGGGTCAATGACCCAAGGAGGTGATGGTTAAAATGGTGGTGGGAGGAGTCAACGTTGGCAGAGTACCCACTGAGCTGGTGTAGGTGAGGCTGGTGGCTGGTACAGGTGGTTAGTTTGTGTTATGTGGTATAATGACAATCTGAGAAGAGGGCACTGTCAGGGATCAGGTGTTCCATATTACAATTGTGTAAGCTGTGGCCAAAAATATATATCCACTTTTTTCTCGAAATATTGTGTTTTGTCTTTATTTAAGTTTACAGTAATTTAAATGTCAGATATATCATTTAAGAAACTGCAAAAAGTCAACGCTCCCGCAGTCATCATTTCCTGTTATTTCTTGTACAAAAGCTCTAAGACTTGGCCAACAAACTTTGCAGCAGTGCACCTGGGTTTCAAGCAACATGAAGACAAAAGGATATAGATAGCTTATGCCATCTCCCAAAAATGTTTTCATGTTTAGCTAACTTTGTGAGGTAATTATAAAGCCCATGAACATGGTATAATCACCAATTTTGTTGAAGTTGTAAGAGTTGTTGAAGATGTAAGAAAGGAATATAGGAACAAAAATAAATATGGTATCTTTAGCACCCATCAGATTTGCGCTTCTGGTTATGGACAAAGGTCAGGGAGGTCACCAGGCTGTAAAGGAAAACTTAAGTAAAAAAAATTCACCAGTCTGGCTGTCTGGTGTAACAGGGATATATAAACACCAGTTTTGGGTAGACAGTAATAAAATCCTGTTGATAAAATAGATAAAACTGCTTATATTTCCTTTTTACTGAAGTTGAGTTCTAATTTTCAGCTGAGTGGCAGCAGAGAGATCCCCATCTTCCACATTTCATCTACAAACTGAATGTCAGTATGGAGCTCATGATGTCAACTTCCTAGCTCGACCCCTAAAAAAACAAGGTGGCCTAATACTTTTCTTGAAACGCCTTTGTGTATGTATTATGTTCCAGCTCAATGTACGATGAAAAGAAGATCAGTTACGGTCTGAAATACATCCAATTTGGCAGCTGTGCAATCTCCTGTCACAAAATCTGACCTCACAAACACATTGGAATAGTGTCACAAATACAGAAAGAAATAGAATAAACAGTCTGAAAGAGGGGTAGCTCATAAGAAAAGGGATGGATGAGAGGCTGATGGGTGCGTTTTGTTACATCAGCTCTTCATCCTACTGCACAAAGCTGTAATCAAGACACATTTTGTGCTTCCCAAAGAGTATCATCGAGGGTAAAAAAATAAATAAATAAATAAAGGTTCCTTCTAGTTCATGAATGTGATACACAGAAAACTAGAAATTCTTTCACTTCTATGACTGAATAGCAAGCTGATGATAATTTCTTTCTTTTTCCTGTGCAAATGCTTCATGGCACTGCCATCTGTAATTGGGTTCCTTGTCTGGTCTCTTTTTGAGCTTTGAATGGAGCTGATGAGTAAACTAGAGTACAAAGTGGCTCAGACCACGCAGGAAGCACTCGGCTCCCTCCTGCCCAGCTGTGCTGAGATGACATACATTCCAAGCACCATGTTAGGGCAGAACTTTCACCCATGCTAGGTCTGAAAAGCTCATATAACGTTTGTTTTAAAAAATGTACATGGTCACATACAACAACATTAACATATGGCAGAATTATGTATATTATCATAATTTGGCTATTTACCTTTTTTGTTGTTGTAAGTTATTGTTGTATTTCGTATATTTTGTTGTATTATAATGATGCAGCCTTTACTGATTAAAGCTGAGGCTCTACTAAGTGTTGCCAAAACGCAGCAAAAGACACCTGCCACTACATTATGCAGCGTTTTGGCAAAACATAGTGGAGCCTCAGCCAAGCTGTCCACAGGCACTTAAAAGGGCAGGCTTGCCCTCACCTACCTGTTGCACTGATGACAACTCAAAATATAGACTACGTGACAGTAGCCATAGACACAATTTGGTTGTGTGCAGACGACCATAAGCAGAGGCAGGTAAATGCTTTTGTGGTCCTGCCAACATGTGAATACAGCTTTAGAGGAGTAAAATCACATAAGGGACACAAAAAAAGTTGTCTGCCTGCAGCTCAGCCAATGGAAGATTTGTATTTGCACATTTTTCTTGACCAAAGGTACCGTGATACCTATTTTATTAATGAATCTTGAACTCCTTGTCCCTTTCATGAACCTCATATATAAGTGCCTGGACCTCCTGTTACACCTCCTATTATTATAATGCATTGTTAATATCTTGCTGCTCTCCTAATTGATACCTGTGTACAGACCCTTGACTGCTGAATTCATGACTACACCTCCTTGCAATCCGTTTCCAACTCACACCGGCTTTGGCTCATTCTTAGACTAGGTTTGTGTTTACTTCCCCTCTGCTTCCACTTCTTGGAGTTACACTACTCTATGCAAAACTGAAAAAATATATACTTACCACTATGTACACCTTAAACTCTACAGCCAGATGCTATGCTACCATCTACTCTAGTAGCAGCCTGCAATGCTGCCCTCATCTTGGCTTGCAAAATTGCTGCAATGTTGCCTGCACCTATGAAATAAGTACCATATACTTGAAAGGCATGTACTTGCAGTATTGGAGAATGATTCCATTATTTAGTTATTTATTGCTATGTGCATTCCTTTCCCAGGCACTCATTTATTCTAAATCACTCTAAATGTACTCTAATCACATAGGTTCTAACTTGTTCACAGTATATTAAAAAACTGTTATTGTTGCCAACATTAAAGTTGTAAACTACTGCTCCTCATAGCACCATCATCATTTAAAAAAAATATTCATTCCTTATAATTTTGGAAATCTTTGCACATTTAAATATGAATGGTATGCAAAACAAAGTTATGTTTAGTAGCATCTAAGCACGATTTTACTGGCTCACACATTGGTTTTCATATACATGCTGAAACAGAAGCATACTGCCGATGATGTCTTAGCATATGCAGCCAGCAATAGTCTTTAACTATACAAGATGTTCAATAGCCCAGATGTTTAATAGTCCAAAATAATGTTGTCGGCAAAGCTTCAGCACCTTGGTTAGCTCCAACAGAAAAAGAAACAGCATTGAGAGTCCAACACCAGATGCCAAGTGCTTACCGGGTGATAACAGCTTAAATTTAATTATCTGTTCTGCTATTAGTGTACAGTTCTATCTGAAAAACTGCTTGTGTTAAACACAAAAGAATTAAAGAAATTTTGTTTGACATTTTTGTATGGTATATACAGAATACCTTCTCACATATATATAACTTTACAAGTATAAGAATACATAAAGAAGTGAAAATTCAGTTATGTACGATGTGTTCTTAAATGCATGAAAAATGTGGGTAATCATGATCAGCAGGAGAGTACGTTTAATAACCAGACGATCTAAAAAATGCCAATAGGAAATAGTTATTGTGTATTTATAACCCTATATTCTGTGCTTCTCTCTTTCATTGACTTAAAACATATGACATTCAGGATGTTTGATCAATGAGAACATTCCCCATATGCTCAAAAGTGCAATCACTTACCCTGTTGGAGTCAATACGTGCTCTGGAGGTATAAAGGGGAGGTGGGATATTGAAGGCTTGTGGGACCAGATACTCCTCAGCATCTATCATATCTTTCAGATCTTCATCATCCAGAAGATTTTGGAAGAACTTGCTGTGATTAGGACTGGGGAGTTTCATCCGATCATCACCCTTTAAAAGAAGAGAGCTTTCTAAATATACTTCACTGGTTTATCTACACATCTATCTATCTATCTATCTATCTATCTATCTATCTATCTATCTATCTATCTAT
>CM070039.1:37846627-37893038 GCA_036250615.1 Ptychadena robeensis | reverse complement strand
GTTTTTTGGGTTCATTGAGAACATGGTTGTTGTTCAATAATACAATTATGCCTAATAATTCTGCACTCCCTGTAGAACATCTAAAAACTTTTGACCTACACAAGGATGCTTAATTAACTGCAGCTCCCATGCATATTTAAAGAATCATTCTTAGTATAAGACAATAAAATAAATGTAAGAAAAGTGCTAATAACATTTATTTAAACCAATCATTTAAATTGCAGAGCTCTCCTGTAGGACCTGCTCTATGTGCCCTTTTATACACGGCCACCTGCAGTACCGCTGGTGATATTATGGTAATTACATCTTCCATGGCAATAGTAAGCGTGTCACATTGCAATCCTCTATGATATCATGGTCTTACATTATCTTCCACTACGCACAATGGCTGTAACTATGAGTCAATGAGGACAATAGAGACATTCTGGCTCCCGATAACAGCACGGTGACTACAATAGGTGAGCTGACATAAATGTGCAAGAATAGTTACAATGAACCTGGATTATACTGTAGAAACATGAGGATGAAAATGAAATTGGCTGGTGGTATTGGAAGACATATGTACATTCACAAGGTGTTAATCCAAAAATTCTTGGAAATGTTATATCTATTGTGCATATGTTATATGCTATGAATAGTAGTCTGGGCAAAACAGACCAGTGCATCTTAATTGAAATGTAAAGTGTTGTCCATATATATATATGTTTTGGAGTAAAAATATTTTTTTATATATTTTACGTAATCATTCGCATAATTATTTTTATCTATTACTCCAAGTCAGAAGCAGAGAAGGATGTATTCATACAGTTGGTAGAACATTATGTTCAGAATATTGGTTTCCAAATCATCAGTGGGTCACCTAATAAGAATATTGATTCTTATGGTGGATGGTCATCATTTCTGTCTCAAGTCACATGGTATGCAACTGGCAACACATTACTAAAGGCAGAGAGAATATCATTGTTTTCATGCTGGTCCCCAACAATGCTTCTGTACTTGTAAGGAAGTTATTTCTTGGTGGCCCAGCTAACCAGGCAGCAGCTCCATCAAGTCTGGTAAACTATACTTTAATAATTCTACAGCTGGTGAGGTGTTAACAGAGTCTTCGACTCCCATGTAACATGGCCCTATAGAGTAGGCAACCTAGAGAGCTTCAGTTTTGAGAAGCATTCAATATGTAGAGAGTACTGTTAAGCTTTCTACTTTAAAAGCCCACTGTTAACAGCATGGAAACTTTTTATTTTTGTTATTAAAACTATATTTAAAACACATTATGTGAATACAAAACAGCAACAACAAAAGTTACCTTTAAATTTACATTTCAAAAAGGTTAAAAAACAATATTTGTAGAAAACTGTATTGTCTAGGTTTATTGAGCATCTATTTGTGAGACATTGGATGTAGCTGTAGTAATAGATGTTTTCATGACACAAGGAATTTGTGACATCACTTAAGCAACATATAGACCATATTATAATAATAATAAATCTAGATATAGTAGGTTGTCTGTAGTATGTACCTGTATTACAAGGTATCTTTGTGGGTCCCTTGCCATCCTTGAGAATTCAGCGGCCAGTTCCTTAAACTTGGGGCGACTGTCGGCATCAATCATCCAACCTTAAAAAAAAACAATAAAATGATTTTACATTAATATACTACCAAATAGGTAGGACTAGCAAAGTAACCAAAATCCAGCTCAAATTATACTGTATTGACAAAAGTACTGCTTTACGCTTATTAATTACTACATTTTTTATAGGATGCCATTTTGGTGAGGAAGAACATGACAGTGACTCGCAGCCCTGACCCAACAAAGATTGCAAACCAGGCAGTCTCATCTAACATCAATGACTGAACATAGAAAGTTTTTTTTGAATAAACGGATTAAAACACCCACGGATAATCCCCGAAATTTTGTGAAAACCCTTGTAGAAGGGTCAATGGATTTAAAGCGGAGGCCAACCTCCAAGTTCCTGTGCATGCAATGGTCAGGAATACCAATACTTTTTTACATTTAGTGTATATGAACGTTAAAGGTCCTTTCTAATGAAGAACCCACTATACACAGATAAAACTAAGCATTGGTAAACAATCAATTTACATGTTCAAATGTTAATCTGGTCTTTTTATTGGTCAGGGGTAGAGATGGTCGAATTTTTCGACTTGCTTAATTTGTGAGCTGATTGCAAAGCCCCTGAAAATGGTATCATCACCAAAATTGCTGGAGATGTAGAGAAGGGTTGTGGGAACATCCGAAAGAAAAAAGTATGGCTCTAGCACATGTCGTTTTTGCATAAATTAAGTTCAAAGTTAAAGTCGAAATTGCGATTTTCGAATTTTTTACTTGACTTTGAACTTAATTTGTGAAAAGACTATTTGTGTTAGAGACATACTTTCTTTTTTGGAGTATACCCCCAACACTTCTCTACATCTCCAGCAAGTTTGGTGATTATACCATGCTCAGGGGCTTTGCAATTAAGTCGAAACCGTCGAAATGGTCGAATTTTTGAAACAAAATTCGACCATCTCTAGTCAGGGGATCCCTTCATTATGCGTCTTTACGCGTATTAATGAGCTTATCACAGTTAATGACAGCAAAGGGCCCTTTCACACAATATGCGTTTTTTAAAGGCTTGCATATTTTCTGCCCGAACTGTCCGCAAGATGTTTGCTTTTCTTCCCCCGGCGAACAGTACTGGTGTTCGACCCACCCTGTTCACCGGCGGGAAGAAGGTGATTTTGCTGGCCGGATCAGGAGCAAAAAGATGTCAGATTTTTTTTTTTAAACGCAACGCATGCAGTCTGAATGGTATTATTGGTTGTCTATGTAAAAACGCAACGCATATAGTATGAAAGGGCCCTAAAACTTTTTTCATGAATAGAGCTTCTGCTTATTTACTTTTTCTACATCAGCTTATATTTCTGCAACAGCATAACATTAATTGGGGTTGTACAAAGATGAGTGGCCGTACACGTGGTTTAGTTATCCTGTAACAAGGTTACATGAATAGGAAATGACAACTCAGGATCACACATGATGATTGAACTTTCTACACCCTTCTTTAACTCTATTATCCTGTGTGACCTTTTTTTTTACAGGAATACAAAATGTAAATCAATCAATGTATGAAAAAAAACAGAATAATTCTAAGCTCCAGATTTTGCTAAGTGTCATTAAAGTCTGTCTTTTCACCAACGTCTAGTCTTTTGATTTGCCCTAACACCTTCATGTTTACATCCAACAATATATTTTCATCTCTTTGCTTGCTATAATTCTCAAATATTTGCACCTTTTATCTTCCTTGTTGCTCAGACAACCTAATAAAGATTGTGTTTAGAGAAAAATGATCAATACAACCTCCCACCATACTAAGTAAGAAAAGTAGCCAGAGTGTGCCAGGTTTAATCGATATGCAATAAAGCCAATTAAATTACATAAGCAAAGCCAAAAAATGCTAATTATTTTTTCATAACCTGAATTAGATGACATTTGATTGGTTGGTATCAGAAAACCTCATGTTGCCTTGTTTTCCCTATGCATTTTAAATTAAACCAGGTACAAAACTCTTTAAGGGGCCATGTGCCTTATTGCTGTCTCCTATGGCAGTAAAAAGGTAAAGTCATTTTGCAATGCTTTGCTGGGCCCTCTGGCAGAGGAGAAGTTAGTTATTTGTGCCAAGGTGAAATACGTGTCTCTCTCCAGAACAAAGCATTACAGAAAACCATATATATCATGTCCCTGCCTCCCTCTCGCTCTTTCTCTCAAGCCCCCTGTTTACTGGTGCATGTCCTTTCTGTGCTTACACAAAAAAGATAAAGTACAAAGCATTTCAAAGTATTTGCAGTGAAGCTCGCAGGGATTTAACTCCTGTGCACACAATCTACCTACTTATAGCTGGTCATTTAGGTTGTGAGTGGAAAACAACATCTTGATCATTAAATGAAAATAAATTTCTTTTTCTGCAGAATAATCAAGAGCTGATTTACAGTCTGGTGAGTTCACACTGTGCAAGTTCAACTGGCATTTTGTTTCTCAGCATCCAGGATTCTGCCCTGCTGTCAACTTCTATATTTTTTGTTGTATTATTATTCTTAATATTTAACGCCCTCAATAAATCCATAGGAACAATAATTAGTGCCTCATGCCTTGCTGCATAGGAGTCCTGGGTTCAATCTTCCACTAACACACTGCATAACATTTAATGGGTGTTTATTTGTAGGTTTGCATTCAAAAACAGAACAGGTTAATTGGTCTTCACTTAAGGTGCATATAAAAAGCAAAAATTTTGGAATTTACAAAAAAATAAAATAAACTGGGCCCATGGTGGTGTTGTATTTTCACCATAAAATAAAACTTGCCATTTAAAAGTTTATATGAAGTAAAGAAGAGTAAAAAAGTTTGGGAACAAAGAGAAACAATAACAAATTGTAATAAAAAAGAAGTAGAATATGAGAATTAAGCCATTCCATAATTTAACGGAGGTAGGGTTTCCGCTAGCTGTTGAGAGTGGCATAGTCACGTGTTGCCTCTCACCCATGGCTACTGTTCAGTGGCCCCATAGTGAAATGAGACTTATAAGATTTAGTTAGGGATGGCATCCCAACTATAAGGTAAAGTTGTTTAATGCTTTCTAGTTTTGATGAGATTTAGTTTATGAATGCTTTATTGGGTAATATACAGTATATATGTATAATATATATGTATATATCTGAGTGCTATCAATTAGGTCACAAATATTGCATAAACAAGTTATTAGGACAAGATGTGAATTTGGCTGATTACTGTCACAATAAATAAATGTGTAGCTGGCTGGGATCTGCTGGAGTCAGCAGGGGGCATTGCAAGACTCACAATTCTCATCTTGAAAACACAATGGACCCAAAGTCTCTTATTAATAACGTGCTCATTCATCGTCACAGGTCTCTAGTGCCGCTATGCAGTGGCCTTTCAGGATAATCCAGATAGGAAACAGGGATGTCTCAGAGGGATGGGGGCGGTTAATGGCACTTAAATGAAGCCCAAGCTCCAGGGAGATTTTGCTTGTAATGAGAAGAATGGACTAGAAAGACACACTTCAACAAACAAGTGACTTGCTGTTTTCTAATTACAATGTGACACATACACATTATCTTGAAAGTATACATTTTTATTGGATTGCTGCAACTGTGTACAATGCAAGGTGAACACAGCAATCAGGCAGAGGTAATACATGTCCATATACCATGTTCTATATTTTTACTGGAGCTGTTTGTTTAAATGGATAATAATATTCAAATGCATCTTAGAATATGAATGTTTTGCTTCTATAGGGACTGACGGATATTTATTACATCCTCAACCTTCGTCAGAGTGAAGACAACTTTCAACATAATATGTTATCATACTTTAAATGAAAACAGAAGTATAAAATGAAAAATTACCTACTGTAAATGACATAGTTTATCTGCAATTATTGGGCAGGTCTGATTTTCCTGAATCCCCTATAACAGTATTACCTGTTGATCTTGCCATTTAGTCTCTTTTTTTCAAAGCATTTACCACTGGCAGGGTGCTTACAATGATCAGTTAAACGTGTCATTAGGAAAAATCTGTTTAATTCGTTTAGAGTGGTTTGTAGGAGTCCCCAGGATCTACTGCCCACTAAAACCCCTGCATTAAAAGCAGGAGTTTCAACAAAGTGCTCAAGCCACTACCGGCAATGACAGGGTTGGCTGGCTGCCTGCATCAGGCTATTATCGGCGCAGCCGATCTGCGTTTATAGTAATGTGACGGAGGCTGGCGTATCACGGATGCTGGCGCATTGTGAAGCCTGGGACTTAGGTTCTGATAGTTACTAACGTTACTAAACTCTTACACACTACACTGGCTGACAATGTTCTCCAAGGTTGGCGTTTTTTCTCCTTTATAGTGGTGTAGGATCTGCAGTATGTTAAAATACATAAAAAAGACAAAAAACGCAGGCAGCAACATCTAAGAACTAAAAAGTAGAGATGGTTACATTTTTCGACTAGCTGACTTTGTGAGCTGATTGCAAAGCCTCTGAAAATGGTACCCTCACCAAAATTGCTGGAGATGTAGAGAAGGGCTGTGTTGATATTGAAATAAAAAAGTTTTTCTTTAGCACATCTAGTTTTTGTATAAATTAAGTTTAAAGTCAAAAGTTTTTAAACTTTTGCAAATTTTTCCTTGAATTTAAACTTTATCTATGCAAAAACTAGTTAGAGACATACTTTTTTTGTAGAATATCCCCATCACTTCTCTACATCTCAAGCAAGTTTGGTAATGATACCATGTTCAGGGGCAATTAACTCAAAATCGTTGAAATGTCTATTAAAAAAAAACCATCTCTACTAATGAGCTGTAATATATTGTATTTCTGTTTTTTTTTTGGATACACTTTAAGCTCCAGCAAGATTGATTCCATAGCTTAGTATAGAATAAACTATTTCAGGGTTAATTCACCTGTCAAGTTGCTAGAAAAAGATCCTTGAAACCACTGGGATCTACTGGAACCACTGGTTAGTAGATTTTGTGCTAGCAAATGGCACTATGGTTTTGCAAATCGCAAATCTTAAATCATAGCTAAAGGGAATTAGAGTTGAAATCTCATTGTTTATCAATGGTTTGTTTGGTGACTCCGGTGCATCTACTTAACACCGATGGATCTACAATGTCCAGCTGGGCGTTGTGGATGCATCGTGTCTGCCCTGTTGCCCCCTGACGCTCCAGTACAGAATAGCACGTCATTTCCAGAAGTGGAATGCAGGGGGGATCTGCACTATATGGGGAAATAACCTAATGTAGACCCAGCTTTAGTCTTCTAGACTACAGATCGATGATGTAATTTATGACACTGGAGAGGTGGTGCCAATAATAATGGGTGTGGCAGCGTTTTTTACAGTACACCCTCACACCGTCAATAAAAATGCCTGGGATATGTAGACAGGACAAATGAGGGTACACAAAATTGTGGCAGATTTCGTTGTAACCCCCCAGGAGGGTAAAGGCACATGTAAAATTTACTGAACATACCATACAGTATGGGATTGCTAAAGCATAAAGCACCAGTGCACTCCTACTCTAAAATGTCATCACATTTTCTTTTACAAAAGGTATAATTTAGGTGTAAAAATATGGTACTTACTGTGTATGAAATGTATTGATACATTTAATTTCAAACTATAATAAAATGTCTTTCCTCCCAAGATTGCTGTCACATAATCAGATGGGGTTGTAGGAAGTGAGGTTAGTTAACACATCTAATTTTTCTCACACAGATTGAAATCACAGACTGTAAACTTATAACACAGATGTCAAAAATGAAGATGATTAAACAGTCATAAGAATATCAGTAGGAGAAAGCTCATGTTCCTCATCAATCAACCTAATTCCAAAGACAGCACAAATAGTGAGAGCAAGCTTATGTTCCTCATCAATCAGCCTGATTTGAGAGATAACATATACAGTATATAAGCTGCAACGATCACCATTCGCCATAATGATCATTACGTTCAGCAATGGGTGCTATTACAAGTTGAAAATACCAATGGGCATTAAAAATAACAGGGATTTTAGGTGGTTCATTAGTCTGCTACAGTCTGCTAAGTTATGCTACAAACTAAGACTGATATCACAAAAAGTTAATAAAATATGCTTTACTACTGGCTTTACCAGTTATGAAGACCCACCTAGAGTGCACTGGTACTTTCATGTGCTTGATTATTTTCATTAATGGTTATTTTAAATGAATAGCATTTGTCTATCCCCATCACAAATTCTGTGCAAAATATCATCAAATATAATCAGGACCATTACTTACACTTCACCATAACCATGTAGACGTCAATGGTGCAGACAGGTGGCTGAGGAAGCCTCTCTCCTTTCTCTAGGAGATCAGGGATTTCTCGAGTTGGAATTCCATCGTAAGGTTTCCCTCCAAAAGTCATTAGTTCCCATATAGTCACCCCTGCAAGTAGTAGATAACAGTTACAAAAGGTCACAAAATGATATGAAAGTCATACTGTTTGTAAACAGTTTCCCATATGCTTCCAGGTCATTGGCACCGTCAATGGCACCATCCTCCCCCCTAATCGTCGACGGAGAGGTGGACCAGAATGGATCAACTGTGATGCCGAAGTGGAGGGATGCTGTGGGCTTTCCTTGGACAAGTAAGTATGCGCCAGTGTAGCTCCAGGTAAGTGTTGCTAAACAAACTTAGCACAAGGTACACTCAGGCCAAACACCCAGGAGGTTAAATCCAATATTGAGGGGCTAGGAAAAAAGTGGAATGTTGATTTGCCACTTTAGAGATTTTTTAAACTATGAATTTGGCAGTAGTCCCTGAAAAGCAGCAAAATCATAAACTAACTGAAAATCTCATATACGCTTTTGGACTGCGAACATACAAACATAAAATCACGTTCTTTGTATTTTATAATTTTTTTTTTATTGGAGAAAGGGTTACCTGTGTGTGGTGTGGGGAAAATGAATCAAACAAATCGAGCATCTAACAAAAGTAATACATAAATGTCTGTCAAAAGACAGATATGCATTGTTAAAGAGGTAGGAGGTCTAATATGCAGTAATAGAAATCTTGTCAAATTAGAATGACTTCTGGTTTCCCATTTTATGCTTATAGCTATACTGAAATATGTTCTTCTCATTGCTAACAGTGCAAGTACTGAAGTTTTGTTGAAAGTAGTATATTATAACTGATATCAAGTGTTCTTCATATTATGCTTGTTCTGAAAAGAAATATGACCTACTCTGAATCTTGCAACCTAGCAGAAATCACCAGTTATCATGTGCCATAAAGACGATTTAAGATGATTTAGCAAGAACACTTGCCATAACTCCAGACATCACTCTGATGGGTGAACTTCCTGTAGTGAATACATTCCAGGGCCATCCACTTCACCGGCATCTAAATATAGAACAATATAGTAAGTCTTTGCAGAAGGAAATCTTTATTTGCTGTGACTTAAATTACAGTTAGCATTTTCTTTAACAGTCTAGCTTCCTAATTCGTTTTTTGGATTTAATTGAGAATACAGTTATGGTATTAATCAGTTGTAAAATAGAAGCAACTCAAACATACTGAAACAACTAGTAACCTGTGGTTATTGTGTAACTGACAAATAATAAATGGTAAAATAAATCAATGTTTCATGGGTTATGGATCATAGCATACTTTAGGCTGCAATCACCACTAGATTTGTCTTTAAAATCTACTATTTATTACATTTATTTACATTGTTCTATCAAACCCCCTGGTACTGCGCATGTGCGAGCGCAGTGATAAGCATAGTATAGCAGGGGACATATCCATTTATAACTCCATTCACCACCAGGGGGAGCATAGCACGGGAGGCATATCTATACTTAAAAGTAGATCGGAGTGACACAGGGGAGGCATATCTCCTTGTGTCCCCTGTTCTATGCTATGCCTGTGTGCTATGTTTAAAAGTAGATCGGAGTGACACTACTACATAATCCCTTTAGTTGAATGTACTGTCAGTGGCACAGGGGAGGTATATCTTGATGGGTCCCTCCACTGCTATGCTCCCCCCGGTGGAAAAATAATGTAGGAATTGCTTAGCAGAAAGTAGGACCTGCGGCAGGGGAGGCTGATTTTGGCTTAATCTGACGGAACACCATTTGTCACCTTGGTGTCAAGATACTCTGGCTCCACTCTGCTCATTTCCTGCAATAAGTCAGAAATTGATTGGTTGGTAGGATGATTTATATATATATATATATATATATGTCTGCTTGTATCCTTGTCTACATACATGTGAATATATTTCCTTCCTCCTATGCCCTTTTCAGTTAATATTTCGTGTTTTTATTAGTTGGCAGTGAAGTTTACATATGTCACTTTAGACTGTAAGAGCCACCATACACCTTTAGATTTCCTTTAGATCTCCTTTTGTTTTACCAAAACCATAAAATATAAGGGACTTTCTAAACAATCAAGTCTACCTGTGTTCAGAGAACCCTATACTACATAGTTGTTGGTAGATCTAAAGGATATCTGATAGAGATCTAAAAGTGTATGGCCAGCTTTAGTTTACATAGCAAGGATATTGGCTTTGTGATGTTGTCTCTTTAACAAATGTATAAAATGCTATACAATGCACTCAAACCCATTATATTTACCAGTATGTTTTCACATACCTCAGGCATATGTTGAAATTACTATATTGCAATATAATTTACACATAGATTATTATGTATATCACAGTGCAAGTTTAGTGTGCATACCTTGCCCCCATCAGCATTGTATTCTTTTTCATCTCTCTCTAGAAGACGGGCAAGTCCAAAGTCTGTGATTTTCACATGGTTAGGAGATTTGACCAATACATTCCTGGCAGCAAGGTCTCTGTGTACTAAGCGACGTTCCTCTAGGTACATCATACCCTGCAGAGAAAAAAAAGGTACCACTGGAGTTACTTACAATTACAGTTACTTTTATTTAAGTCTCCAAAAATAAAAATAACATTAGCAATAAAAGATTGCCAAATGCCATAAACAGCCACCCTAGAAATCTCCCATGTGGTTCTCTGGCCACAATTGCAATTATAATCTAATTGTATAGTTAAAAGTTGTCCACCTATAGTTCACCTAGGCCATTTCCAACAACATTTTTAGTATTTCTCCAGACATTAAATAATAATTAGTTTAACAAAAGGCAGTAAGTGACTCTGTTCATGCTACAATTCAGCCTAACAGCTGAAACAGAATAAAACAGTACAACAAAACAATATAAGGCTGGAAACACTCAAGTTCAACTAACTTTAAATAACTGCAGTACCAGGTTTACCCTGCTTTTTACAATAGGCCTCAGGGTACAGAGAGACCCTTAAATGTTACTATAAGAAAGTAGAATAACATTTAATAAGGGGAAACACTTTTGAAGGTGTCCAATGTACAGATCTGCATTTGTATCTACACATTAATAAGGATGTTTATGTTTACAACACATTTTTCTTTTTACCGGTTTTATCTTCTCTGATTCATTTCCATTGTATCATCTAACACCTTACATGTTTAAAGCATTACAATTCTTCTGTAAACATTTACTAATACAACCAGATTTGGGTAGATTTATAATAAACAAGGACCAACAAAAAGCTTGCATTTTTCAGAGTAAGCAGTCATCAGTACCGGCCAACAGCTGCTTAGAGAAGGAGAAAGCTGAAATAATTCTTCTTACCACCAGATGGCAATTCCAAAACATGGATTGTTTTTAAATCTCTTAGTATTTCATTGCAGCATAAAATACGTCAAGAAGCAGTTATGCCACACTCGTATACATTGTTTTCTATATAATAATTATCCCATGAAAAGCTCATTGGTGAAAATGAGTTTGGACTAATACCAATTCATAAAAAGATTTTTTTTATATTTAACCCATTCCCTGAATTACCAAATGGATCCAGGAATTCTAATATGAAGTTGTTATGAACATCACAGAAGTCATTTGGTCATTAATATATATATATATATATATATATTAAAAATCACTCTACACCTTTAATACTTTTTTGTGCTCTTAAATCAAGTCACTTTACCTTTCTATATGTAAAGCTAGCAGCACACGGGAAGACTCCTACCCAATTTCTTGGCGGATCGACAACCGTGCACGTTCCTGTCAATCAGCCGGTGGTTGCTTGGCCTGAAAATCTGGTGCGCCCACCTGCGCATCAGATTGCATGGTGATGCGTCATGCTGAAAGATTCCCACCCGATCCCTATTATTTTGGATGGAGACGGCAGTCTCCTTCCAAAGTAATGTCCGTCACTCAAAGGGTGCACCCTATACAGCTGAGAGTCTCATCCCAGTAAAAAATACCCGGTAACTTCAGTTCTGATGGTTGGAGCTCCTTGCTCCGACTGGCAAAGCTGGAGGTAAAAGTGATGGGGAAGCTGTCAGTGGCTTCCCACTCCTCCTGGTCCCATTCTGCAGAGCTGTATGGGAGCAGACTAAAGCAGCTGCCCTCATACAGACATCTGCAGAGGGATGGTCCATCCATGGACAGATCATCTGTGCAGATCTGTATGTTAGCTGCAGCTTCACTCTGCTCACATACAACTCAGAGCTGGTAATCATCCTTCTTCTGTATGTGAGTAGCTGCCTGCTTACATGCAGATCTGCAGACAGATGATCCGTCCGTCTGTATGTGAGTGGTAGCTGCTTCTGTCCACTCCATGCAGAGCTGTGACAGCTACAGACCTCTGCAGGCTGTGTATGTGAGTGACAGCTGACGTCTGCTCCCATACAGAGCCCTGACAGCTTCCCTGCTCTGTCCAAGCTCAGTGCTTAGCCACGAGCAGGGAATGCAAAAGCGGTGGTCACGCATTCGGAATATAAGACACACTTGATTTTTCTCCCCGATTTTGGAGGGGAAAACGTGCGTCTTATAGTTAGGATATGTTTAATATTCAAATTAAAATCCTCATTTACATAGGGCTAGTAACACACCACACCCATTCTGTAAACAACAGCAGGCCTGTAACCCTCCAATGTTTGTTATGCCTGGCAGAATGAGGTCTATTCATAAAAGTACAGTGGTTCCCTAGGGAATGATTGCATTTTATGGCTGTGACCCAATGGCAGATTTTGCCATGTACAAATGATTCCAGGTTTCACTAAAAACCCAGGAGATGTGCAGTTTTTCTGCAATTACCGTTAAAGCGCACTTCACGTTAATTTGTAGCCACACGTCTGCCAAATTGCATCTATGTGATCTCCAATATGCCAGAGTTTAAGTAAGCTTCTGTGTAATACAATCTGAAGTGTCCCACTTTAGCCATTAATAATGCTGGAATGTACAGTGCTGCTGTAAAACGCAGGTAAGTAAATAATTGTCCCATACTTGCTAGCAAGTGTTCATTTTGCATAAACAGCCTCAATGCACAGAGTAAATTAATGGCACAGTCTCCCATGGCAATCCTCCAATTCTTCTCTTCTTCCTATTAATATTGTACACTCGGATGTTAAGACTGTTAGACAAGATCCATGCTTGGTGTCTGTATCCTGAGTACATTCATTTTGTTGTGAGCTGTTTGCTATTAATGAACCATCCAGGTGTCTTGACAGATAAGCCAACAATACCTCAATGCATGTCTCGCGTTCTCCCCAAAGCATTTCTCAGCTCTGCGGTTCCCAGACTTGTTCTATCACAGAGCCTGGAACGTACACGATATCAAGTTATGGTAACATCCCACTCAGCCTGAGACTTTCATCCCTCAGTCATAATGTTTACATATGGGTGATTCTGCACTTATCTAAGTACATCCAGCCATGTCAGTCTTTTTGTTCACTGACATATTTCCCTATGAATGTGTGAACAATAACTCATCATTTTATGTGCTAATAGAAGATTTCCCCCTAGTGATACCTGGATTAAATTATAAAGCATCACTCTCCTTAAAGCGGATATTCCAGCTGTGGGCAGAAGCTGCGTGATAGAACGAATGTGTAAAGAGGACCTTGTGCTTTGTCTTTGAACCACGTTCAGAGTAACAGTATAAACATAGAGCTGGCCATAGACGCTTAGCTTCCCAGAAGATTGATTTAAAAATGAGATTGAGTCTTGGAATCAAAAAAATAAAAGAGATTTAGAAACAAATAGACATGCAGATTAGATAGATAAGAGGGATCGAGCATGAGATTACACTTTGTAAAAGGTAGCCATACACATATTGATTATCCAATAAGATGAGGGACAGACGTGAAGGTAATGACATTCATTAAGCTGCAGGCCAACCCTCAAAAGAGGATTGGCCGCAACATTTGTGTCCCAGACATTACTTTGAATGGGGAAACTGCCTTCCCTATCCAAAATAGGAGATTGGATGGAATCTACCAACATGTACCATGCAATCCGATATGTGGGAGATTCCTGGTTGATCTCACCAGATGGGGGCACCCGATTTTAGGCCGAGCGACCGCCGAGCGATTGGTTGATGTGTGGCTACCTTATGGCTGTATGTATGGATGTATGGCTACCTTAGGCCATTAGTTGCCTAATTTACCGTTGTCTTTTCCAAAACAGCAATTGACCAAATCTGGTCTACCCAGCATGTATAGTCATTCGTATATGTATATTTGTATATATCAAAGCTGTGTTTAGGGAAAGCTGAATACACAAAACACTTGCCTTGATTGTATGCCCTTTTTATGACTATGTATCCAAAACCCAGGGGGGTTTCCAATTTAAATCAGAACTTGACCTTTGTAACATATTTGTATAGCAATACAGAGGCCATTTGATTCCCTAGACCAATAATTTACATTCTGCCACAGGCTACAATTTTAAAGCTAACTTGTGTATATTCTGTTTAGATAAAAGAGAAATCTATAGATGCCAATACATCAGAATAGATGAGCTTTTTTTACACAAGGCCATGCCAGAATTCCCTGAACAGTTTCCAAACAAGGAATTCTTCCATGTTTTTCTATTACCCACAAAACCCTCTGCATCTCAATATCTTAATATTATACTTTAAAAACAACATTCTAATAACTATTAATTTATAGCCATCAGCAGTAAGTGTCTTAAGTTACTCCATCACTAGAGATGTGCAAGTTAATTTCTGAAGGTCAGCACTAGGAAGCAGCTTCATTTTTAAACCATGAAGTACATGTTAAGTCTAGCAGTTCAGTTGAAGAGCCCTGTCAGAGCAGCACATGAAATTATATGTGACTGATGTCTAACACAATATGGCTGCGTTCACTGAGAAAAGACATCATTCCCTAGACTGGCCTCTTTATGGAAACTGAGCTATTTTGCTGAGCAAAGAGAGACAGCTGTATATGTACCCAAGAGAATTAGTGAAGCATATGCTCCCAGCACAACATGCCACTCATCAATTTAGCTATTAGGAGAAAGAATTGTTTCACCTGAAAATTTGTCAATTTCCCAAACTTTGGGCCGGACAGATAAGCCAGGTGTGTTTGTGCATTCCCTGCCTAAATAAAATATGGCGTCTCTGACAACCATAATATTTGATTTACGGGTTGCATTGTGTGGAGCTTGTCATGTAAGATTACAGAAACATACGGCTACAATAGAGCCTGATGCCATTACACGATTCATCTTTAAAAAAAATTCTAGTTTAACAAGTCCTGAATAACTACTTTACATGTCACCTCTCCAATAACTGGTGCATTGGGCCAAGTGCGTTTTCGACTTAGTAATTATCATCCCCGGGTGATAAATATAGTTTAAAGCAGACCAAAAGTAGTAGATCTTGGTATGTTTTTGTTTTTGTTTTTTTACTTGGGCTTTTAGGTGTTTTAAATTGCTATTTATAGTATTGCTATATAGTCACCCATTGACTTTTGGTAGAGATAATAATTGGTTGCCTCACCAACTCTCCACCACTGAGAACTCTAATCTTCACATCTTATCTACCAACTTGGTGAGATCGTAAAACATATACCTTGTGGTACCAAGTGCGTTGACCAAAGACAAACACCTGCCACTCCTATTATGTAGAGTAGGGGTCCGGGCCAAATCTTGAATACTTAAAACAGTTATAAAACAATGGTGCTGTCAATGGGAGAAATTGACAGTTTTACCCTTTACTGGAATCCTAGACAGAGACAATTTTTTCTTTTATAAGGATACAGGCCAATGTATAACTTAAACCCCCTCTGACAAAGAGGAAATACAGTCCAGTAATGCATACACGCCATTTCTGATATGTAAGCCTAAAGTATTTCAATAACTTAAGAGCATATAAAACCCAAATATTTTATGTGTGGACTGTGTATAACTGAATAATCTGCCCCCTCCTTAATAAAGGTGTTTTCATTTCATTGCCTCTACATTTAAAAGCATCTATGCAATTAGACAACTAAATTAAAGGGTCAATGTGAGCTCAAACCGAAGCAACAAAAATCTGAATATTACTAATTATTATAAAAGCATAATAACTGGTAGAACTACATCAAAGTACATTTAGCTAATGTAATAGGAATGTGTCAGGATAGATAAACATACTTAGAGGACCAGAGGTCAACAGAACTCTCACAGTTCCTGCCCTTTGCATTGTCTGACATGAAACCCTGTCATCTATTTTCTGAGTATATAGTATGTGAAGTCAGGTAGTTGACAGGGAGCAATTGGCAAACTTCAGGTGGCCATTGATCCCTGGAGACATCATGTAAACCATTAGACTTTGTAAATGGTTAAATGTATTTCCAACTTATCCTCACTAGAGTTGTTGGCCAATAATTTTGGCCATGACTTGATTCTCTTTACAGTATCTTGCTATCAAGTTTTAAATAGGTCTCTTGGAGTGAAATTGCACATTTCAGCAGCAAAGTAGGCTAATATTTCAATGACATAAAGGCCAGGAGAAGCAGTCCTGTTTTTCAGCTCAAAGCTTTCTCTGAGTCCTTTTGGCAATAAATAGGCTATGTTAAATTAGGAGAGAAGTGAATGTGACAGGTGAAGGTCCAGCTTGCACAGGGGTATCATGACCCCAAATCAGCATACAGTAAATCAGCTTGGTTCAGGTTGGCTCCTGAAGACTTTCAAAAAGAGATATAATTAGAGACCAGTTAAAAGTGGGTCACAATACTTTAATTCAGCCTATTGCTAATTGAGCCTAAAAGTACGCACAGATCAAAGCTTATGTTATGTAATAGAATTTTTTTTGTTCTAATGAATAGCAAATACGTTTACTCCAAAGACTGATTCTACATCAATGCTGTGAAATTATGAACAATGATGGTTCCTTTTTTACAGGTCATGTGTCTTGTGTCACATTAAAGATACAGTTAGCTGAGTAAAATGGAATATATACATAATGTGTAGTTGATTTGTGTATTCCTATTGATTTTTCCTGTATCTTGGTACTGACATTAAATGTAAAATGAAATGAGTAATATAATAAACATAATAACACAATTATATATAGCAATCAGACTTTAGCTTTCATTAACATAATAATTAAAAATTAATCATTGTGTTACTGTTCTTTGTGCAGTTGAGCTTTTTATTCAGGTAGTGTACATGATTTAATTTGTCCTGACATAACCTTTGAAAAACTAATGCCATATGTAGAGCAAAAATTTGAAAGTGGGGAGAATTAGGCAATTTTGCAATTTTGGGGTGCTCTTATGGTAAGGCTGGGTTTCCACTGCGTCAATATCCCTCTGTTTAACGAACGTCAAATGGAAGGATGTTGATGTTGACCATTGTGATCCATGATACTGTCTCCACATACGTTGGTCTGCTACTTTGTGCCCCATTGCGTTAAAATCAATGTAGACCACTACGTTGATTTTGACACATTCGTCAGTAGCGCAAGGGGGGTACGCCAACGCACTCATAGACAATGCATTGAATCCGTTACCGACAGATGGGCATCCATCAGTAATGGACTATTTTTGCCATAAAAAGAAAAAAGTAACATATGCCCTGACGGAAGCTTAATGGATGCCTGAGGGATGCTTAGCGCGTGCCCCCAACGCATCATGGGTGCGTTGACACAGTGACCTTGATGGACTGAAAAACGTGGTGGAAACAAGCCCTAAAGGAGTGCAGAGTGATAGCGAGATGCCTGTGGTGTTTTCAGCTTAAGGTAATATGTCTAATAACATGTTACTAGTAAACTGTTACAAGAGCTTATAACAAAGAAAAGCACATGAAACATGAAGCTGATGAATTAAAACATTTTATCAGAGAAGCTGACTAAACGTGATCATTAATATCTGTGGGTTTGAAAACGACCAAAGTGTTGTCTGTGGACTAGTTTTGCTTTCCTGGTCATGTTTCCTCTAGGTCCTCCTGAGTCCTGATGAGGTCATTGAACAAATGAGAAAATTAATTGCATCCTGTTGTTCTTACAGATCAATAACTAGGATGTAGGGTTCATTGAGACAGGTATGTAAATAAAGAAACAGTTACATTTTACAACCATTTTTTAAACAAGTGTACAAACAATATTAATGCTTAATTTAGACCACTGCATATCAAGTATAAATATTTAACACAATTTTTTTTTTATATCAAGAGTAAAGATGTGCAATCTAGTAACACCTTGTCCCACGATGTTGGTCAATCAGGTTTGTGGTTGCAACCCTAACAACAGATGGCCCCTTCTTGTCTTGTGATGGTGGGATTCTACATCATCTCCACCAGGTCAATTTCCAGCTGCCCTCTGGTGGCTGGAAGTTGTAATATGTTGTTTAACAGGTGTTTATTTTGTGATTTGGATGTAGAGGTGAACACATTCCAATGCTAAATAAGAAATTTAATAAACGACTAAAGACCGTACTGCTTTTTATCAGTTCTCATAAGCTTCAATAATTTCATAAATGCTTTGTTGGTCAGACTGCATGGATGAACACCAATGTTGGTTCCTCACTCTCATCTATAGCTAAATATTGATTTTAGTTTCATGGCACTCAGAACTCAGAAAGTCAGCAATACCCAAAACAAGGATGTTGACTTTTCATTAATTAGGAATATTTACTCAATGCATTTTGTGAACATTCACTAACCCAGTGGTTCCCAAACTTTCATTGCAGGGCCCCCCTTTTCGATTAAGTTACATTTTCGAGCCCCCTCCCCATTGAAACACAGGGTCAGAATGAGTGCCCGCTCCCCCCAGAATGCCTTCGCGCCCCCCAGTTCAGGAATCACTGCACTAACCAATCATGAAAAGCCAAATCGTCTTGATTTATTCAATTTGAACATGATTGGGTATTCATGCTGAACATGGATGAAGTGATTTTTACACCATGAATTGTTTGAACACTTTTTGTAGTATAGTTAAGATGTGGTTAGTTCTACTGAACTGAAACTGATTGCACTTCATTCGAGTCAGAGGGCGCACCACATTAAATCTATTGTAAGTGTTTCTGCATTTACTTTACTTTGTGTTTCAAATCAAGTTCTGGGAACGTTGTGTACATTCTTTAATTTGTAAGTGGAAATTGCTTGGCTATATTCAGAGTACAAACTGAACAGAAGTGAAAAGGATATATTTTGCTGCTTTTTGGATCTCGCATTAAATGTCTGTAAACACTCCTCTTTCTTTTTTTCATGTAGTTCAATGAACTTCCTTGAACTGGTGCTGAATGGAACAGGACTTGAATGCATTCAGAACACCCATGTACATTAACTCTAATGATCGTTAGTGTGAAACATAGTGGTAGCAACATCCCTCACTGGTATAAAAACATGTTTTACTATGATATAAAAACAATTATGATACAATAGAATTGCCTCTAAAATGACTAGCCCTCATTTTCATTGCAATTGGAAGCTGCACTACTGTCAGTAACCCAGCTGTGTCCATTTTGAGCATCAGATAATTTAAATGCAAGCCAAGTGATTTTTAGTTCAGCTTTAATATTAAATTACACAAAGATGCTGAAATCCAAGTTTGATGGCTTTAACCGTCTAGTAGACTAAAATATAGCAATGAGCAAGGATTCCTTCCAGCTAAAACATGGAGCAGACTTGACTTAAAAGCTCTCCAGGCTATTCGATGGTTTATCCTTGTCTATTACATAATGTAATGTGACTATTAATGAACAAAACGATCTGCCCTGATTTACTATGAAATCTTTATTTCATTCCTTCCAGTTTATGGGCTCTTTGTACAAGTATCTAAATCAATCTTAGGTAATTCTATAAACTGCCCCACAGGGACAGATAGAAGTCTCTACCACACCAATCTGCTGGCTCGAAAATACTTATTGGTCCAGGACTCAGCAGAGACTGTTTTTCATATATATATATATATATATATATATATATATATATATATATATATATATATATTAAGTGAGTATTATTTCTACACTGTTTAAAAATCATATGACAAAAGCCACATAGTGATTTAATGTAGAGTCAGCAACAGATGAAATGTATGTGCTGGAAGGTTCAAGGCTAAGTAAAACAAAGTTAAAATATCAGAATCAGAAAAGCAGAAGTTTGGAATAACTTCCTTTCAATGCTGGAGAAGCGTGCTCACTTGACCCTGTTCTCCAGTAGAGGGTTTCTCTACAAAAGGTGGGCATTTCTGACCTAATTTGATTCTTTTTTAACTTAGTAAAGCTTTAAGATTCCTTACCGTATCAATTTATTGGGTTTTGGTTTGCTACATAGAATTACAGCTGTCATTGCTTTCTAATGGAAAAGAACTGATTTGACATTGCCAGTTGCTTAGGTATTAAGCAAACAATTGTATTCTGCATTTTCTAATGAATTCCAAAATCTTGCAATAAATTAGTAGTTTAGAAAATTTAGATTAAATTAAAAAAATCTTTCTACCTTATATACCTTAATGGTTTTAGTAGTTCAAAATAAAGCCAGTGACTCAAGCAATTGAAAATATTTAAAGGAGAGGCAAGATTCATCTTAATAAGAATAATATTGTAACCTCTTAATAATAATATGTAACCTCTGCGCTAATGCAATAATCTGGAATACGTAGTAAAACCGACCTGTAAAGTTCACCTTAACTGATTTTGTAATCAAAACCTGTAACCAAGCTCCGTTTACCCTCCTTCTGTACCAAAAGCGCACCATATAATTTAATGGGATTTTTTTTATGTTGTAGGCCTGTAACTTCCCAAAATATGTCCCTACAAGGGTCTAATAGACATCCTGAATATAATAATGCTTGAAAGACACAAATATGTAAAAAACAATGAAATAAAAAAAAATTCTGAATGATAAAATCTCTAAAATACTTATTTGGTATGAAAGATTTTAAAACAGTATGTATTTACATTTGTGCTTTGTTAATAATAAAATTTTTATTACAATTGGAAATGTGTTTTGTTTTTTTAACTTTGAATTTTATTGGTTATAGTTTTGTGCATAGAGCCACCGGGACAGCACCGAACGGTGAGTATGCCCTGCCAAAGCTTTGATCTTCGCCGGACAGCACCATCTTGTCTAGAGCAGTACTGACAGGAAAGCGCTGGATGAGATGGTGCCGTCAGAAGCACTAGGGGGGTTAAAATGACAAATGTCAACTATATTATGTTTGCATGTCTCAAGCTCCAATTTCTTGCTTTTCATTTATTTGAAGTAAGATGGCAGCCACCAATAAAAGAGGGACAACAAATTCTATATTCTCAAAGTTCAGATAATAAAATATTTTTTATAAAACATAGCATTTAAATTCTCAGTACATGTTAGAGATGAGTTTTAGCGAAATAACGTTTATTCCTGGGTTGTTTTAAATTGGACTTTCCATGAAAATTTTAAACAAATAAAAAACATTAGAACTGCCATTAAAGGTTTTCTTATTATCTTAACTTTAGAGTTATTACAATTAAAGCCAGCCCAGACTGTAAGCAATCTTCATTCCACCTTGCAAGTGCACACAGCACCCCCCCCCCCTTCCAAGGATCCTCCATAGCTGGATGTAGAGGGAAAGACAGAATGGTGAATTACTACTACATTACTTGATTATATGTATGTGTGTATGTGTCTGTCTTTGTGCCTTTCTGTGTGTCTTAAAATGCATCATGTGTTCGCATGTGAGAGCATGTGTGATGTTGTGGAGCATAAAAAGAGGTTTGAGGGGTCTAGTTATATCTGCCAGTGCACTGCGTAGGTTGTAGTTATATCTGCCAGTGTACTTTACCCAAGATACCATCTGTGCTGGGAAACTTAAAGTCTCAGCATTGCCTAATGTCCTAAGCATGTTTTACTGTCCTGCCAACCAGCTGTGCTGGAGAACCACAAGTCTCAGCGCTCTTTGGTTGGTTTAAAGCGTAGATGGTCAGGCTTGTAGACACAGTGTAAAGTATTATAGTGCATCATTCCCTGATGTTCTAAACTCAAGTGCTCATGTACCAATAAAGGAGACATAATGTTTAAATATACACTACCTGGCCCCCCAAAAAAAGGTCACAAACTCTAATATTTTGCCTTTAGCTTTGATTACGGCACACATTCGCGGTGGCATTGTTTCCACAAGCTTCTGCAATGTCACAAGAATTATTTCCATCCAGTGTTGCATAAATTTTTCACCAAGATCTTGCATTGATGATGGTAGAGTGTGACCACCACGCAAAGCCTTCTCCAGCACATCTCACAGATTCTCAATGGGGTTAAGGTCTGGACTCTGCGGTGGCCAATCCCTCCCTGAACCACTCTTTCACAATTTAAGCCCAATAATTCCTGGCATTGTCATCTTGGAATATGCCTGTGCCGTCAGGGAAAAAAAATTCATAACATTGATGGAGTCAAACATCAAACATTGATGGAGTAACCGGGTCATTCAGTATACTTAGGTAGTCAGCTGACCTCATTCTTGGAGCACATACTGTTGCTGAACCTAGACCAGCACTTAATTGCTTAGTTAAATCCAGGTGGTGTTTTTTTTTTATTGGGCAGGTAGTGTATTTAAAATAATTTTAGTATACCCTCTATTTCAGAATATTTCTTTGTTGTTTTCCATGTGAAAACCTAAGTGCGTCTTAAGGAGCAAAACAATGTGTGAAATTTTAAAAAGTAAAAGTTTAATTAACAGAAAAATCAGCGAATATGGTCACAACAGGGGGCTCCTTTAGACAGTCTTGGGAAACAATGCATTAATGTGATAAAGCAACTCTAATACAAATAATTGTACACCCTACTGCTCATTAATTACTCTGTAAAAAGGAATGCATACTTATCATAATAGGCTACCAAAAGAAAACTCTTTCTCCCTTGATGAATCAATATAAAATTGGCTTGTACAGATGAGAAGTAAAAGAAAAAATTATTCCCAGTGAAGCTGGCTCATCTCCAGGACGTAAAAGGCCATTCAATAATATTGATAATAATAGTAAAATGAGGCTCAAATGAGTTTTTGATCACACTATGGCTAGATAGAGAGGTATGCAACTTCATTCCAGGTATATAGGGTTGATATAATACATATTGTATTTACTACTGCCTATACAGGGAATGATATAAGTGACCTCATTGTGGGCTTGCAAAGGATGACAAATCCTCAGGACAACTATACACAGGTTAAGGTTCTGTAATTATACAACCAGTTTAAAAGAAGAAGATTGATACAATGGTGGTAATAACCAGGTAAACAGCACCAAGGTGCACCAGTATACTACTGTTTTAGGATTTGTTTTTTCTAGCATGCCTTATTTTTGTCCTTATGATCCATTAATGAGTCAATATCTCATCACAAAGCAACTTTTTAATTTTGTACTAATTAGGAATCTCCACTAAAAAGAACGATAGTCATTGCAGCTGTCTTCATAGAGGGTTTTAATCTATCACAAACAACGGTGCCTTGACTGATTAATAAGGATCAGACCTATTTCCCAGTGCAGACAAATTGGAGACCATGGCTCACATGAGCCTCACAGCCAAGACCTAAAATTTCTACTGACGTTAAATAATGCAGAGGAGTCAATCAGAACTGCATATACTGATTGCTTCATCCTGCCTCATGAGAAAACAAAAGTATTTTAGAACCGCAATCACCACACCGTTGCCCTGTAAAGATCACTCGCTTAATGTCAAAACTTTTTTATGGTTACAAGTATAGTATTTTGCTTCCATAACATGCACCAGATCACAAGATACACCATGGTTTTGAAGCGAAAATCAGGGGAAAAACAGAGTCAATGTCCAGCATGTTCCAGCAAAGTGTGCAGGGCTGGACCATGCAGTATTTACCTATTACCAAAAGTGCAGTATACAAGGAGGCAGGGCTTTGTTCCATCCTCTCCGGTCAAGCCAAAAGGTTAGTTCCAGGAAGCACGGAACAATAATAAATGTCTACACACTAGCAATATAGGCTCTCTTTTACCAATAGAGTCACATTTTGCCAATGAGCAGCTATTATGGGTGGAGAGTTGAGTCTCTGTAACAAAATATAGTCACTGCAATGGGTAATGTAAATTGTTACAGGTCATGCCACCTCTCTACATAGTCTTCACCCAGCTATTAGTTATTATAATAATAATAATTCACCCAGCTATTATATGGCTAATTACATATGGGAGGAGTCCCTGTCATATTATATATATTCATTGCAGGAGAAATTTGGTATGTGCAGACTTCATGAGAGGAATGCTATGTGCAGTGAATATAATATGTGACAGAGACTTATCCCCTAGTGCCTGCTGCTAGCCTTTTGGCTTGGCCGGATGAGTGGAAGAAAGCTCTGCCTCCATGTATGGTGACCTTTTGGCTTGGCAGGAAGGAGTGGAACAAAGCCCTGCCTCCTAGAATGCTGCCTTTTTGGCTGGACCAGAGGGATATGATTGCCCCCCCCCTCTCCTGTCAGGAGGCACCCATAGGCTCTATAATGCACACACATGTTTTCCCCCATGATTTTCAGATAAAAAAGAGGTGCTTCTTTTAGAGCGAAGACGAAGGTAATTTTAGATAAACAAAGGAACTGTAAGCAACCATGTAATGGTTTTATCATAGTCCAGACTATAAAGATTGACCCATTCTCTTAGTCCATGCGAGCATTACCAACAACCCCCCCCCCCCCCAAAAAAGGGATGTTGCAAAAATGTTTGCAAATTTTTCATTCACTACAAACAAATATGCTACAAACAAATCTATATACTTCATGGATGTAAAAAAAAAGTTTTTTTAAATATTGGTTGATGAGGACTGATTAAGGGTTCTTAAGGATTTAAGGAGAAAAAAATATTTAGAGCTCCTGTAACAGAGGATGAATCTGCTGCAGATGGATGGACTTCCGCAATTATGCCTGCAGGATGAGTCGGGCTGGGGGTACAAACTTCACCAAAATAAGAGAAACATAGAAGATGCAAGCTCTGCCTTGTTAATAAAGTGCATGCTCCATGGCTCACACTTTCTTCATTGCCACTTGTAACTGACTTTGACAAATTGTGTATATAAACATATACATGTCAGTACAAAATAGCATTTACATGTAATGTTAACATCTATTAAAACATCTATTAATACATCTATTAATACAAAGTAGGGAATAAAATAATTTTTGTGTCCCACCTTCTCTGCAATCTGAAATCTTTAAAAATTTTGTCATTTTTTTTCATTTTTTTTATGACTGACCCTTTAAATACAAAATAGTTTAGAAACCTTTATAATGTTAAATTACAAATCCAATACAGCTGTCTGATTTAGTATGCAAATGTTTGATCTGTACGATCAGAATACTTCTAAAATCTCCTCTCCTTCTGCCATAACCTCTTCCTGATGTCTTGTAATTACAAAAGACGTGTCTGCATTGTCAAGCTCCCGCACTCTTTCAAAGAAGTGTATTTAAAATGGATTACTTCTGCTCCTTAGGCAGGTGATCAATACGGATGTGGTTCTGAATAAGTAGTGAGACGTCAGTGGACTGAGGCAGCTCTCCTCTGTCTCTTGAAAAAAATTTATTAAAAATCAATGAGGTGTGCTACCTATTAATACAGAATCCTCGGGATTAAGAGACACAAGAAGGGATTGCTTTACACTGTTACAAGTAAGGTGGCTTATTTCAGGATAATATGCCTGGGTATGCAGGGCAAAAAAAGCATCATATGTGATTGTGCGTGCTGATGCTCATGCATTTGACAAAGTAACATATCCTACCTTAATAAAAACTCACTTATTACATATAAAAATGGGCATTAAATCAATTACAAATTTGGTATTTATTGGTTAATGGGGGAGTTGCTAATAAGTTGATGGTGATTACTTCCACACATTTAGCTAATTCATGGTAAAGGCATCCAACTCACTCCCACCTTGGGTAGTGATAGAAGTCCCCCTCTTAAGAAACAGGGTCTGGCTTTGATTAAATGCTCAGGCAATGGGTCAAATTTTAATGGTTAGGAATTAGCAATTAAGCTCAATTAAGCATGGTTAGGTTTAGGTAAAGGCTTACAGGAGGCTAAGAAAATTTGTGACCAGTAGGAAGTAAAGCAGCTTTAACTGAAATAGTTTATATGGGCAAGTTTTCCAATGTACCTGTTTATATGAATTAGGCCTCAAATATTCATTATATCGTACTTAATAGAAGTAGAAATATTTGTCTGTGAAGCTCTTTTAGTCCACATACTGCATTCCCATGTATATTCTGTACTATATGAAAAATGTTTTTGCAACACTATTTAACTTTTACCAACTTTGCAAGAAAAGCACAGTAAAATTAAATATGTTCAATGTTTATTTGCAGTGGTTTCCAGTTCCTTAAGTAATCTTTTTCAACTTGTAAAACCAATGCTCTCCCCTTTACTCTCATAACCCCCTACAAAATAGCACAAATGCACTACATGTATGCAAATATTCTGAAATGGCCTGACCACAGAATCTCTTAGCAATCATATAGCTTTAGATTACTTTTGGTTTCTGTTAGTCTTTAAATATATATAAATCCAGCATTCTGTATCCTTCAACATAAGTGCAACATTTTGAAGGGTTTTAGAACTGAGCTTTCATTGGATTCAGCTATATGCTTGTCACAGAAATCATGATCTCGGGGATCTGAATATAACAATATAATGAATGCCAAACACTGACAGAGTAAAGCTATAGTAAGCCATAGAAAATCATATTTCTACAGAAAAATTACCAGCATGATCATTATTTTATATATCACAGATGTGACAGTAGGGATCCAGCTAAGTTAGTTTGGTTCTCCCTTTTCAAACTAAGATTAGATCTCTACTAGTGTAAAAATCCCTAAAGCTGTAACCATGAGCCATATTCAAATATAAGCACTTACACTTTACAACAGGATAGTAAAACTAACTGTATGACAAGTATATTAAACAGCCACTAGCCTGACAGGCAGGTGAGCGCGTCCTAATAATCTACATACAGCATATAGAAGATTTAAAGAGAAAAAACACATTTGTGGGCACTATTTGTTGAACAGCATGTTGGGCAACACATGTTTGACAAGGCATGAAAAACTGATAGGTGTGACCCATGAACCCATCGACCAGCACAGGGCTGTCTTACAGCAATCACAATTACTCCATTAAAAACTATTTAAATAAATTTTCTCTTTCTGCATACTTCACCGATAAACTAAACTATACATCCAGGTGTAATGGTAAAATCCATACTCAATGATAGTCTACAGTTATCTTTACCACTAACAATGCTAACAAACTTTGTACTTTTCTTCTGGGTTTTCTGGGTTAAGCCAGCCATAGATGATGTGATGCGTGGCTGATCTGTTGAACATTCGACCACGCATGATAATGTCATCATGCACGGCCGGTCGTTCCCCTAATCAGAACACACCCTTTTTGTGATGACGTTATTACACCAGGACAGTCATTACAAGAATTGGAACACATTGATGGCTCAGGTGGTTAGCACTCTGCCCACGCAGTGCTGGAGTCCTAGGTTCAAATCCTGGCCTGGGCACTATTTGCAAGGATTTTGTATGTTTGCCCTGTGTCTGCATGGGTTTCCTCTGGGTGCTCTAGTTTCTTATCACACTTAAAAGATATGCAGTAGGTTAATTGGCTTCCCCAAATAAAGATTCTCATATGTTAGTTACATGTTATCTATGACTGTGTTAGTTACATATACATAACTATGGTAAGGACATTAGCTTGTGACCTCCTCTGAGAGAAAGTTAGTGATATGACTATATATTCTCTGTAAGGTGCTATATAAATACAAGATAATAATTGTGTGCCAGCTGTTACTTTGGATGGGGACACTGGGTTTTTGGCCAATTGATATTTGAAGCACCTGGTATCTGTCGCTCCAGGTGGCCAGCTTCAATTGACATGGATTGAAGAGTCTATGACTGGCTTTATTGATGACCAAAGGATGACCACAAGGATTTTCTTAAATCAATGTGTAGGTCTTAGGTCTTAAAAATTATTTTCAACATTTGCAGAATATATATATATAAATATATTTGGCATTGTTTGTAAAGCACGAAAATGGTTATAGATCTTTACACTGTTCTGTCAAGTAGCACAGCAGTTAAATATTCTTCAAGGCACCATTAGCTAAGTTTTAGAAAAGAACCAGCTTGAGCTTTCTTGTAATGAGACTGAACAGAGCTGCAAGGCAAATGCTACCTCCTCCCTTTTACCTGCCCAGCATTGCAGAAGCAAGATTCAGCTGAAAATCAGGCATCAAGTTTGCTAAGGGGTTTCTTGGGAGCAAAAATATGTTACATATCAGCTGAACAGATGTAGATATGGTCTCACTAAAAGCACAGGTTGCAAAAGAGTTGCAGGTACTAAAATAAGAATATTACATGCTTTGCAAAACAGTTTTAAGTTTGATCAATTATTTTAGTTTAGAAAGAAATGCTACAAAATTTAAAGCAGAATCCTTTCTAAAGGTACCCATACACGTTGCGATTTTTCGGGGACCGATGCGATATTCGATTTCGATGCCTGATTTTTGCTTTAGGGCTATTTTTAAAAGTCGGTCGGATGCCCGATTTTTCGCCCAATTATTCAGCCGATTATCGGTCGGAAGGGCTAAAATCGCACGAAAAATCGCAACGTGTATGGGTACCTTTATGTTAATGTGGTTAAGTAAATTGAAAAGAGAAGGGCCTGTTGATAAACACTGGGCAGTATGGTGGTTAAGGCTATGGAACACTAGAGTTGGTTGAATCTTTTCGACTGGCTGACTTTGTGGGTAAGCCCCTGAACAAACTATTACCACCAAAATTGCTGGAGATGTGAGAAAGGGTTGTAGGAACAAAAAAAAAAGCATTGCTCTAGCATATGTAGTTCCATGTTGAAATTTAAAAAAAAAAAAAAAAATTCATCCATCTCTATGTAGCACTAGGACTGCAGGTTAAACTCTTGCTCTGGCCACTAGATGTACATAGTTTGTGTGTTCTACCACACACACATTGAATGTATTCAAATGGCCATAACACCTTTTATTAATAACACATTTCAATTATTCATTTTACAGTTTCCAGGTCTTTGAACCATATCTTTATATATCTTCATATATCTTCATATATATAAATATCTCAATCTAAATCCCCAGTGCCTGCCGCCTTAGCTAATGCAGACCCTCAGCTGCCACTCACTGTCTCGAGGACAACTAAGGCTGTCAGAGGCCCACTGAGATTGTACACCCCACTTGGTCAGTTTAATCTGACCAGAATCACTGGGGATACTATCATACCAATGGCTCCCCACCAATATTTGGCAGGGCTTTCTTCCACAATTGTTCACCTTCAAAGCCATGAAAACCCACAGCTCTACAACAAACTTTATACACAAAACATCATACTTTAATAATGAATCCAATCTTACTCCCTTGAGTGGGAGGGCAGAAAACGTATCTGTTTACAGGACCCTCTGCGACTACTGCCCGCCAGTCCCTCCTAATCAAAACCTATCTTCCAATCCGGCAAGTCAAAACAAACCCTCCCCTGCTACCGTATTTACCAAATAACATATTCTTAACCCTTTGTTACAGTCCCCTTCTCACTCCTGTCATGTAGGCCTTCCGCTTACTACATTGCATTTCATAGCTCCTGGCCAGGCTTACTTGTAAATTAATTGGCTTCTTCCCCCAAAAATGTTTGTTACACATGAATTAGACTGTGACATATGACTTAGTTACATAAATATGACCATTAGTGATGGACGAACATTCGCCAGGTCTGTCCGCAAATAGGCGGCCGACCGCCTGTTCACAGGTAGTGTTGAGCGAAAATATTCCAAATGCAAATATATTTGACGAATATCCGTCATTCGAGAATTCGCAATATGTGAACGCAGATATTCTCAATGGCGGATATTCGTCATATTATGCTTCAACATTGTTTACCGCATCCATCGCGCATATTTGTGCGCTTTGCGAATGGATATGCGCAATACACACATCGCTCGTACTGGCTAAGATCATTGAATGAAGAACAGAAGCTGTATTTCTTTTCGAATTATTGAACATAGAATACAGACAAATCTAATTTTATGAATTTAGAATATTTCTTTGTATATTCGTGAAATTACGCGAATTCGAATATACCATATGCTGCTCAACACTATTCACAGGCAGATTCAAATTCCCTATCATATACAGTACCTGGAACGCATAGTTCCTCGTTGCGATTGCCAGATGTGACGTCACCCATTTTCTGAGCCGGCTCTTCACTGGGAGACCGGGTTCTCGTCTTCAGTGAAGAGATTCTTCCTCCAGCGGGTTACTGCTCCTGATCCTGCTGGTGGAAGAATAGTAAGCTCCTTCTCGCCGGCGAACGGGGCGGGTTGAACACCCTTACTGAAGGAGTGCGAGCATCCATATTCACGGCCTTGCGGACAGTTCAACTATCACTAATGACCATGGAAGGGATATTAGATTGTGAGCTCTGAGAGATAGTGATATAACTATGAAAACTCTTTGCAATATCTGGGAACCATATGAATACTGGTAAACAGGAAATACGGCAACAAAGGCAGAGATGTTGCCTATACTCAGAACCATTATTTTCTCTCTATGTTAATAAGAGGATTTTTATCATCAGAACTTAAGACAATCTTTTGGCATAAAAAGCTGGATTGGACTGACATGCTATTGCTCAATGTTTGAGTAAACTGCATGTGCTCTGTATTGAACAAAGCACAAACATAAAAATCTACATGAAATGACCTCTGGGACATTAACCAGATAAAAAAAAGAAAGAGTTAATGTAACTCTTGATTAAATGTACTATTATAGTGGGTTATGTGTTAATTTATAGCATGGCACAGATACAACTATACACAGTACAAAGAGCAGTTAAAAGATGTAATCCAATGACACTAATTCATACTTATTGAAGAAGTGTTATTTTGAGAAAAAAAGAGAAAAAATAACAAGTGCACTACTGAGAAACAAAGTCAATTTCTTTCTTTACCATGTTAATGGTAAGACATTAAACCCACAGCGCCATGTGACCTGCAATCTTGTGTGTTTCTAAACAAACCATTTATAATAATGACCCAGACCTCCCTCTGTCCTCTCAGCTCCCATGGGGCCTATTTAACCAACAGCTTAATTGTTTTTTTTCCAACCTGTGTGTTTTATAATTAAGCAGTAATCCCAGAGAAATAAACAGGAGCCATCTCCCTCATTAGCGGGACACATATCGCTGTGAGCCTTACTGGTCCTAATAAAGAATAAAGTTTACTAATAAGCAGTGGTGACACTTTTTATTCATGGACTCGTGAATGTATAGTGACAAGTTAACCCTTGTATCACTAGACTGAGATGTCACTCCTGCCTACGAGTGGATACCGACAACCTTCTCAGTAAATCAGTTTCAGAAGCCACAACAGCAAATCAGAAATAATGTCTTAAAGTGGATCTAAACTGAAAAAAACAACCCATAAACATATACACATTACTCACCTTCATTGGGTCTTTGTCCAGGGACAGAAAAAATATATTTTCTGGCTGCTTGCTCCGGCATCGCCATGCCTAGATTGTCCAGTCCTCCAAGCTTCAAGATGGAGGATCAAGACTCTTTTCAGGTCTTGCTCCACCCACCTATCTGAATCTGCCCCTCCATGTCACCTGATTCAGATGCTGCTTATGCATGGAGGACATTGGAAAGGAAATGTCAGAAATGACGTCTTATTTCCCATGTTCCCTTGCAGCCACCGCGGCGCAATGTCACAAGGGAGGTGGAGCCTTACGTAATTTACCTGTTTTTTTTTGTTTTTACATTTAACATACAATCTGCCCTACTGCTCATAATAAAAGGCAGAATCAGAGGTTGTGGGTCCACTTTAATAAACCAGGCTCCAGAAAACAAAAATCTGAATAATGCCAGTGGATGAACAAAATGATTTATCATTACATTTATAAGTGGCAAAGATTACTTTGTACATTTATCAATAGATAGAAATAAAACCATGTAAAAGGTCGTAAAGTTCTATTTTTCTGACTATAAGACACACTCCCCCCAATCAGAGGGTGAAAATACCTGCATGTTATATTACGAAGGCGCAATGCACCCTGTACGTTGGAGCGTCCAATGGTTAAAAAATATTTTGCCGTTTTCCCACTCTACTAGTCAGAGTGGCAGAGCAGCCGTTGGCAGGAGGAGGAGGGGGCAGGGAAGCCGATGGCAGAGCTGTATGTGAGCTGGGCAGGTTAAGCCCGCTGTAGGGGAAAATACACAGCAGTGGACACAACCTGTAGAAAAGATTCACCCAAAGGCTGATCTTTCCTATGCACTGTGTAATCAGCTGGACCGGCTGACTTACACAGTGCTCAGGCTCTTTGTATATGAAAGCATGATTCCCGCTCTCATATACACGTAAAGTGCTGGATGGGAGAGATGCTGATTGGCAGCTCTTTAATCTGGCTCTGCTACTGGATTGTTTATATCAGTGGGGTTCCGCTGACATAAACAATGCAGTAGAGATGAAAGATTTTCCTATGGGCGAAGCTTCCATCTGACAGCTACTCCGCCTTCCTAGCTAAGCTTGATGCCGGGAGAGTATTTTTTTTGTGGAAAAGTGCTGCTTATGGTTTTCGAAAATTCAGTAACTCACAAAGTTGGGTAGACTAAAGTAATAAGAATCCCATTGCCTACCTACAGGACCACAGACCAGGAGTATTCAATAATTTAGGGTTTCGAAAACCTAGTCTATTTAATGTGGTATGCTTGTTAAATATTACACTTTTCATTTTCACTTTTCAATGCCTATGCATTAGAACATTAACATCCTGAGTGTTTGGTCCAAGATAACAAGTAAGTGACTCACTTGTCCGCTGGATTCCCTCGGCGGTCAGGAGCAATGGCATGTATGTCGATGCTTCCGGGTCTGCCCCCGATCGTGTCACCAGTGACGCGAAGGGGCGGAGGTAGGCGGCGCCATAGACCTCTATGTAAATGGAGGGGTGTCGCCTATTTTCACCATAACTCCAGCATCTCCACTGACGCTGGAGTTATGCCCGGGACCTCCGGCCAGGCAGGAAATCACAGCGGAGCATGTGCACAATGCCCAGGAGGTTAAGAGGGACAACTGAGGGAAAAAAGCAGAGGGGGAGTAGAATAAATTTATTTAATATTAGTGGCATTCCCTTAAGATCGCTGACAGTTGGGAGCTAGGATTATACTGTAATGTACATGTCATAATAGACAGGAACTATAATAAAACAAAAAAAAAGGCTTTTCACTGCATTTATGGCAAGACTATCTGTATGTGCAAATCCCTAAGCTCCTTGCAGGGAATTCTAAGTACAGTAATTTCCTTGGAATACCACTGTGAGTGACACAATTGAGCCATCGCTGCCCTAATATGTAAGGACAGCTAAGAGCCTAACGCTACTTCTATAAAACACCAGCGATTTGCTGGGCCAGAAGGAATCCTTTTCACACCCCCTGCGGTGAGAACTCTGCTCTGTGTGTTTAAACATTTCACTTGTTGCCAGATTTTGTGTTAAAATAGCAATTACTCATTGTTATATCACACTGACAGTCTCTGAGCGGCACATAGCGAAGCAAAGAGACAAACCTAGTCATTAATCTGTTGTCATCTGAGTCAGAAAATACGGTCTGAGACCTAGCAGCAGCCACTCCTTATCATGGCCGGATAACTTCTGCTATGAGAAAATGAGATAGTAAGAGCTATAGGACTGGAAACATCCCAGGAACAGAAATCTCTTATTTGCAAAGGCTATGATACATATTTCAACATGAGTGAGTTTTTGGTACTAAATGGGATAAGCTAAATAAAAGATATGTCCATGAGGACTGGATGATTCAATCAACCGAGTGTTTCACTCTTTTTTTTCATATGGAATGCAAATTATTAAAGGGAAACAATCACATGGAAATCTATTTTCTAAAAATTTTTTTAAAATTGAATATTGGAGAGATAAGAGGAAAGTTTGCCCAAAAAATCTATATATTTAATTGCAATTTTAATTGCATCGCGATTATCCTCAAAATGATGGTCACATGTGGTATTTATTTTTGTATTGCAATTAAATAAAGGCAATGCAAGCTTTCCAGTGCATAATATCTTGAAAATTCCAAACTGCAAATATCCGCCACCATATTCACGAAAGTAGCGAATAGCCGATATTCATCAAATATACTCGCAGTTCAAATATTCAAGCTCAACACTACTGGGTAACATTGTATTCCCGGAGCTGGGCTCTGGTTGCTGAAATGTAAACAGACAGACAGCAGTGCCATACAGATGATTAACCAGGAAATTTGAGGAATTTTATAAAAGTTGTTTATTGATGGACACTTCTGTGTCTATGATGATGTCAATATGACTATTCGACTCGACTATTACAGCAACGGTTTCGAAAATTTATAACGAAACAGCAAAGATGCTGCCATGGTGGTGAGGACACCGCAAGTTTCTCTCGAGTCCTGTGGGGTTTACAAGCTCCTTGCTTTCTCCTCATTCCTGTATCAGGTCCAAATTTTAACAATTTCAGCACCAATTCACACTACCATGGAGTTAATTAGGAGTTCTGGACAGTAACGGACATGCTAGCAATGTTTCCATTGCTGACAAAAAATCTGCGTCTTTTGTTTAAACTAAAACCTCAGTATTCAGATTAAATTGTCATATTAGCACTTTAAGATAAAAAAAGTGTGTTACCTGGGCTGCATGGCTGAGATTTAGGGCGTCTCCTGCATTCCTCTCTGTTCTTGATGGTTGAATTGTACTCGCTTCCACAGCTGGCTCATAGATTAAAGACATTTTTACGAATGTAACAATCTGGTTCCAAGTTTTCCTTATGATGATTGGTTTGCGCGCCTGTTGCGCTCGGATCCTTTCGAGATTCTATGTATGTTATTTTGTCCTTAATTCTTATGAATCCTATCTGTGCTCTTTGTATTTTTTATTATACTTACTCAATAAAGCTCTTTGGAAACAAAAAAAAAAGTGTGTTATGTGTTTCTGTTTGGGCACGCGGCCTCAAATAGGTTCGCCATCACACAAAGCTGATTTTTCAACTTTAGAACCTTAAAAGCTGTAATCTTAAACTATTTGACAATTTCCTTATAACTTATGACTTAAGCTGGTCATGTCGTTTTGCTGCCGATCTCTCGGCAGATCGACCATGTGTGTCCGCTAGTGCTGAGAATCGGCCATTACTTTGGATGGGGACTGCCAACCCCCCACCCACACACAACAATTGTCTAGTCATTATATCAGTGACCAATTACTATGTCAAGAACATTAATAATGTTATAAAAGGGCTGAAAAGCATAATTCGTGATATATAAATACATTATGATCATAATAAGTAACCCATGTACAATGCACTGTAAAATCTAAAGTGTAGGTAAGAACCCAACTGTAAACATCGCAAAGTGAATTTCATTTAGTCTTGGTATCCATGATCAACAGGCCCCATCACGTGCTATTAGAAGATTAAGAACAACCATTACAGCTAAAGAAATATATTCAACTTCTGGGAATGTGTGTCCATAAGTTCTAAGAAGTTATCATTTATACACAAGTCAGAAAACAAATTGTAGTACTGTCGCATTGCCTGATGTCAGCTGCTGGATAGACAAGCTTACTAATTTAGTAAATCAGACCCTCTGCATCAGTATCTCTGCGGTGCCCCCTCTTTTCCCATTTCACTGGCCAGTGCAAGAACTCTGATTTAAACTTTAGCTGCTGTGCAGGGGATAATGGAAATTTCATGTGAAGAGTTACAGTTATACTTGCTAACACCATCACAACTTGAAAATAACTTCACCCCTGGTGATCCTTATACTCATCCTTTCATTTGCAATGAATAAAGTTTTCAGATTTGCAGATTACATGTTCCTTCTGTTATGTTAAGAGTTAACACGGTTAATTTAGCACAGAACAAGAGTCTAAATACTTTGTGTTAAGCACAGCAGAATTAGATTTATTGTGTGTATACTGCAGTTGTTGGATAAGTAGCTTTCGAAAATCAATATTTAATTAGCTCACATACTGTTTTATTACAAGCGCCACTGAGAATCGCAAAGTATTTTCCCCGCTGCCTTCCCAAGATACAGCTTTGGTTTCTCAGGAAACAGGCTTTGGCACACCGGGACTTCTCTATAGGGGTTGGACTCCCCGATCCCACACAAAACAGAGATGTCACACTGTTTGCATTTGATCTGATCTTGTAAACAAGTCCCAGCTTGTAGCTTTTATCGGAGGGTAATGAAAAAAGGAAAGTTTACTCTATCCCTACCTCAAGCTCTTCAACCTGTCTTGTGCTCTATTCCGCGAGCTGCTGCCACAGCTGTCAAACTCTTATCCCACAACAGATGGGTCTCTACTGAACATGCATTATACTGTAATTAAAATGGAAACTATATTATCACTTCGTCTATAATAGTCACTAAGTAATCCTCATTTCCATAAACAATATCGTGCGGAAATTTGGTGAATCCTGCTGTTCGTTATTAAGAGGGTGTCTGATGGGGAAGGCCTGTACATACCTCCTACAAAGAATGAATGAAACAACGCAGCATGCATAGGTTCATTGTTTGGGGTGCATAAGTAGACCATTTGAAATAAATGGACTGCTTTGAACTAGACAGATGTGAATGCACACCTAGGGAGAGTTACTCTATTGCTGACAATTATCAACAGAACTTTAAATAAGAAAAATAATTCACATTTTAAGTTGTGGCCCAAACAGCAACAAAGAATATCTTCCAGTGGAGACAACTGACATTTAAAATGATGACAAGTGTTAAGAAATTTGACACACTTGTTGATTCTTTTCTCCAATGAAGAACCATAATGATGATGATGCCATACAAAACTGACTAGAGTTTTAATTCCTCTGCACACAATTCCAGAGGGTCTCGTGCTTTAGCTATGTTGTATTTTTCAGAGATAGCATACTATTGCATACTAAAATATCCACAATAAAGACATGCCAATTTATAAATCATATGCATGATGAAACAATAGGCATTTAGTTAATTCAAATATCCCCAACACATGCAGGCCAAGTATAGAGCACGTATAGGGTCTTCACTGAAAGCATAGCAATAGTGAGTTGTTACGGCCCTTTCACACTATATGCATTGCCTTTTAAAAACATGCTCGTTTTCTTACTGCACTTGTTTTTACAAAGACAACCAATGTTACCATTCATACTGCATGCGTTTTGCCCTGCATTTTATTATTTTTGATACATTTTTCATTGATTTGTTCAAAAACCCAGATGTTATGTGAAAAACGCATGCGTTTTTGTATATATGCAGGAACGCAGCCCTTTAAAAAACACATATAGTGAGAAAGGGCCCTTACAAGTACTTCAAAACTGCATTCACATGGTCATCGGTAAATACCACTTGGCAGTTGAGGAGCATGGAGGCCATTTTGATTGCCCACCTGCACATTGTGTACAAGCACCCTCACACAGGGGTGGCAAGTGCTTTCCGCACTGCTGCCTGGGAGGCACATACTTAAATACTGCCTTACAGAAGAAAAACTTACATAATCAGTTCGATCAGCTGAAGATGCACAAATTTTGACATTAGTATGCAAATAGCATGCAGATTACGAGGACTTTAAACTGAGCTTATAAAACTGTAGCTGCTGCTTGACTAGCTCAGATCTAGATCACAGCAATCTACATGCTATAGGAAGCTAACAATAAACTGTATGTATCTTATCAGATGTATGTAATCAGTTGTTCAGACTACTATTAAAAGTTCTAGAAACTCCTCTAAAGGCCCAATTACGCGTATCGAGCCGCAGACGATTTTGCAAAATCGGCCATGGATCATGGGTGCCCACAAGCTTGGTCGGCCAGAGAACGGGCATTTCCGTAAATCTCTGGCTGATGCCATTAGTTTGAATGGGGACCAGCGTCCCTGTTCAAACTAACATTCGGCACACAAAGGGTGCCTGCCAAAACTTTGAGCGACAGGGTGCAGCGTGAGGACTTCATCCTCCGTTGCTTGTCTTTCGGCCTCCACTCACTACGTGCCTTTATGAGGAGCAGTTTTTTTCTCAAAACCTCTCGATGTAGGAGGAGGTAATTAGAGAAAAAGGAAGTAAAAAGGATAAAGATCTTGTTAGGAAGGAAAAAATGGGTCCCCATAGGCACGTCACAACGGATACCATATAATATTTTATCATCTTTAAGAAGTCAAAAATTCTGAATTCATGAAACGATGTGTATATCCTTTACCTGTCTTAAATAAAAAAAGTTTAATGATGATGGGCACCGCAATCTGACCTTTTGTTCCCTTTTTCGGGTACAAAAAAAGTCCTTGTTAACACCTATAGGCTTTGCATGTGTTAACATGCATGCTCATGTGATTTAGCCCATTTGATATAATGTGCAGATTTTGGACATTTATGATAGATGTTGAAGAATTGATCTTGGGGTTCTCCATAATTTCTTCTGCATCAGAACTTTCCAGCCATACATTGCTGTCACTCCTATCCTAAGCACAACTTGCATTTTTTTATGTTGTTTTAGACACTGTGTTATGCCTGCTCCTTACCTTTGCTATTTGAACACACCAGTTAAGAAGAAGCTGAGAGCCAATGTTATCTTTGTGTTCATGTACATAGTCCAGTAGGCATCCATGAGGCATCAGCTGGGTAACCAACTGAATGGTCGGACTCAGGCAGACTCCTAGAAGGCGAACAAGGTGGGGATGATCCATGCTGGCCATAATTAGGGCCTCCTGCAATGAGAACAAACAGCATAGTTACTTATACAGTCACTTGATGGACATATGAAACAGGCTTTGCATTGTGAAACAAAAACCTTTTTCTAGAGCTCAAACTCAAATACCCAAAAACAAGAACTCAAAGACACAGAGGGCCAAATCTAAAAACTTGGAAAAATGTAACGGTTCAACCTTAATATTTATTGACCAAAAACAATTGAGGATTCTTTTACTTTTCAGAATATATGTTAGATATGATACTAAATGATAAACTGCTTCTTTAGACTAGTCTTTTTCCGATAGTGCTAACAGAGTGTATGGGAGACACTTGCACTGCGCCTGCAAGAATGTGTGCTACAGGGCGTTTCCACTAGTGCTAGCTAACCCTATTCCTGCTGCTTTGCAGTACTGTGAACCATAAAGCTTTTCATAAGGAAACACACTGAAGTTTTGCTTTTGATCCCATGTTCTAGAAACACATTCTGTCTTCTATCTCATATATGGCTTAACACAGATATCCACAAACCTACTGCTTTAAAAGACAAATATTTAACAAGCCAAAAAGCATCAGTTGCAGCTACATAAGTGTCCCTATCTAATTAAATGAAATGTGAAATTAGACCACAAAATGTAAGTATTTTAAAGTAAGGGATTTTGGAGAGCTATGAGTTAATATCAGCAAAGTATTTTGGGATGAGAAGTATGTTAATGTTACTGCAGGGGGCAGTTTGTAAGCCACTATTTGCATAATATTTGAAGTTTCGATAGAAAAAGCTGAAACAAACCTCTCTTAATTACTAGTCACATTGCAGTTTTTTTCCTTCTGTAACGAAAGAGCAGATGTCTTGGCTCCACATTTGCTCATCATAACCGTATTTTATTTTCAGAACAGAACAAAATATATATGTTTCAGATGAACTGATGTTGCTGAGTTGCTAGAAAGAAATCCAAACACTTGAACGATTACATTGAGCTCAGGGATATACTGAGCTGGAAGACGTGCACAGCATCACAAGACTGGAAACTGTAACGTTGGATAAGCCCCTCTACTGAAAAGTCTTTCAATAAAACCATGAAAATAGTATGTCTGTGTAAATAGATAAAAAGCTAGATAGACACATGCCAGTTCTGCTTGAAATCTGCAGGATTCCCCAAAAAGTATGTGAACTGGGTGTCATCTAGGCTAGAATAAGCCTACAATTTCACTTAAATTACTATTTGCAGTACCCTCCTTGTGCTATCAGAGCAACCTTTAATTCAACAATGAAATTACTATTTGCACAACCCTCCATCAAATTTCCCAGCACCCAGTAATTATTACTGGTAAAAATAGTTTTGCCATTGATGGCTCAAGTAAAAACAAGTTATATAGAACAATGGCAAACACATAAAACAAAGGAGTTTCTATGTTATCATCTGTAGAATGTTTGCCCATATCATAGAAGCCATATCCTAGATCAGTGGTGGGCAACTGAGTTGATATAGAGGACCACAAGTGAGGCCCTCGGCATCACTAAGGGGCCGCACATAACATCGATCCAGACCCTCCCCCCGTCGACATATCTCAGTAAGTGGTGAAACAGATCCCGACAAGCAGTCAAAAGCAAACAGCACCCACCCCCCCTCCTGCACCTGGGTGCAGCGCTCATATGTAGACCTGGTTTCCGCGATCAACATTGACAATTTTATGGATGTAAGACTGCCAAAGTTGATTAGGAAAGTGTGTGTCAGTGTGTGACCACTTCAAAGGTGAGTTGCTATTCCCTATGTATTAACAGGTTTTGGGGGCCGCATGTGGAGGATCAGGGGGGGCCGCCGAACAATGCCCAAAGGGCCGCATGCGGCCCCTGGGCCGCAGGTTGGGCACCTAGGTCCTAGATGGAGGCATTGGCTCTTTAATGGTATGACAAGCCTTATAATTTTTTGCACTATTTTACTTACCGTAATTAGGTTTCAATAAGAGATACAGGTATAATGTACTAATATGGTGATTATGAGAAAAAACTGAAAGGTAGATAACAGAGAAAGGGTATATACTGCATGGTTATTTGGGTGTTAGCACTTTGACCATGCAGTGCTAAGGTCCTAAGTTTGAATCATAGTCTGGCCACCATCTTTAAGGAATTTGTTTGTTCTTTCCGTGACTGTGTGAGTTGCATCTAGCGCCAAAGATGCATTTTCCATTGTCTCTCACCCAAGAATAGAGATGGTCGAATTTTTCGACTTGCTAAATTTGTGAGCTGATTGCAAAGCCCCTGAACATGGTATCCTCACCAAAATTGCTGGAGATGTAGAGAAGGGTTGGAGGAACATTTGAAATAAAAAGGTTTGCTCTAGCACATGAAGTTTTTGCATAAATTAAGTTCAAAGTCGAAATTCCAATTTTCGAAAATTTTACTTGACTTTGAACTTAATTTGTGAAAAAACTATTTGTGATAGAGACATACTTTCTTTTTTGGAGTGTACCCCTAGCCCTTCCCTACATCTCCAGCAAGTTTGGTGATGATACCATGCTCAGGGGCTTTGAAATTAAGTCGAAACCGGCGAAATGGTCGAATTTTTGAAAAAAAATTCGACCATCTCTACCCAGGAACGAACTTGGTGATTTAAAATAAGTTTGGGTAAAATAGTGGATAATCTAACTGCAATAATTTTAGGAAATAGCTTAATATCAATGCTTAGGAGATGCTTAGGAGAGCAATAAGTCTATAACAATTACTTTGGATACTCTGATTCCCTTCCAAACTCTACAGACATGCTTGAAGGTTAATTGACTTGCCCCCCAAAAATCTCATGTCTTGTTTACAAGTGCCATTTGATTAAAAAGCTGGCAATACACGTACCGATTATCCAGCGAACGTTTTTTTAATCCGATCGCCCATCCGATTCCGGAATCGATTTTAATTTGTGAAAACGATCAAACTGCAACATACCATGCATTAAATTTCTGGGCGATTCTATCCTGAAAGTCTTAATATGTCTTGCACGCACACATTTATGGATTTGGAGTGGTGTTAGCTGAAGAACTGGCCAGTGACCAACAGCACACAAACAAAGGTAATTTCCACAAGAATCATAGATGGATCGTTTAAAACGATCGCATGAGACAACTAACAGGACTCAATTCCTGTGCTTTTTATTAAAATTATCCATTAGAACGGATCCGTCGTTTTTCTGTCTGATTTTTGACAAAATCGATTGCTCGATCGCTTTTGGCATGCTTCAATTTTTATTCAATCTGATTGCGTGATCATTTTGATAAACAATCGCACTAAAATTTAACTAAAAATCGTGACGTGTATGCCCAGCTTTACACTGTGTTAGTTACAAACATATGACAATGTTAGAGAATGTTAGTCATATGACTTTGTTCCCTGTAAAGTGTTGCTGAAAATGTCAGTGCTGTGTAAATACAAGTTAATAATATATCTAGTCACAATAGGCCATGTGGCACTAGGTTGCCAAGTTCTAGTCATGGCCAGCACACCATCTGCAAGGAGTTTGTATGTCACCTACATCTAGGAAAAAAATTTACTCCTGGTCCATAGATTTGTTCTGGGTATGTAAAAAGTGTTGCAGTCAATGTATCAATATGCCAGCCAAATAAAGTTTTTATTTTTTAGCATAGCAATAACAGAATCCATGTTTCCCTTAAGGCTTTGTTTCCATTGTACGCCGGGACCCGTACGCTAAGCGTATACGCTAGCAGGGGTCCCGACGTATCTCCGACGTATCTCACAGACCTTTGCCTGCTGGCGGACGGTCTGTCTTCATTGTGCTGAGCTCATCCGCCGGTGTCAGGCTGAACGTAGTCGAGTACGTTCAGCCTTTACACCGGCGGATGTGTAAACAGACCGTCCGCCGGCAGGCAAAGGTCTGTGAGATACGTCGGAGATACGTCGGGACCCCTGCTAGCGTATACGCTTAGCGTACGGGTCCCGGCGTACAATGGAAACAAGCCCTTATACGTGTGTTTATAATGAAATACATTGGGGTTTTTTTTCTGTCATCCAATAGAATTTACTTCCTCACTGGCCAATCATGAGGTACAGGAGGCATTGAGTGAAAGGTTGCCTTGAAGGTTTAAGCTGACAAATTACCATAGATCATCCCAGTTCATTTAAAAAGATAACTGGTGCAAATTCAGGCACTTTTAATATGCAGTGAGTACAGGTTTGTTTTAATATAATGTTGACAGTTAAAAAGTGTTATAATAATTCTAACTTTGTTTAAATGCTATTTGCATCAAAGTAACATCGAAAGCGGTCCAAGAAAAATAAACTCCAGCCTTTTTACACAACAAGCATACTTTTTTTTAAGAGAAATCGTATGTTATTTAACCAGATCCACCTCCTTTGTTAGAGGATATCAGGGGGTTGAAATGATTGCTATCAGAGTTAGTCTTCCAGCGGCTCCATGAAAAGTGAGAAGACGGAAGCACAATGACTGGACGCAGAGAGGCGATTAAACAGACACCCCATGTGGGATCTCTCTATATATGATGCTTTGTGACCACACAATAAAGAATCATTAGCTGACACCTAGGGGACTCTTTACAGCTTCAACTTCACCATCATTTTCCAAGATTTCCATTACCACCTTCTTCTCACAGATAGTCACACCTAAACTTATCTAACAGCTGGAGCTGGACAGTGCCAAATGAAGAAATGCATGATACCCAGTCCAATTTACTGAGCACAAGCCCATGTTATTAGTAGTCACAACAATTTATTAGTGTTATACTAGAACATCTATTGGTTCGTATTAGTTAAGGCCTTAGATAGCAGTGACTAATAATTCAGAAAGAGTTCCTCCTTAATGCAGAAAGATCTGCACATGCCTATGAAGATGCTTGTGCAGAATACCTAATAGAATACCTTTCAGTGTATTCAAACAAAAAAAATGATGTATAGTCCCCCATCCCCCGCATTTTATAACTAGACCTCTTTTTAGCTGAAGGTCTGGCAGGCCTTGTAAGGGATATAAAAGTATAAGTATAGAAAAACCATGCCTGATACCAAACATCAACAAGGGGCAGACCCCTCCAAATTCCCCAATTCAGAGAATTTCCATGTCAATTAAGGTGTTAAAAAATGCAGCACAGAAGCATGTAAACTGTGCAAAATACATGCCCTAATAAGTCAATGTCCTTTATAATGCCAATGCATTTTTTTTGCAGTAATACTAGAAAAGCACCCTGAAAATGTCTATGTAAATCTAGCCTTCAGCTCATTCTTTTTACCTACCCAAGGAATGCCTAACCTAAGCCAATCATGTTGATAAACATCAAAGTCCCGGTCCCTCTTGTATATTTTCATCATTAATATAAATATTTAAAATGCTAGAAAGGACTGTGACCTGATTGGAGCTATTGCATATGCCAGGAACCCAAGTCAGTTTTAGCCACTACTTCTTTAATGTACTACATGGCAATCATTACACAAATCTTTTTCAGCTTTTTGTTAGCAGTACAACTAGATCTGTATATTACACTTCTTTTTAGTTAGGTGCATGGAAGCCAAAAATGAAGATTTAAAGTCATCAGAGCAGAAGAGATAATGCCCTTAGCAAGACACACATTCAAGCATTCTTCTTGGAACCAGATGGTATAAATATAATCTTGTTTAACAAGGTGAGTCTGAGCATTGCCTTGTAAATCTCTAATGATGCCAAGTGATCATTCTTGCTTTCTATATACCGTATTTTTCGGACTATAAGACGCACCGGACCATAAGACGCACCCAGTTTTTAGGGCAGAAAATCCAGAAAAAAAAAGATTTAATACGTTTTCACATCAATTGGGATAATGCAATGAATTTAATGGATGCAATATTCAATTCAGCCACAGGTGTCACTAGCAGCAGTACACTGTCAGCTCAACACGTCACACTACACTGATCTGTTCAGTGTTCTGTCTTCAGCCCAGGATTTCTGCATCCCCTGCACCCCGGCCGAGCCATCCATAGCCGAACTGAACACAGCTTACAGCTCTCCTCTGTGTTCTCGTTGGTGGGGATGCAGGGGATGCGGCATTTAGATCTTTTTTCTGAAATGACAGCAGCCGCAGCTCTTCTCTGTCGGCAGAGCTGGCGGGAAGCCAATGTGCGACCACCGGTGACCAATCGGCCACCGGTGGTCGCACATTCAGACCATAAGACGCAGGCACTCCCCCCCCCAATTATGGGGGTGAAAAAGTGTGTCTTATGGTCCGAAAAATACGGTAACCATAACATTACCCTTCCCAATACATCACGGATAGCAGGATATCTTTCTAATGATTAATGAAATACCCGGTTTGTATCAATAACCAAGACTAGCTAGAAATACCTTAATTGCAACAGTCTGTCCTAGATATGAATGTCCACCATCATGGGGTGTTGCATTTGTTTTGTCCAATGCATTTCTGCTGGCTAATTCTGTTATGATTTTTCTAATGTGAATCTCAAATCAGAATTAAATCATCATAATATCCTACCAGCTTTTTATTCTGTATTTTGAGGTGTGCCTGGTCTCTTTGGACCACCCCTTCCACATTAGTTATACCTCTTTAAATGTCCAAGTATGTAAAAAAGCACCATATTTCAAAGCATATAGTAAAACAAATTGCAATTTTATTGCTTTAAATATTGCTGTCAACACGTATGTTGCTTAATAACAAGAAAAGTTCAGGGCAATCAGTAATATTTAGGAATAAAAAGAACAGACTGGCAAATGATTAGTATGTGTTTTGTTTTTAGGGTTCTCTTTCTCATAGAAAATGTACTGAAAATGTTCCTGTGTGCATTATGGAAAACTCAGTGTAATCTGAATCAGCACTACACCCCTAGGCAACAACTGGAAATCAATAAAAGTTCTGCAAAGTGAGTAGTAAACTTCAGTCCTGGTACTGCTGCAGCTCATATTTAGGCCAAACACCAGGTGAAAATATTATGTAAGTTTACTGATGAGGAATTTGCTGACTGGTGTTCTATTTGAATCTTATTTTATATCAGGGGGTTTAATTATTAATTTATTTATTTATATGTAAGTAACTTCTTGCTTCCCACATATTCTTGCCCATGACCTACCAGTCCTAATCCTTGGTGACTTCAATATAGCCATGGATGACCCCAGCAACCCTCCGTCTGCCAAACTGCTCTATATAACGAATTCTCTTGGCTTAACTCAGCATATCCACACCCCCACACACCTTGCTGGATACACACTTGACCTGGTGTTCTTTAAACTCTTCCCCATCACCCACCTTGACAACTCTGCATTCCCTCTAACTGACCACTATCTCCTAACCTTCAATGTGAATACTTCTTGCCCTTTATCCACCCCTGCACCTCCCCTGGACCCTTTCCCTCTTCAGACCTTGCATTTTATTGGTATTCACAACTTTGCACTTTCCTAGTTCTCCTCCTACCTGGCTGATCGCTCTTTCCAAACTTCTTTCGATTGCTCCTCTTCTTCTCAAACCCCCCTCCCTGTTGGTGTCTCACAAGGTTCAATCCTTGGCCCGATTCTATTCTTCTCCCTTTATACCTCCACCCTTGGCAAACTCATCTCATCCTTTGGTCTGCAATAACATGTATATTCTAATGACACCCACATTTACCTCCACCCCGGCCTTTATTCCCTCTGTACTGGACAATATCTCTACATGGATTGCTGATAGATTGCTTAAATACAACCTGAGCTAAACCGAACTCATCATCTTTCTCCCATCACCTACCAAGCCTCCCCCCAACATCTCACTTACAGTTAATAGCACTGGTATCTGCCCCATTCCACAAGCTCGCCTCTTTGGTGTCACCTTCAACTCTGTACTCTCCTTTAC